>CM035592.1:40543393-41095437 GCA_020423425.1 Chrysopa pallens | reverse complement strand
TACATAGTTAATAAATACACTATTACTGTATTACAGGGTTACTATGTGTGCGTGTGTGCGCCCCTGTAAGTATCATACCCAACCGTCATAGCTTGTACACATGAATTATACAAATTTATTTGTTAGGGCATCATATATTGTACATATGATTTATTTGTTGTAAAGGCATCATAAATATTTCATTATTTAAATGAGAAAAAAATTTACTCGGGTTTTCGGGTTCGCTGAACACAAATATGAGTAGCGGAGTACCTGGTATCTGCGGGAGTTTTAACGTCTTCCTCTGATGTATAATGACAGTTTATCATACAATTGCCCAAACCAGTTACTCAGGGGTTTTTGAGGTCGTTGAGTACGGGATCGACGAAGGACTACCTGGTGTCTGCAGTGGGTGTTCTAAGCGTCCTCTTCAATAGTATTATAACTGGTTTGGGCGAATTATATGATAAATTGTCAAAATAAACCAGAGGAGGACGTTTCGAACTCTCACTGCAGGCACCAGGTACTCCTTTGTCGATATCGAATTCGTGTTCAGCGATCTCAAAAAATACCGAGTAATGTTTTGGGCCAATTATATAATAAATTGTAATAATATTCCAGAGGCAGACGTTTAGAACACCCACTGCAGACACCAGGTATTCCTTCGTCGATTGCGTATTTGTGTTCAGCGACCACAAAAACCCACGAATAATTGGTTTAGAAAATATGAATGAATTCCATAATAATTGAACTACACGCATATTTTTTTTGACCATGATTTTCATATCAGTAGTTTGTGAATATACTACATTATTGTACAAATAACTTACTGGTATTTATTGCAGTATATTTTTTTAAAACCTATTTCACAGTTTGAATCTTCTTTCCAATTAATAAGATCAGCATTTACTGATGCTAACATAAATCCCACATCGTAATTATAGCCTAAGAAACCTTGTTTTATAGCTTCTAAAGAAGCAGGCCCACATTGATAAACACCGTCACTTGTTTCTTGTGGTGTAGCATCAATTGCTTGCCATCCTCCATACCCT
This sequence comes from Chrysopa pallens, assembly GCA_020423425.1. Taxonomy (NCBI): domain Eukaryota; kingdom Metazoa; phylum Arthropoda; class Insecta; order Neuroptera; family Chrysopidae; genus Chrysopa; species Chrysopa pallens. The sequence continues at coordinate 41,094,406 of CM035592.1, read as the reverse complement.
AAATACAACCTGATTTAAAATATTTATACGCAAAATGATTTATTTTAAATTTACCGATTGGTAAATCACATCTGGCCATCCAAACATCGTTCCAAACATGATAATTCCATATTGAATCCTTTCCATCTTCATTTAATGGATCACTTGTTAGAGCCTCATTATTTTTATCGTAATATCGATCAATAGTTAGAGTTGAATTAGCGTCATGTGCAGATACTAAATTTGATACTACACGAGACGGTATTCCTAATGCTCTGCAAACTAAAAATATTTAAATTATAAAAGTTCCTTTATTATCAACAATATGACAACGCCAGGTATGCTGTTTAGCTTAAAGAATATAGTCTATACTAATATTATTTGTGTTTTTGTATGTAAAGAATAAACTTACAAACAACTGTTCCGATTTGATAAATTATTTTACCGTTGGGAAAATCCCCGGGTGACATAACTAGTTTTTATCCCTGTATTACCACGGGAACGGGAACTACGCGGGCTAATGAAAAATAAAAATTACAAAGAATAAAAAATTTTAAATTCACATATTTTGTGACACCTACATATAATTTTAAACTACAAATTAGTAGTTAATTACAATTTTAGCTATTTATTTGTATATAAAATTTGTTACTAAACTAGTAGTTTTGTGAACTGTAAACCTCAATCAGAAGTAAATAAAAAGTATATTAATAATATTATAAACAGGAATTATAGACTAGATAGAGTAGAAGCCTCAAAAAAATGATAAAAAGTGGAAGAAAATTACAGTAGAATGAATCCCATTAGAAAAGGAGGAGAATATGATTAAAATGAAAGGAAAAATAAATTACGGTCGATCCGAGTTCGGGAAGTGGGAGGGGGTGAGTTTTTAAGGGCAAAAAATGGTTTCTCTTGATTTACGGCAAAACTACAAGTCCTATGGAAAAAAGTTAAATAGCAAAGTTGTAGGTAATAAAAAGATCTACAAATTTTGTATTTACAATTTTTTCACATAACCTCAAAATTTAGGTGAAAAATTCAAATAACCAAGTTTTTGGTTTTTTATTTTTATCTTTTTCAAAAAATTTTTTTTTTCTACGATATTTGGTGAAAACTTACCTTATTATGTCCCAAATACACTGTAATTAATTTGATTTAAAATATTTATTTTTTTGCCCTATTTTAACTTAATATCAAAAAAGCACCCTAATTTTCAATCGAAAATTCTGGCGTCAAAATATCAGCTTTTTCCAAAAAGTCTGAGGGCTTTTTGTTCGTTGAAATCTCTACTTTCTGATGGTGTAAAAAAAATATACATACCAATAGTAAATGTTCTCAGAAAATGCAAAAACTCAAATTCGAAATTTTTTTTTTTAATCACTATGTACAATTTTGAGCTATTTATTAAAATTTACACTTAAATTACTCAAAAAACGTAAGATTTCATGTTACATTGATAAACGAAAAAATTGCAAATTGAAATATTCTACTATAATTAACAGACAAATAAGTTAATAAAGTTAATATTTAATAAGACATCTACAATATTTTGAAAAAAATGTAATATCTTCTTTAAATAATATTTGTAGATGCCTATGTATTGCTGTTTTAAGATAATTTATATACCTAAGTGACCTATGGTAAATTTTAGTCCATTTTAAGGTATTTCATAGAGAAGTGTGGGCGGACCTAGGAGGGTCTGGGCCTTACTACATACCTGCTATTTCGTAACAGCTGGGAAAACCGTTAGCTAGTATTCGAGATACAGAGCAGTGAACAACATCGTTTTTAAAAATACACGCACAGGCTGAGTTACTCTAAGAGAATTTTGAGAAATTTTCTTTATTCAAAGAATCGTTTAGAATCTACATAGCAAGATAAATACTATCTATATATTAATCAACTTTAAAATAAAAATAGTAAAATATTTTCTCTCATAAATAGTATGTTTAACGTAACATAACTAAAAAAATAAAATTGAATGATATTTTAGTACAATAATAAAAAATAGTCATTTCGTTTATTTTATACAAACAAATTTAGTTATACTCATGATAAAACTTTGAAGGCATTATTAATTTTATTTTATCTTTTCATGAGATTATCAGTATGGATGAATCTGTTTGTATAATCTGCTATAAGTCAGATGACAAGCAAGTGTATGAAATAAAAAAAGGAGCTTTGAATCGTTTAGAGGCGTCTAGCAAGAAAAGAATCGACGATAAATACTTATAATTTGAAACTTTAACATCAGCTTTTACTCATCGAACTTGTCAAAGTTATTATAATGATGAGACTGCAATAGCTACATTATGTAGCTCAAGACATAGGAAATCACTTGAAGGAAAAGAAATAAATAAGGACGCTCTTACATTTAATTTTCAATTTCATTGCTTTCTCTGCGGTGGGTTTTTCGGTAAGATTTCAAAATAAAAAATTTCATCTGTTCAAAGTAACGATACAAGAGATAATATATTACAGCATATTCAAAAACAAAACACAACAAAAGGCAATTTTTTTAAGGATGTTCCTGAATCTTTGAAAGTTTTTTTAAACACACAACATTTAAAAAAACTTTCAAAGATTCAGGAACATCCTTAAAAAAATTACCTTCATTTAAATGTGGAATTTCATAGTAATTCATATCGTATACTTTTATAACGTATATCTTCTAAAACAATTTCAGTAGTGTTTTCACATGCTGAGTGACCCCTGTTTCTTTCTGTCCTATTGTTATAAAAATTATCCATACAAACAGTGTTATAATGAGCTTTTACTGCGACTAAATCAGGCACATTTCTCAAACAAGCTGAAATGTTTTTATCGAAATCAATTAATGTGTTTTGTTTTTGAATATGCTGTAATATATTATCTCTTGTATCGTTACTTTGAATAGCAATGAAATTGAAAATTAAATGTAAGAGCGTCCATATTTATTTCTTTTCCTTCCAGTGATTTCCTATGTCTTGAGCTACATTTAACTTTTTTCCATAAGACTTGTAGTTTTGCCGAAAATCAAGATAAACCATTTTTTACCCTTAAAAATATTTAAGGAGATTTTTAAAGAGGAGTAGGGGTTAAAGTTTTTTCTCAGTTTTGACGACCTTCTATATCAATGTGGTACGATAAGATTCGTTCCTCTCTTCTGATTAACTTCGTCAACAATGTAAATAATTTTTTTTTATTGAACCTTAAATGACGACCATACAGTTGCGAATGGAAAATACGAGTTAGTTTTTGACATGATATCTATTTATTTCTTTGGCACATGCCTAATTTCGTACTTTTGTGATTAAAATATTTAAATTAATATTATCTTACTAGATGTAACGACGCCTGCAAAAACCCAACACTGTCCATATTTAACAGGTTCTTCATTTTCTAAAAATTCTTCCATTATGGCTATTGAACCAGTCCAAGCAGCTGGAGCAGTACCATCCTCGTATTCGCCATCCCATCTGCCAACTAATATTCCATTATCATCATTTGAATTAACCATTTTTGAAATAGTCCTCGTTAGCTTAACTGGATCACCACGACTTTAAAAACATACCATTAAAAAATTTACTTGTTTGAAATATACAGATACAATGACCGGCATAGAAAATAAAACACAAAATAGAAGAATGGAAAACGGTTTTGGTTTTCTGTGCTATAAATTTGAAATGTTGTAAATAACAGTTTTCGAAAAATTCGTTTGAAAATTTAAAAATTTTGTACCTTTCCAGTACGTGGGCTTATTTTCCGAGTATGCGTCATTCTCATAGCTAAAAATTACACCCTCTCACATGAAAAATCAATAAAAGCTTATTATAAAAAATTTTGGGTTGCGTCCAAAAAGTATGTTCATTATTTTTTTAAATTGTTTATTTTCTCTGACGGTCATCGTATATTCTTCATATTACGTGGAGTATGATATATTTGATCTTTCCAGCATTAGCATCGTTCCTAATAATACATTTTTATCAAATTGACCAAAAACCCATTCTCTTCCTCGGCTTGAACCCAAAGGTCCAACCCAAATTTTTCCTACATCTGTTAGTATGTACTCATCTAATAAACGTTCATCTGGCATATAAACAACATCATCTGAAAGAATAATAACAAATATGTATTCATAGAGGAGAGGTGGCAATATGGGGTACTTAACGTTTGAAGCCCAATAAAATCAACAACTCAGTGTCTATATTATCATTTTTATTTTAATAATTATCTTTGGTAATCACTCTTTCATGATTTCATGATTCAGTTTCTAACAAATATATTTGTTCTCCAAAAAAAATAACCAATGAGAACGAGTTTGAATAATTCATTTTGAAATGAATTATTCAAACTTGGAATTCATTCATTATATTTAACGATATATTTAAGCAGAAAATTAAGAGTGATTTGTCCGGTTTAGAAAGCGCAGTACTTCTGGATTGTAGGCTCGTCATGTTTTAATAAAAAAAAGCAAAATTCTATTTTTTATAAAAAATGTAAAAACCTCTCTTGCTGTATTTTGGAAGTAGTAATAAAAATGTTTAAAATAATCAAGCAATTATACCTTTGTTCCATGGATTAAATAAGAAATATATATCAGCATCGAATTCAAAATTTTGTGATGGAATTGTTGAATTAATTAGGCCAGATTCGACATACAAATTCCAATTTCCAACTGGACAATTTACAGATGTTGTTATCTACATATAGGTAATTATTAAATTATTATATGAATTTAAGTAGCATTAAAAAACATTTGAAATAAATAAATTGTATACAAAGGGATGCATAGATATTACAATATTACAACATTATCAAAGCTATTTTTTCAATTAGTATTATAAATACAGTTTAATGAAAATGTTTCAATAGCAGATATTGGACATTTCAATTTAAGAATTAATATAAAAGAATAATTCCATCTATAGTAATTAAAAAAATTTCAAACCTGTAATGTTAATGTGGTATCTTGTTGATGTATTATTTTCGCAGACCATAGATTTTTGTGTGTTTTAATAGTTTTTGTTGTTAATCGTATAATATTTTTGGTTCCTTTGGTGACATGAGCATTGGGTCCTAAAAGAGTTTATATTTTTTTTTTATATTCAGACCAATAAATTTAAGTATAACCCCATGTACTATTTTTCAATATTTCCAATAAATTATTTAATATCAGTCATTTGTTTTATGTGTTATTTACCCAAGATAACGTAGACCCCCCCCCCCGGTTATTCGAAACCTATCAAAAAATTTATTGCTATTTATGTGCTAATTAGATGTTCTATTTTGGATGTTTTTTTGTGCTTAAGCCGTTTCTGCGACAAGCACTAGGTTTTCACGTCCATATTGTGCATACCTAATTTTATAAGATTTGAATAAATATCTTTTGAGTTACTTACGCTGAAAAATTGAAAGAAATACAATGTATATTAAATGTTATTTGAGTCAATAGCTGTTTAGAAGCACACTCTTTATGTCAGGACACGAACTGTTGATTAACTGTTTCACTTTTGCATCAAGCTTAACTAACGCAAACTTTCATAGAAGCAAATGAAAATAACTACTAACAGAGTTATGTGTTTAGATACTCGATGTATAATTGAATTTCATTGTTTGGACTTTTTTTAATTAGCATTTACAGCATACTTTAAATATCCAGTCTATACAGTTATACATATATACATGTATAATAATAATATGTATTGTTATTACCTATATGTGTTTATTATCATAATTTGAGCTAAAATTGTGGAGAACTCAAACATATTACACCCAATGGACCGATCTATTACACCCAATGGATCGATTTTGCTAATTCACCCTAAAATTTTGTTTATTAGGTAGCGTTCTAAACTTTAGACTAAAATTAATATACATAAGATTTTTTTATAGGTACATAAGATTTTTTTTTTTTTAATGAAATTATATTATAGATTTTTGACAATATTTCTGAAAGCATAACTACACCAAAATTAAACTTATTATCAAAGTTTTACAGATCTAGTTACGCAACTGATAGAGTTAACTTCCACCTTATACATTTATTGGGAAAAAGTATAATTATTTGACTGTATATATATTTAGCGGAAACCAGGTTAGAGAGCCAATTATAGATCTACCATTAAAGAAATAATGTAATAAAATAATACAAGTTTTGATAAAAGATATTTTATTTATTTAAGATACTTCTATAAGAAAAAGATGCTAAAAATACTTATTACCTAATTAATATTCATTGACGTTTTATTTTCAAAATTATAAAAATACTTCATTAATATTAATGATCTTTTTATTTACTAATTATCTATTTATTTGAGTATAACATTCACAGAAATAAAATGATAGAAGGGTAAAATATTCAATCAAATAAATAAATGTTTTTAACTGACAACAAAAACAATGTATTTTAAATAAAGTATTCTTTATGAAGCTACGTAAAATAAAAAAGTTTCATCTTAATCTAAGTTATAATGCATTAAAAAAACATCGGTGTATCACATAAAATAAATGGCAATAGTTTTGATTTTTTATCCCAATTTTCTATATAAAAATTTTTGTTGTATTTAATAAATACGTATTTGGATAACAAAGTAGTCATCATCAGTATAAATTATCTAGCCGTTATAATTATAATCAAATTAGCAATGAGTTACATCTCAGAGAATTATTACAAATAGCTAATTCATACTGACGATGCCTATTTTGTAGTAGAAATACGTATTTATAAAATACAAAAATTTTTTGATGAGGAAATTAGGGCAAAAAATCGAAATTTATTTGAAAAATCTCTTCTCTTTGTTAATATGCATATAGCAATAGTTTTTTATTATCGTTTTTAAAAAAATGAGAATTAGAAAACTAAAATAAATTTTCAAATTTTCAATTTGAAATTTAATTTAACATATTTAATTTTATCCTGTATTTCTCAATATTTTTTAAGGTAACTAAAAATATCTCGAAATTACCTACTAGTGTTTTTAAACGTAGATATTTCGTTAAATGAGTTTTATGTAATGAAATTTAAGGAGCAACTTTGTAAAAGGTAAGGTGCTGAAGGATTTCAGGCTTGATCCGTCTTAACTTTTTCAAAGTTTTTTTGAAAGTTTTTGCACATTTTTCATTCGAAATAAATTCGGTTAATGCGAGTAATATATATTTTCATAATATTAAAAAAAAAATATTTTAGTCGTAATAGCTACTCTTCGACAATGGGATACATGATAATTAAAGCAACAACAGAATTTGGGTTTTTCTTGTACCAAATAAAGTTCAGCTTATCGAAAAGACACTGGGAATAATAACTTTGGTTTCCTAACAAACGAAAAAGTTAATGATGCATTCTTTAGAAAAAAAAACTCCAAAATATTTTAAATAAAAAAAAAAAATTAAAATTAACTAAAACTCGACCACGTAAATAAGCTTTTAAAAATATGAAACAAGAAAATAATCTGGTTTGAGAGATTATAAGTTTACAAAATAAATAATAACTTACCATAAGTAAAAACTAATTTGATAACATCGGTGTCTTCATTAAATGCTCTGTTTGCAAAACGAATAACGGCGGTAAAAGGATTACCCCGACGTAAAACTGGACAAGCTGGTTCATCATACAGTAACTCATAATTTTCGGTATGATGAAGTTTAGCATTCTCTTGTGGATACAAATGTATTAATTCAACTTCTAATATTTCAGACATTTTTCACAATTATAAATCACTTTCATCGACAGTTAAACAAATATTGATTCAATCAGTTGAAATTACTTATATATAAAGTGTATTACTCATAGAGTACTTAATAATATAATGACGATGTAATTATGGGTAAATTTTTATCCAAAAAACAATTAAATAATATCACACCGCAAATATCCGTTCTATAAAACTTATAGTATTATTATGTGGGAAGAAATATAAACCACAATTGCGTTCAAAATACTGTTTATCCCGGAAAGTCATAAATATTAGTGGAGTGTGATTATCGGTATTCGATAATGGTTCTGTTTAAATTTTATTCACCTACACGTTTTGATTAACAATTGTTATTAAAAAATGGCTGTAGTCGTATATTGTTAAGCAGTTTTTCAACTCTTTTTTCACTTTCCTCTAATAGCGAAGATTTGCACAAATTTTTTTATCTCTTCAATTGGAGTGTCTTTACTTCACGAACATGAATTTGAAGTTAGTTTTTAAAAATCTTAAAAAATAGCCAAAATATGGTCGTTCAAAATTCTTACAAAGAAGGATATTTGCATGTTCATCTTCATAGTGATTATATATTAGGGTCTTTCTACCGTAAGAACTCTTACGTACCTATTCGTTACCTATTCTTCATGGAGTTCTTACGATTTCTATGGCACTTATATACACTTTTCTTCAAAAATTAAGTTAAATAATGTTAGTATGCGTAAATGAGTTGATTGTGAATAAAAATGACCTGTTATCGTAGCATCACCCATAAATCTTTTTTTGCAAGAAAGAGATGGAAAACAATCTTTAAGAGCTTATAACTTATTCGTTTTTGAATCAATTTTAATTTAATTTTCGAATTTCGTTTGGTATTGAGCCTAGTTTCACATTTTGAAATGAGTAAAATAGCAAATTTTTTTATTGCATCTTCCCTATTATCTTATAGTACAGTAAAATAACGATTTTTCTATGCGTTAGTTTGTGGAAAGCTGGAAATAGTTTGAACAACTTTGTTTTACACCAAAATGAGGGGATTTAAGTTTGTTCTATTTTATCATACAGAAATGTTAAATGCCAAATGATAAAAATTGGCATACAAAAATAACATTTTAGACAAAGTTGGAAAAAATCGTTTATGCAAAATTTGGTTTGAAATCGAAGTAGAATAGCTTTATAATTTATTAAGGTATAACTTTTTTATAAGATAAACAGTTTTCAATTTATTTGCAAAAAATAAGAAAAAGATATATACAAAGAGTCCTGGCTGAATATCTCTTGAATCTATAACGTTAAGAAGAAAAAAAGAAGTAAATATTCAAAATTTTTCAGTCTAGTTTAAAACGGAGGTCCATTTTAGTAATATAAAATTACAGGGTGTTCCAGAGACATTGCAATTTAAATATTTTAAATGGGACTGTATACCTTCCGATACGTTATTTTAAATAATTTTTTACGCTGAAATCAATGGTGGCATACGGTTTTAAATTTATACAGATGAGGTTTATTTGAAGTGATTATTCTCATAATAATGAGTAAAGTGAGTATTTTCTAAAAATTATTTATTTTCTGGAATTATGATTCGTTATCTAAAGGCTATTTGAATAATCAATAGCAATAAATCAAATTTAAATTAATTTTATATTATTAAAATTAGTAAGCAATTTATTGAAATTAATATCAAAACAAACAAAATAATAATGTATGTTACGCAAAAAGGTCATCTGTGTAAAATTTTTTTAAAAAGTTGAAAAATTTGAAATACAAAAACTGTACAATTGAGAAAAAATTAGTTAAAATGTTTATCTGATATATCATTAAGAAAAAAACAGAAATTAAAAATTTTATCCGTTGCATGTAATATTATTTTCTTCAATTAAAAAAATTAAGGAAAATAAGCCTTTAGCTTGGAGAATCAAAAGTGAGAGAGGACTATTTCAATTTTTGAACACAATTACAAATGTTCGTTATAAATAGCACCTTTTTAAAATCAGAAAAATATAGATAATATTTTGTAGTAATTGTTAACAGTCTCTCTAAAAGCTTGGTCGAAATTGGATGTAACACTTATCGGAATATTTATCAAACATTTATCAAAACTATCAAAACTATTGCGGAATCCTTAATTTTATCATAATTCACAGTATTTAGTTATAAACATCGTTTGTATGTGTAATTAATTATTTGTGAAATAAAAAATTTGTCTTGAAGGTAAACATCTTTTTTCTAAGAAGTTAAAAGTAAGCCATACAAGATGTAAATAACAAATGAATATTTTCATTCATATCATTGTTACCATGCCAAAAATACTTTTCTACATAAAACTACCTGTTTAGAATATTGGATTGTTTTTCATCGTGAGAATTATAAACATTCATTTTACTTCATTATTATGTTTTTGAATCTGTAATAAGCTCCTATATAAACTAGATATAATTTTAAATTTTATATTGTTATAAAGTATTTTCTTGTCACCAAATTAACTTCCGAAGGTAAATGGAAAGTTAATTGCCAAATTGGTTACATCGAAATCATTTATAAGTCTTACATATTGAATTATTCATTTATTTTTGAAGTAAAATTTTGTTATATTTTCTATAAACGTTTGGTTAATTCAAGTGGAAACTTTTGTATTTTTGTATGTAACGTATACACATAAAAACTACTGGATTGATTTGAAAAATTTTTCACCGTTGGGAAACTACACTATCCCCGGATGACATAGGCTGCTTTTTATCTATGTATTCCTACGGGAACCAGAACTACGCGGTGGAAAGTGGAAACATTTGTATTTTTGTATGTAACGAATAAACTTAAAAACTTCTGGACCCATTTGAAAAATTATTTCACCATTGGAATGCTATACTCGGGTTACATAAGCTACTTCTTATCCGTATATTCCTATGAACCAGGGAAGTAAACGGATATAACCGCGTGGCTTCCACTAGTGTTATATATTTATACTATTAACTTACAGTTAGTGATAAAAATAATATTTTTTGGAAGTTTATGAAAGCCCAATGAGGCTCATATTTCCTGAATGTGATTAATGTGTATACCAAATTTCATAAAGATCGAAATCACTTCTTTCGGTCAAAAAAGTTTTACTCAAAAAAAAAAAGTTTTTATTCGAGAAACGAACATTTTTTGTTTTTGAAATTTTCTATCTTTTGTGGTTCAAAAGATGGGTCAAGGATGCATAGGTGCCAATTGACCGATTTAGACTAATTCACGAACATAAATTCATTTTGTATATGAAGAATAACAATCAAAATATCAGCTTACTATCTCATTTCATTTTGGGGTTGTCCTTATTTCGTATGATGACATACGAAAAGAGCCTAATTACGAGATTATACGACAATTCACTCATACCAAAATTTTTTTTTATGTTTTCAATAATTTCTAGCGCTACAAACTTTAAACTAAATATAAATGTTGGGTACAAATATTATTGGTAGACTTTTCTCATATTACTGGTTTTCGGGTTTTTTCTAAAGGGTTAACAAATGAATTGCTTATAATATTTATTATAGATATTTTTTCTTTGTAATTAATTATTTTGAATGACTAAATAATCGATTATTTTTGATCATTGATTGTATTTTTGGGATGTTATTTAACATGGGGTAAAACAAGGAATAAGTATTATTAAGGTATATACTTACTTTACCTGGAAACGTAATATTAATTGAAGGTTTTATTTTATAATATTTTGTAGCACATAATAATAAAGTATTGTGGCATAATTCACATGTTTATTTGCATTCACTTAAATTATTTATAATACCCAATAAAAGAACATAAATTTTAATAGAATACTAATTACTTTCATATAATTAAAGCTATACGGACATTAACAACTCAAAGAAAATCAATAATTGGATAATGGATGGGTTTTTTTTCCTGAAGTTTCCTGACAATAAATGGCGACTGTATTCTTGTTGGCAATAGAAAAAAAAGATCTGCACGATTTTTGGATCCTATAGGGCCTCAATAACCAATTATATTGTATCAGCTTATTATAATTCTCACATATAAAATACAACAAAAGACAATACTTTTTAAAATATTTTACTTTTAAAAAACTCTGTTCTTGAACCTCATTAAACCACCATAGTTTCATAAGGCCCATCTGTAAACATGTGATTGTCCTTAAATTATGTTGAAATAGACTCCTTAAAATTGTTCTTATATTTGTAAAAACAACTCATAGAACTTTTATTTGAAATTTCCTTTAATAATTGTCCACGGGAAAGACAAAACTTCCAGGGAAAGACGTTAAAACACTCCCTGTAGGCACCAGGTACTCCTTCGTCGATCCCGTATTCATGTTCAGCAATCTCAAAAACCCGTGTAATGAGATAATGCCATTTATATGATAAAATGTCATAATACTTCTGAAGAAGACGGTTAGAACACCCACTGCATGCGCCAAATACTCCTTCGTTGATCCCGTATTCGTATTCAGCAACTTCGAAAACCACAGAGTAATTGGTTTGGGCCAATTATATGATAAATTGGCATAATACTCCAGAAGACACGTATAATACCCGCTGCAGGCACCAGGTACTCCGTAGGTTATTGCCGATCTCGTATTCATGTTTAGCGACCTCGAAAATCCCCGTATAACAATTTTAGGCCAATTATATAATAAACTGTTATAAGACTCCAGAGGAAGGCGTTAACACCCGCCGCAGGCAAAAGGTACTCCGCAGGCTCTCGCCGATTCATTTTGACCATTATTTACATTTTTAATAATCGCTTACTTCAAAATGCACTTCTAAAATGAATTTTTCTTATGCGTAAATGCAATTTGGGTTTTTTTCATGAGTTGTGTTTCATTTCTTCGACTATATACACAGCCAAAAAGATTTCTCTTGAGATATAATTATACTGTTTTGAATTCAAATTGGATACTGAAGAAAGACAGAATGCAACTATATACTATTATCCAACTTTCCCCTATATTTTTATTGTGAATATGAATATGTTATATTAAAATTATTTTTTATTTTAACCGCAAATTCCATTTGCGTGTAATGTGCAACAAGATAATCAATTATTTAAATCGCGTCGTGAACTTGGTGATTCAGAAAATGAAGTAATTATTTTTTACTTTGAATTAGTTTGAAATCATAATTTTTTTAAACACGTACATCATATCTGCATTATTTGACCTAAATAATTTTAGTGAAAGTTTTGGGTTTTTTTATAACAATATGAGCGTCTCTGGTTTTACCTCAATGATGCTCTAGATTTCAATTATATTTCTCGAGATCAAGATGTATACAACCTATAAAGATGAGATAAAAAAATTACGTTTATGAAATTATATGCTTAAGAGGGATAAGGCATAATATTAACATAAAAACGAAAAGCTAATTCTCAAAGATTTGTTATCGAAAAAAAATATTTCTAAGGTAAAAATCAATATTCGATTTAATATTTAGAATTTTCGAGAAAAACTCTTTTGACTAGTCCTCCTGCATTTTCATGTCAATATTGTGCATACCAAATTTCAAAACATTTAGATAAGTATTTTTTGAGTTATTTTGATATTGCCAATCGATTTGTACTTTGGCAAATTTTCCAATTTTGCTTAGTTTTGTCGCACTCTAGCATCAAATTTTCAACGAATTTTTCGGTTAGAACGAGTGCATTCTTTAATTGTTTGTTCTACAATTTCGGTACAAATCATTTATCATCCAAAATGTATATTTCATAAGAGTGTTTGGGCAAAGTTACCTATTAAGAGTGTGATCTTCTGATTTAAAAACGAGCTTGGGAATAGCTGCTAGAGTACCCGAGAGAAACTTATATTTTGATTTTTATTATTTGGAACACTTTTCGATTTAAAAAAATTATCATGTAACATGAAAAAATTTTTTTGTTTTAATAGAAATACCGAAACTTGCGTGGAAGATTAAATTTAAAGAATATTTCTGAAATTTTAATATTAAAGCAACAATCGCTCATTGACGATGCATGTATAGCAAAGAAATTAATATAGCTAGTTTGGATCAAATTTTATCAAAATGCTTTTAACCAGTATAATCTTTAAATAAAGCCAAGACTGAAAATTTTAATATTTATTACTTTTAAAATAATGGTCATGCTATAATACTATTATTTATCATTACGTTCCGAGAAAAATCTTTGTTAAAATTGAAAATACAATAATAAACCTTGAGTTAAATAATAACAACCTTGAAATATTATAGAAGAATTTTATACACAGAAAAATATCGGAATGATTACCTTAACCTTGAGACGATTTTTTCTATCATAGCCTAAATACTTATAATGAAAATAATTTGAACTAATTAACTTTTAAATATTGTTTTACTAGAGTTTGATTCATAGTACCATATTCATAAAGAAAAAAAAACATACAATTTACAATATAAAATATAGTGTTATTCTAGGAAAATAAAGTTTCTTTAGATTCTTTAGATTCTTATTTACCACCATTAAATATATCTATAAATCAAACATAACAAACATAACATGATAGATAGGGAAGATGCAATAAAAAAAATTTGCTTTACCCATCAAAATGTGAAACTAGGCTTAATACCAAGCAAAATTCGAAAATTTAATTAAAATTGATTCAAAAACGAATAAGTTATAAGCTCTTAAAGATTGTTTTCCATCTTTTTCTTCCATAATCATTCCACCATTTTTATAGTTGTAGATTCTTCTATCGACTAACGATAAAATACAATATTTTCGACAATTGAAAACTTCTAATTCTAGAAATATTGAACTAATAGCACAAGGAATGCTTATTTGTGCTTTTTATTGCTTAATCGAATTAGTTTGATAATTTAACCAACATGCGTCCAATCGCCTTCATTATTTCATGAACGGTCCAAAGGTCACCCAATTTCAACGGAGACATAATAGACTTAAGAAAATGCTAAACTGACAATAAATAACTTGAAGCTTTTAGCCTTGACGTAAACAATCCCACTGGATCCAGGTATAAATTCAAAATGAGCTTGATAAAACTTTGTATCTTGCACTTATTGATTTTAGGTTTCAAATTGTGGGATATAAATATTATCCTATGTAGTGTAGGGTCGATAATTTTTGAAACCAAAAAAATAATAAGTAAGATGAAACCCATTGGAAAACGGAAGAGAATATAATAAAAGTGAAATAAAAAATAATTTACGAGCGATCTGAGGACGGGAAATAGAAGGGGTACAAATGTTGTAGATCTTTTTCTTACCTACAACTTTGCCAATTAATTTTTTTCCATAGGACTTGTAGTTTTGCCGGAAATCGAGATAAACCATGTTTTACCCTTAAAAACTCACCCCCTTCCAGTTCCCGACCACAGATCGCCCGTAATTTATTTTTCCTTTCACATTTATTATATTCTCTTCCGTGTCCAATGGGTTTCATCCTACGATAATTTTTTTTCACTGCATACCATTCTTAAAGTCTTCTATTCTGGTCTACTGTTTTGAAGTCAAG
Organism: Chrysopa pallens; assembly: GCA_020423425.1. Taxonomy (NCBI): domain Eukaryota; kingdom Metazoa; phylum Arthropoda; class Insecta; order Neuroptera; family Chrysopidae; genus Chrysopa; species Chrysopa pallens. Next base: position 41,079,275 of record CM035592.1, on the reverse strand, counting down.
TCTGTTCAAGTACGTCGAGTTAGGGATATTCATTTCTACCATACACTGAAACTATCATATTACCTGTGAACTTACCTTTCAGCCAATGAATAATTAATAATAAGAGTCATCGATAATTTGTATAACATTTTATTCATAGCAAAAAGTACAACATAATCACATATGTATGACAATATTGAGGGAAATATAATAACTTAATCGCATAAACCTAATTACTAACAATAACAATATTTGATAATAATAACAATAATGCAACCTTAAACTAAACATAATGGTGTCAAAAAAAAAAAAAAAAATTAATTGTAAATTATTACAAATTAGCAAATATGACAGGCAACCCTTATGTCAGATCAGCAAAGAAAACAAAATAATTCATTTGAAAGGATCACTATTTTTTAAATGCACATGGATTATAACATTTTTAATTTTCGCTTACAGGTAAGGTAAACGTTTTAATGAAATTCCTCCCTGGTTATAAAGTAAATCTAATAATAATGAATCACTCGATGTAAAAAAAACTTGGTCTGCTTTGAGATTCAACACCTTTGGGTAATCAAGTAGCCAAATTCCGAAACATCACAGTGTGATGGGAGACAACAATTTGAAACCAATAAAGTTTGAATTATCACCCTCCATTTGAGATTGAGTTAGCAAAATGTAATAAAACTGTATCATATGTAATAAACAATTATTTTATGTCCAGTTGTGATCGAGCAAAATATTATAGCTTTTTTTCAGGATTTAAATTACTTTAAAACGAAATTTTATCAAAATATCTCGTACAAGATTTACAAAAAAAAAAAAATTTTTTCTTGTGCATAAAACGAAGAAATAAAATTTAAGTAAGCTTAATACGATTGAATTGATCGAATTTATTAGGCATATTTAATTCATAAGATATTTAGTAAAATATTTAATATTTTGCATTCTTCCATATTGATTGATATATACTAATCACATCAATCATGGAATAATGACGTTATAATGCACTAATGCCTAGCGCACACCATCAGATTTTCTGATCAGAAAAACTGATGTAACTAAATAACATGTATTTTATATTAGACCCCGTCCACGGTAAGATTTCTACATAAGACATCAGATTTTCTGATCAGAATTTAAATATGCTCAAAAATTAGGTGCTTTTTTTTATATAGGCCAGCGCACACCATCAGATTTTCTCTTAACATGTATTTTATATTAGACTCCGGACACGGTAAGAACTCTAAATTAGACATCAAATTTTCTTATATTGTGCGCGTACATATAATGCTGCCTGAAGTAGCATCAGAATTTCTGATCAGAAAATCTTACGAAGTAGGTAATCTTTTAGCCAAAAAAGTAATTAATAAATTTAAAGTATTTGAAAGAACGTATCGGATGATATCCGAAGATATGCGCTTGCTTAAAATTTTTGTCTGAGGTAACACCAGATTTTCTGATAAGAATTTCTTATAGGACTGTCCGATGGTATACGTTAACCATCAGATTTTCTGATCAGAAAATTTTACGGTGTACGCTGGCCCTAAATAGTGTCAACTACAAAGCCGCGAGAAGAGAGGTAGCATATATACTTTTTCTCGTTTCTATGCTATAAACAATAATTAGTCAATATAAGTTACCAAATGATAGAAATCAGTTATAGTAAATCAATTTGAATGAATTTTTTGTTGTTGAATTTATGACATATATTAAAGAGTTTATCAATTGATAATATCGCAATTTTGAAAATTGGATGGAAGTCATTCCACTCTTTTTTATGCTCTAAAAAATCAATTGGCACAAGATACTTTGATGAAACTTCTGATAAAGCCATGAAATAAATTAAAGATCAGACTTTTGTGATATTAGTTTTGTAACACACGTCGTGGAATAATTGCTCAAGCTCAACGCTTATGGTATTTGGTAAAGCCCTAGTTAAGTAGTACATTTTAAAATACAAGTTTACTCTAGAATCGGAACATACAATTATATAGTAATATAAACCTTTTCTTAAATTTGTATATACAAATTTTCTATTATTTAATAACAATTCAATTATTAAATGTCATGGAACAAATGAAAAATCTTAATACTAAAAATATATTTACTACATTATACTATTATTTGATTGTAAAGAAATTGAATTCGATATTGAAATTTCTGTTGGATGTTGAGTCCGATGATGTTTATTTCTATCACCCTTTTGACGAAATTCACGACCACATACAGGACATGGAAATGGTCTTTCATCTGTATGTATACGTCGATGATTGTTAAGCGCATCAGCACGAAAGAATCTTTTTCCACACATCTGTTTAAAGGATTTTTTTTTTATCAAAAATAGTTGAGTTATTAATAGACTTATTTTTTGGTTATATTTTTAAAATTTGAGTCCCATTTTTATTAATGTAGTTTTTTACAAATGAATTTTTATTTATTTTTTTTATTTTTTTGTGAAATGATTTCAATGTAAGATTTAAATTTTCTTAAATCCACAACAAAAAAATACTGTTTGTTATAGAATTTATTATAAGCTCTGTTTTTTCCTCATTTAAAATACTTTTGAAATTCTCCAAATAGCTCTTCTACTAAGATGATAAAATCATTATCGGCTCTAGAGAAATTCAGAACTAGTGTAGAAATTCAGAAATCTTTTCATTTTCACCAGGGTACAAACAAATCGTGAGTGTAATAGTGTGCGTATGCGTGGTTACTTTTGTGTCAATAAATTAGTACTTACATCGCATCCATAACGACGGTCATTATTATGAATCAACCTATGTTGATAATAAACAGAACCAGTCAAAAAACATTTACCACATACCGCACATCGAAATGGTCTTTCTCTTGTATGGACTTTACGTATATGATCTTTTAGATCTGGTCGTATTGTGTAACGTGCTTCACATCCTTCATGGGGGCATGCAAATGGTTTAATACCTAAATTAAAAATCATAAATGCTAAAAATTGATTATTGATTATTCAAGCGAACTTAATATCACAAAAAATCAATCCCATAATTTTTGGATTTATATAAAGTTTTTAAGACTAGAAAATAATGAAAGCACTTATAAAACTTTTGAGCATAGAAATTTATAGAATCATCTTATTAGTCCATTTTGGTCTGTCTGTTAGCTCGTGTGTGCATCTGTCCGCCATCAAGGTAAGTTTAAAAATTAAAATAGATATTTATGGTGTATTTAAGACCTAAAAAGTGAGTTTTAAGTTCTTTAATGAGCAAAATTGGTGAACTGGGTTCCATCTTCCATGGATTCATAGTCCATATTTTATAAGACTAAGAGATAGAAGAAAATTTTAAGTAGAAAAAAATGTGTATCTTAAAATCAAGTAAATATTTTTGAGACATATTTTCATAAGCTGGTTAGAATTTGCTATATTTCAAGCTCCAGTTCAGCCAATTCATACATACATGATTACGACTCATATTATTATATAACAAACTTTTCGTAGATTTATGAACTATGTACTTACATTTTTAACTTCCCGCTAAGAAAATCGAAGATTTTCAAGGAACTTAATATATAAAGAACTTATATATTACTCCGACATTTCTTTTCGGATCGTTTTTGATGAAATAGAATTATAAATGCTCTATAAAACGCGTCGATTGCTGCGAAGCACGTAAAAATCGGTTCATTGGTTCGAGATACATCGTTAACGAAATATTCGGGAACAAGTGTTTTTTTAACATCAAAGCTCAAAAACATTGTAATATACTTTTATAACAATTATAAAAGTCTCAAAAATTAAAGCACATGCCGGTCTCAAGAATTAAAGTACGTGTTAGTCGTTATCTTTATTTTGGAATAATAAAATCAAAATTTAATAAGTTAAAGTTTTTCGAGATTTTGTTAAAAAGCGATTGTTTACGGCGTTTGCTTTTATAAATCGATTATACAATCGAAAGTGATTATTTCCCATAGATACCGACAGAATCGAACAAAAGTATAGAAGTAGAAGGACATCAAGCCAAACGCAATTATTCTGGAAAATTTAAAAATACATTAATGTTGGTACAATTTTACCTTGATGGAATCGCATGTGTTGCCAAAGATGTGATGTTTGCGAATAACTACGACCACATTGATCGCAAACGAACGGCTTTAAACTTTGATGGGCGCGGCAGTGAATCATTAATGCTTTTGCACTATGAACAACCTAGATAAAAAAAATATTAGAACTTAATTTAACAAAATATTATTTATTCTAATTATGCACAGAGACAGGAAGAAGTAGGTGATCAAGATTCTACTCATCAATCTGTCGTTTGTTAAATCACTTTTTAAGTTGATCTGTGAGGGATCGAATAAAAAGTGGACCTAAATCGTAGGGAGTAAATGTTCAGGTCAGGTATATATTTTAAATAGCTGAAATTTGATAAAATAGCACCTTAATGGACTCCAAGATATAGTTTTCTTGTTTGAATATTTATTGTATTCGCAAACAGTACAATCACCGTATACTGGGCATGTTCCTCGCTTTGTATGTTGCGTTAAATAATCGTATCATGCTAGATGACATGAGCCGTACTGCAGACATTTTTATCTAAGGTAATTCGATTGACGATATGAAAGTTTTTTTTTTTTCTATTCAAAAATTACATTGAGAATGGAATGTAATGTATGAGTAGATCGGAAAAATTCAGATTGTTGTATTTTTCGCCGTCTAGAGCAGTTTAGTTACAATTAAATATGTATAAAACAGAAAATACCTGGCCACAATCTTTACAATCAAAATTAGTTCCATGATCTGACTGACGATGTTCAATTAAATCATCAATACTTTGTGTAACCTTAGCACACTTTTCACATTGAAAACGGAATCTCTCACCACAGAGTAAAACAATTTCATTTGGTGGTAATTTTGGTTTGGGTTTTCTTCCTCTTTTAACAGGTACTACTGGTAAAATGTTTACTTGTTCATTATTATTTTGTATATTATCATTACTTAACATATTTTGTTGTTGATTTTCTGGTAAAAATAATTCTTGCTCATTAAATTTTCGTTTCAACAATTTTTTTTGCTCATCATCGATATTTTCTTTATTATCTTCATTGAACTGTTCGATATTTTCTTTAATCTCCTCGTTAAATTGTTCAATATTTTCAATTTTAATTTCATCATCATTAAATTCTTTTTGATTTTTCATACGTTCCATCGTATCACTTATTGAAGTATTATCATTTTTCATAATTGTTGTTGATAATATTTTCGGATTTATTTTATTGTCAGATAATGATAATTGTTTATCATTTTTAATAAAATCATCATTATTTTTTCTTGTACTACTACGTAATTTACGACGCATTGAATTCGCATCATTTTCATATTCAACATTATTGACTTGTATCGTTTCCGATAATACTTTATTTTGATTATCAGTATTACTGTCTTTTGTAATTAAATTTGATAAATTATCATTATTATATGTTATTATATTATTGATATTGTCATCAATTTTCTTTGTATCACTTTTATTTAATACTTTATTTGCAATATCATTTAAAAATTCATCAATTTGTGTTAAATCATTTGCGCAATTATCATGTAATGGTGATATATTTTCATGTATATCAACATGTTCAACGTTATCATGTTGTAATTGTTTTGTAATTGTATTAAAATTATCAATAACAATATCATTTAATTGTAATATATTATTTGCATCGTTAACAGTTAATTGTAAATGTTGTTGTTGTTCTGCAATTGTAATTGTATCGTAGCCAACATTATTATTCATATCAAAATTAACTAAATTATTATTATTGCGATGCATTTCCGTATATAATTGATGATTACCATTATTATCAGTATATGTAATGTTCAAATTTGGCTTAATCTCATCAATCGAGCCAATAGAGTCATCCTGTTGAGTATTTTCAAATAATCCACCACCTAAATATAACATATACTAATCAACACTAAATCATTGATAATCATCGTCGAGTATCTAAACAATTAAAACTATTAGTTATAATCTTTACTTGTTTTTTAACCGATTTCCAAAATGAAAAGGGACGATATCAATTCGACCCGTATGTACCGATATAATATTGTTGGAATTGTACAATATTCGTATATTTTAATCTATATGACCTTCTAAAAAAAGTTTGCCAATAGTATTAAAAGCTCATCGGAGATTTGAGTAAAGTTCTTTCTGTATGGGTGTATCTTTTTCCAGTGATGAATCGTAGTATGAGAGGTAAAATCACGTTCTGGCAGTCAAACCTACACGTCATCAGCTTTTACGCATTTGAAAGACATGAGAAATGTGTTGGATCAAAACAGTAAGCATTAGAAAAAAGAGTTTCAAATAAAAGTGATCGAGCATCAAATTTTTCATAAAAACGATTTTTTGCCTTTTTTGGCTATTAAACGTCCAAAGTTTTTACTCATACACACATAATTTACATGTATATCAAGTCTATGTGAAATGTATACATAGGGATACGAATCTCAATTTTTCAACTCAATGAATCGGTATATTTCGAATTTCCTTAAAATGTGAGTGAATGTTCATTGAACGAAATGTGATTGTGATTTGTGATATCACTTAGTAGTATTATATCATTTGAATAATAATAAATTTGATAGTGTAATTACTAATTACTACTTTATGATAAGATAGTCAGCTATAAGAATTACCACTTAGCTAACTACAATAAGCGTTGAAATATTAAATTTATGCCAAATATGTAATTCTCAAGAAAGCAAACTATTTTAATAGGATTTAACAATATTTTATTGCTACACTTAACTTATAAATTAATATACGTAATGAAAGTTAATAAAGCAAAAGATCCGTTTAAGATACGCTGAAAAATAAACGGATACGGATTCTTTTTTCTTGCGGATATCCGGCGCATCTGTTTTATACATGGTATGTAATTTTTGGTTTATGTACTTCCCATAATACGATTCATCACTAAAATTAATTTTTAATTAAAAAAATTATTATGCAAATAATTTCCTTGTGGTCAATAAACAAAACTAGGCGCAAAATAGATTCGTTGGCATCGACTTCAGATGGTAATTGATAACAATGAAATTATTTGTAGACCAATTAGTTTAATTTAAAATGATTTTTGACTTTTTAGTTAAAATTGGTTTTATTTTTTGAAAATTTTTATTTACTGTTTGTGTCGATACATGACAAAAACCTCTTATAATAAAATAATACACATTTTTGATATAAATTTAATCTTAGTATAATTAAAAAATTAATTTTAACCAAATATCATTTATAATAAACACAATGTGTATATTTCGAAACATAAAGGTGTTACTATGATATCAATATTGTATATTAGCAATATCAAATATCACATTCCATGATATCAGACCATTAAATAATTATGTGGTCGCAAATAAATTTTATGTGCAAAACGGCTTAGATAATTTACTATTTGACACGAAACTTCAGCCACATGTTTGTTTCAGAGAACGCGAAGAGGAAAAATTTTACACCTTAAAGAAGAAAGTTAATAAAAAGGAAAATTGGTCTAATAAAATAATGCATCGTCCGGGAATCGAACCCGGGCCGCCCGCGTGGCAGGCGAGCATTCTACCACTGAACCAACGATGCGATGTATACTATATGCCACACTAGTGTTTGTGTTATCAACGCGCAGTGAAGTCATCGTCCGTTTATTAGCAGCGTTTATTAAACGTGCATTTATTTCAACACACGTCGAACGGACGTTTTTTTTTTGTTATTTTTATTAATATTGTTATATGGTTGAAACTTGTTTGATTTATGTTTTGTTTATTTTCAAAAAATGCAAAAAGTAGTTTCGAATCATAGGCATCCATATAGTACTAAAAGGATAATGAAATTGATAGGTACAAAAAGGATTAAAAAAATACAAATGCGAGTAATACACGCAAGATTAAATAAGCATTATACTGAAAAATAAATTATTTTTAAATAATGTCCATTTCTGAATCGTTTTGTAAATAATTTATTTTCGGCATAATTCAATTTACTTTCAACTTGTGAATAAGCCGCCCCCTTGTGAATAAATTTGCATAATATCTTATTAATTTTTATTATTACTTTAGATAAAATTTTTTAACATATATTTTAAGCCATGTAAAACCATATTGTAGTTTATCAAATCCACAATTATTCATAGTCACAAAACTTTTCAACCAGTCACCCAATTTAGCTCTCTGCTCGGCATCAAGATAAGTCAAAAACGAAGAGATAGCGAGTTGTAATTTTGGTACCCAACTTTTAAACCATAAAACATAAAATAAAAATTTAACGGCAAAAAATTTTTGTTTTTTAAACCCAAAAAACTTTTGTTTGAAACATTTTTCCGTAAATTGTTTACATTAGTCACAATTTTAGTTTAAGGTCCATCGCACACCATCAGATTTTCTAATCAGAAAATCTGATATAACTAAATAACATGTATTTTATATTAGGCCCCGCACACGTTAAGATTTCTAAAAAAGTAATTTATAAAATTAAAATATTTGAAAATTCATTGGTTCATTGGGTCATTGTGGTTCGTTGTACATATCCGATAATATCCGATGATATGCGCTTGCTTAAGGTTTTTGTCGGATGTATGATCAGATTTTTTTATAAGAATTTTTACAATACTGTCCTGTCCGGTGGTGTGCGTTAACCATCAGATTTTCTGATGGTCAACCCAGATATTCGATGGTCCGATGGTGTACGTTGACCATCAGATTTTCTGATCAGAAAATCTGATTGTGTGCGCTGAGCCTAAAATTATTAAGAACATATATTTGCAATACACATTATTATTACCTAACATATCAATATTAATATCTGTATATTTAAGATATTTTATGAATGCTAATCATTAAAAATAGTTCAAACATAGATACTGAACCATATGTCGAGTATCTAAACAATTAATGCTGTTAGTTATTTTCATTTTTATATTTAAAAATTGGCTATACATTCACTATAAGACACGTTTTTCGTTGTCAATGCGTTTGCGAGACAGTTTTCTTATTAGTTATGAAAGAAAATTGGATTTACTAAATAAAAATCGGTAAAAAATATACTAATCTGAATGCATAAAATTGCATTTTAATAATAAACTAGCAGACCCGGCCACGCGTTGCTGTGGCTATTATTTTTGTTATATTACATTTTAGTAAACAATTTAAGAGGAACGGTAGTATAACATCAGTCACGGGGACCAACATGCTTTTTACATAGATACCAGTTGTAAAAAAATATGGCGACCTCCATGACAGATTTTCTACTACCGTAACCCCTTAGTAAAATGAACTTATTATCTGGGAACAAATTCGGAAATGTTAAAGCTTGTATAAAAATCGACTGGATTGGGATTTGAACGGGAAGGACTTTGAACACGATTGATTTAATAGTTGATATTAAGCAAAAATCAATACAAAAGAATTAATTTATTATTATTTTTATTCAATTTTGTAACAAATGAGTATATTTATTATTATTTTTATTCAATTTTGAAACAAAGTTGTTAGTAAAGAACATGTGACACTTAAATATATGAATGAGGTAGTTAGGGCAGATAGTCTTAAATCTTTAACAATAATATTTATTATTTTGAATTATAAATACTTTTAATTTCAATTTAATTTAGCACTAATCGGTGTACAATATTTTTGGTTAACCTGCCTTTAGCTAACACAAATAGATTCGACGGTTTCCCTACAGTTGCACATGCAACATATAGTTGCCCATGAGAAAAACATGGATTTTCTAAATCCAAACCACAAATGAACATTGTTTGGCTTTGAGACTTATTTATAGACATGGCAAAATCTAAACGAATTGGAAACTGTGGCCTTCTAAAGGGTATGGTAGAATCCTGACTGTATCATTGGAATACGTGTCAGCAGTACCACTTCTCCTTTAAAGGTCGTCGGTTATATTGATGAATTGTAGCTTATTAATTAAAGCGTTAGTACTTTTAACTTAACACCATTTATTGGATACTCAAACAAATCAACTGACTACTTTATACAGTGCCATCTATTCGATACTTACTAAATCACTGACTTGAACTGATTATACCGCCATCTGTTAGAATCTTGTCGAACTATGTATTTTTGTTAGATTTAGCCTACCATTTGTTAAAATATTATCGAACTATATCTCTTTGTCATAAAAAACAATTAATTCGCAATAAATTAAAATTGCAATCTCAAATTAAGAAATAAACTATCCTATCTCTTAAGTTGGAGCATAGCACTCATTTAAAAAAAAAAAAACGTTCGAATTGGTTCAGTAGTTTCGGAATCCATCGCGATTAAACAATGTGACATGTAATTTATATATATTAAGAAAGATAATAGTCATAAATAGAATGGCTAATCAACTTGATCAACTCGGATATGAATACAAACTTTTACACATAAAATACTATAGTTTTCATAAGTAGGTACTTACCAATTTGTTGCTGATAACTATCATTTGCATGCGATACGGATGTGGACGATTCAATTTGCATAGTTTTATCAGCATAAAATACTTTCGGTACAAAATGTTTTAATTTATATTTATGTGCATATAATAATTCATGTGATTTAAAACCTTTATCACAGAATTTGCATATAATAATTTTTGGTAAACAAAATAAATTTGTTTTCTCATCACATTTATGTTGCCAATGTATTAAAGCACTTGTATATGAATCGAATGAATCATTACAGAACATACATTGATAATTTTTATCGGTGCCATGATGATTTTGATGTTCTTTCAATGCATCCTTATTTGCATATGTACGATTACAATATTCGCATTGAAATAGTTGTTCAACACTAATGATTTTAAATGTATGCGGTTGTTCATGTTTGTCTTGTAATAGCATTGTTGTTGTTGATGATGATTTCATATTGTTGTCTTCGGTTGTATACATTTGACCATCGATTGATTCATGGGACGATATTGTTGATACCGTATCGACAATACCATCATTGATGGCTTTTTCAAAATTTTCATCGAAATTATTTTGAGTTGATAATACTGAAGTTGTTTCAGTTGTCGCTGTTGTTAAATTATTACCTTGAATGGAAAAAATTATAGGAATGTGAAAACAATAATCGATTTTTGCAATAAAAATTTTTTTTCTAAATATATTATAGATATAAATTATTTCAATTTTCACATAAATTTTGAGGTTATTTAAAAAAAGTGTGAATACAAAAGTTGTAGATCATTTTATTACCTACAACTTTGCCTTTAAAATTTTTTCCATAGAACTTGTAGTTTTGCCGGAAATCGAGATAAACCGTGTTTTACCCTTAAAACCTCACTCCCTTCCACTTCACGACCTCAGATCGGCCGTAAATTATTTGTTCTTTCGTTTTTGTTATATTCTCTTCCGTTTCCAATTGATATCATCCTACACTAATTTTTGTTTTTCACTTTCTACCATTTTTAAAGGCTTCTAGTCTGGTCTATAATCGGTTTATATTTATTATTTTTGATACAAAAATATTTCATAATAATTAAAAAAGTTATACTTAATAGCAAGGACGTACGCAAGATTTCTAACAGAGCAAAATCAATATGCCGTTACCCCTGTACTGAAAATATTTCATGATGATGTCTTTATAATTTTAGCTTGAATAGTTAAGAGGTGAAAGCGAACAACAATTAAATGTCAAACTGATTCCTTCATTTGTTAATTGTTATATTTGTGATAAAAGAGTGGTGGAGGTACTACCGGTACTGATTTAAGAGTGTGATAACAAATATATTATTATGATATATTTGTTTAAACGAAGAGAGGATTATTATTGATTTGTGAAGGGTTCGAGATCATGTAATGTAATCTAAAAAATAAATCTACATTCTCGCACAAAAAAATAGAGTTTAAACTACTTAACTAAACAACTTTACTAAACATTTGGCTAAAATATTGCTGTTCACACATATCAAGTTACTAAGCTACTTGACTAAATTACTTGATCAATGTGAACAAAGCTTTGGAGTACTATGGTACGAATGAAATATTGTCGGCCAAAAAATTTTTTTGTACTTGGCTAGAAAAAAGTATATAGTATGGGGGGGGGGTGTATTAAAATTACGAGGAGTGTATAATTGCTGAACAGTGTACAAAGACCACCAAACTTACCATTGTATACATCCATTCGTGTATTTTCGTATAAAGTTGATGCAATGCCATTTTCATCTTGCTTCGTTGTGAATATAAAAGTATTCATTATTTTATTTGATTCATCGTTCATTGTTGGATTTTGTTGTAATGGAATGATTACTTTTGGTGATATAAATGTGGGATTTTTCAAATCACAAATATGTATTAAATGATTTGGTTCTGTTGCTGTGATCTAAAATCATAATTATATAACGTATACAGTTCGATAGTATAACTTTATTACATAATTTTGATAAAATTAAAGATAAGATCGGGCACGATGCGCTGTAGAGATGCATCGTTTCGTGAACACGACACATACAGATAAACCGTGGTCAGCACTTCACCCGACCGCCTGGTTTTTTGTACACATTTCTTAGATTTTTAATATGGTAAGACTTGAGAAACTCCGCTTCACCGGGAATCGAACCTGGACCATTGGCATAGGAACTCATCGCGGTACCGCTGAAGCACTCTCTCCACCTAAAATTACTTCTTTTTCATATACAAAAGATTTACTTAAACCTGCCCAAACATATTAATTATACTCTTATCTATTAATTCTAGATATATATTTCTCGTCAATAATTTGATGACTTGTGAAATAATTAAGGTGAGTAATTTCGATTAGCTAATCTAAACTGATATATAAAGCTAATATATTATATTTTTGAGTAATAGTATAAGATGTATTGGCTTAATTTTATAAAATAAGTTCATTTCTGTTTATCTGTCATTGAAATGAATGAGAATAATATTGACGCTTGAAAAGTGTTATAAGGAAAAAAGTTTATGAACTCTTGCAGAACGTCATTACTGCCATAATGAAGGAATGTTGTATCTATTGCAACGTTGCTACAACAATTAGGATAAGTATACCTAGAGAAAGAGGTTTTTCCCTTTTTACTATCCACACATAATAAATATGTCTAGAAATTTTTTGAGTTAAGCATTTGTTTAACTGAGTAATACTATAGGTGAAAGCTCTTATGTATTTGACAACGTTGCTTACGAATGTAAAATTACATACGATTGTTTTCGCATCATGATGGAATTCTTACGATTTCAGTATTTGATTATGTATATTATGTTATGCTTTACACAGTGCGATTTCGTACATATAATTTTCTTATGGAAATTAATGTATATCCGTATACGACACAACAGTTGCAACAATACCATACCTGTGGTAAAAGTATAGCATGTATTCTAAAATAAAAATATTGCGGGATATTATAAGCATATACTTAATACTCGCTACTCCTCATTCCTCTTCCTTTAGGCATATTTATGTATTTAAAAAAATTTGTGATCTGCGTTATTAGATGAACCTATTAATCCTGTTCTATAGGTTTCAGGACATGAATCAAACCTTTTTTTGTTTGTATATAAACAAGCATTGACATGTTTTTATTTTTAAATATGAAAAATAATATTATTTAACTATCTAATTTTGTCATAAACATTGATTTATATGACAGAATAAACAAGAAAAAATTTGGAAAACGGTTGACCCTAAAGGCCATCCCTGCAACTTCCCACTAATTTCATACCTAAACACTTAAAATTTAACATATTACAATGTTTTTGAGCTAAAAATTTGGTTTTTGAGCTTTAATAATTATTCTATTTCATCAAAAACGATCCGAAAAGAAATGTCGAAGTTATGTAAAAAAAACACTTTTATATGAAATTTTTCGTTTACGATATCTCTCGAACGAATCAACCGATTTTAACCGGATTGTTGGTGATCGACGTGGTTTATCAAGGTTGAGATATGATTAGTTTTTGGAGTTGATCGATACAGCCGTTTAAAAGTAATTCAAAAAAAAAAACACTTTTGAATAAATTTTTTTTCGTAGTTTTTTTGAGATTTCTTGGAATCTACTGGTCCGAATCGGTTCAAGTTTTCAGGAAATCTAAGTTTCTTTTTGAAACGCCACTTGTTTGGTTCAAATCGGTCAAGCCGTTTAAAAGTTATCAGCGGGTCACAAACTTACGCACACACACACATACATACAGACAGGGTGACACCCTCACAGAAACCGTCAAAATAGTTTTCTAGGACCTTAAAACGTCAAGATCTGATCAAAACACGATTTTTGCAAAACGGGGTAAAATCAATAGATTCCCGATTTCCGAAAATTTTTAATTTTCTTAGCGGGAAGTTAAAAAAAATTAACGATGTGATTTTATGAACGTAGAATTTGTGTTGCGATTTTTTTATCACATGTATGATTTCAAATCACAAAAATCACACCGTGTGCGACTATACATTGCTTTCCATAAGCAAATCATATCCATGATATCGCCGATTTCACACAAATCGCGTCGTGGGAGATGTGCCTAACTTGGATTAAAAATAATTATTAAGCTATTATCAATTTACTTCAATAATTTAATAGCCAATTTTGCACTTATTAGAAGATATTTTTGCTAATTTGCCTTCTAATTGAATTGAGCTGTTATTTTGTGGAAAGCCATATCAATAAATAATAATTCATTTTAATATTTAGCAAATTTCCACTTTTTATTTATAAAAATAATTGTAACAATATTGTTTCGGTTAATATAACCCTTTTCAAACAATAAATTATAATTCTACTATACAGCTGGTATTTATATACAAAAAAAAAAAAAAATTTTGTTTATTCAATTTTTGTTAACACAAGTTACAAATAATATGTAAAGTGAATGATTACTTAACCAAACTCTCATCAATGTCAAGGTCTAAAAATAAAAACTATAAAAAATAAAATACTTCCAGCTGTATAGTTTAAATATAATTTATTGTTTGAAAATGGTTATATTATCCCAAACAATATTGTTACAATTGTTTTTATAAATAAAAAGTGGAAATTTGCTAAATATTAAAATATTATTTATTGATATGGCTTTCCACAAAATAACAGCTCAATTCAATTAGAAGGCAAATTAGCCAAAATATCTTCTAATAAGTGCAAAATTGGCTATTAAATTATTGAAGTTAATTGATGATAGCTTAATAATTATTTTTAATCCAAGTTAGGCACATCTCACACGACGAATGGTGGGAAATTTTCTATATATTTAAGTGTTATTATTTATTTATTTGCCTTCCTTAATTAATTAGCTCGACCCTATATATAATATCCCGAACACAGAAACGACAAACCATCAACTCCGGTAAGTTTTATAACGGATGTCCGGTTTTAATTACTCACCTGATAGAAATTAGTAGAAATCAAATGTTAATGCCCTGCAATAATGGTTTTCGTTTATCTTTATGATGCTACGCGATTGAAAAACATAAAAATAAAAACGATCCAAAAAGGATAAGACATATTTACCGAAAAAATTCGGAAACTTAAATTTTAAAGAGGGGTTTAATTTAATAATTATTGCGTTATTTTTTAAAAGTAAAAATGTATTTAAAAAAAAATTACCAACTGACAATTCCAACATTGCCATACTGAGAGATCAGTCTTATAAAATCGTTTGGGTTCAGTGGTTGATAATTTGCAATGTGTTTCTATGTGAGTATTTAATCGAGATTCTAAAACAAATCCTTTTCCACAATTTTGACACGTAAATGGTTTTTTATCACCGTGTGATAATCGATGTCGATCCAAATTATGATCAGTCATAAATGATTTATGACAAACATCACATTCATGTTTTGTTTTGGGTTTTTCAATTTGTCTTTTAGGTAATTCACTTTTTAAAATTACTTTGGATGCATTAAATTCACACTGATGCCGTTGAAATTGATATTTTGTAGAAAACGAACCATCGCAATTTTGGCAAATAACTGCTGGAGAATTTGTGGATAGTTGTGGGGTATATTTCTTTTTTGGTTTTTCTTTTATTTTCGTAACAGACCTTGCTGCTTGCTGCTGAATTTGATCAACAAACATTTTATCCTCAATAACAACCTGCCGATGCATAGAATTCATGGTTGCTGGCATATGGTTTGTAAAATTTAATGGATTTAAATCTTCGATACCTCCAATTTTGATAAGGGTTATAGTCGTTTTGGTTTCCGGTATAGTTGCTGGTTTTGATTCGTAGTTTTGTATTCTTGCATCCAACAATTTTGAATCTGTATCTATTACATATCCCCATTGTATTGGTGATTCGTGTAATTTTATATCTTGACCTAATGTTTGCGAAATAATTTGACTGTGTGTGTTATGTAATTGTATATCTTGTAAAGTTCCAGGATCCTCCAAGCTGTGTAGTTTCATAAATATATTATTTTCATCCATTGTTATTATTATTTAAAAAGTTTCTTTTTAATTTTTTATCAAATTAGTCTTGTATTTTTTTATACCAAAATTACATCGCGTCAGCTTTGACATACAATTTCGTTCCCGAACTTGATCTATTTATTAATGCTTACTTTTTTTGTTTTAACAAAATAAAATACCCATCGCCTACTTACATTCATTTTTTTATAATTTTTTTTATTACCGCGATTTATGAATTGAAAAACAAATATCATTTTATAACCGACGAAGAAAGGAGAATTTTTTATGACTCTAATTAGAATCTAATTACACATTCTGCAAATACAGACCGTCTTCTATAATACACATAACAAACATTTAAAAACGGGGTAGTGGACATTTTAAACAATAAGTAAAAAATTTTTTTTTCATCTTAATCGGGTATATTTCGATTGGTATTTTTTTTAAACCTTTTTCTTCAGTTGAAAAATGGGCTTGGGATTTCTTATTTCATCTTATTTAAGAACAAAAATAAAAAATTTTTTTAGCAATGGATATGGTCTTTCAATCCGTTTCATTTATTTCTGGCGGAGGCTAATAGTTAAAAACGCCACCATTCGGTAGAAGAAAATTTCAAGTATATTTGAAACATTTTTTCGTAAATTGTTTAGATTCACACATCTTTATTATAATTGTTTTATGTGACAATTATTATACTACAAACCTCACCGAAACGTAAGTTAGAGGTACAATATTTTTGGAAATTTAGAATTATGGCTTTTAATTAATAATATTAATTTATTATATAAATATTATTTTCTCTGTTGTAATATTACCTACAATTTTAAGAATAGTGTCTAAATAAAAATTTACAATGTCTACAAAGAAACTTTAAATAAAAGCGAGTGTAAGATGAACTTGGGTCATTTTTGTAAATTTAAGTATAGCTTACCTACATTTATAACCTATATTACGAGTACTTATTACATTTATAATACCTCGATAGATTTTTAGAACAAACGTTTTTTTTATTTTTACATTTTTATTAAAAAAAGTTTTCGTTCTCTAAGCATAATTTTTTTTATATTTCAATTAAATAACTATATACAATATGGACAGCAATTATTTGAATAATTTTTCGTTATGTTTTTCAAATGACAGAATAGAGTTTCAATAGAGAAAATGAGCAATAAATATAATACAAGTCTGTGTTAATCATCATTTGACAGAAAATGAGCGAAGCAAAAAATTTTAATTAGATAAAGAAATCGGAGTTACTGGTCAAAAGAAATTTTTTAATTTACTCTGGACTTAAAATAACAATAATGTATGTGCTTCGAAATTATAACGCCGGGACTCTCAGCTAGATATGATATCATTAATATTGTATATTAGCAATGTTAGATACCATATTTTGATGACGTCGAACCGGGATGATCGAATGCCGGTATGTTTATAGTCAACATATTTTTTATGAATATAGTCAACATATTTTTTAATAGCTCCCTCAATCTAGCCCACGTTTAAATTTATATTTTTTATTTTTGACTTTATTAATTTTAATTAATTGTTCGTCGTTTGTTCTTTTTGGTCGACCTTAAAAACTATTTGTTCATTAAATAAACCAATTATTATCCTCAGGTTAGCCCCACTATTCTGTTCGATTTTGTACATGGATTATTTGTTAATTACTTCCCTTAATTAATAAGAATACCTAATCTTCATAGCGATATTACGCTTGCTGAGTTTACAAAGACACTATTACTATAACTTTTATGTAAAATCTTTGTATGCACAATATAGACATAAAAACGGAGAGCTTGTCGAAAAAATCAAATTTTTATTTTAACCTTAGAAAGCAGCTAAGAATAAACCCTTAGTTATTAAATAATTAAACAATAATCCACATATATGATCGAACAATGATCAATAATGATCGAACTGATGTTAATTGATTAAAATTCATCGATTTAAGGGGTAAAAAGTAAATATATTTAACAGGGGGCTAACCTGAGAACGATAATTTGTTTTTTATGTTTTATGTTTATTATAATTAAACAATAAAGAATAAACGATAAACAATTAATTAAAATTAATTTTAAAAAAATAAATAAAAACTTAATTTATACAGGGTTTAGATTGAGGGACTGCTTTTAATTCGATATTTTTTAGTGTTATTTTTGTTTCAAGTTTAGTAAATTGGTATACATGTGACATTCTAATCATGACATTTTTAAAAAAGTAACTAAAAATTAATATCATAAATTATGAATTCTGTCATAAATACTTAATTTAACTTTCAAGTCATCTAATTTGAAACATTGAATAATATTAAAAACAAATTCAAAATGAACAAAATTGTAGTATTTGGATCAACAGGTCAAACTGGCATGGCAGCAATTGATTACGCGTTAATGAAGGGTATGCCTTAATAAATATTTACGAAAGAAAAATTTTAATTTTTATAAAAAATAAATTTCAGGTTTAACTGTATTTGCATTTGTTCGAAGTACTTCAAAAATTCCGGATTCTTGGGGGACAAAAGTTCAAACTATTGTTGGTGATGCTTTGATATATGATACAGTTTTAAATGCTGTAAAAGGAGTCGATGGTGTTGTTGTTGCATTAGGTACACGACATAAATTAGAGCCGACCACGGATATGAGTGAAGGAATGAAAAATATTGTAAAAGCAATGGAAGAAGCAAATGTAAAAACTGTGTCTGTTTGTCTATCGTCATTTTTGTTTCTTGACCCAGAAAAAGTTCCAAAAATATTCTGTAATGTAAATGATGACCATAAGCGAATGTTTGAAGTTTTGAAAAAATCTAGACTAAATTATATAGCAGTGTTTCCACCACGTATTGCAGGTAAACTACACACTTTATTATAAGTTTTGAAAATACAATTTCACTATATCCATTGGTTATGCGAAATTGAGTTTATATTTTTGTCCCAATTTCCTAGGTCAAAATTTTTTGTATTTCATAAATACGTATTTCGACTACAAAGTAGTCATCATCAGTATGAATTAGGTATTCCTAATGATTCAACGAATAACATCGTTGCTAATTTGGTGACGGTTTGCACCTCAGGAGAATCATTACGACAGAATAATTCATACGGATGATGACTACTTTGTAGTCGAAATACATATTTATAAAATACAAAACACTATGATCTAAGAAATTGGGGTAAAAAATTGAAATCCATTCGAAAAATCCTAGAATTCTGTTTAATAATATTCACATCAATTTAGTTTGTTAATTCTAAAATTTAATTCGCCAGTTTTAGTTGGTAGACTTAACTAGATTACAGAAAAAAATGTTGATAATTTATAATAATTTTACGAGTTTTAATGTAAAATTTTACTTGTAAACGATAATCCCATCGTTTAAAATCGAAATTAACATTAATTGAAAACAAAATGTTAACATATTAGGTTCTAAATAAAAAAAATGCTAATTATAAACTGTCTTTGATTTTTGATATTGCACATTCGACTTATTAAAATTGTGTTTAATATTAGTTAGATCATTAGTGTCCTAGAATAAGTGTAATTCAGGACATTTTAGAAAGGTTGTGAATAGGTTGATTGAATATTATCAAACCGACTTCATAGTCGAGGAGAAATCTCGACAGACAATCTTAGGCGTTTTGTGTAAATATTTTGGTTAGAATTGAAATACAATATGATAATTAAAGTTTAAATATTGTTGTGTTATCAAATGTTAAACTACAAGCTATCAGTTTAAATGTCTTCAGATACGTAACGCTCAAAAACGTATCACTTTTCGCTATACAGCACGCACCCAGTGTATCAAGTCAATGATTCTTAATTGCTATTAATCTAACAAACATTTTTATTTTTTTCATAATAAGATAATACGTTTCATTCCAATACGAATTGTAAGCACTCAAACGAAAAACAAAGATTCAAAACCTGTCTGCTAGAAATTTCATTTAATTATCATATTTATTTTTATTATTAATTGAAAAAAAATTTTTAGATGAACGCTTTAGTGATTTCATCATTCAACACGATTCTTCACCTGGACAAGTGATATCCAAATACCATCTTGGGGAATTTTTAGTTTCAAGTTTATCAGAACCTGTGCATTATAGAAAAATTTGCGGAATAGCAAAAGCAGTTTGATTATTTTTTTATAGATACTAAAATCTACTTCATTTCATTTAGTTGTTGCGTGTTTTATATTGTTATTATTTTTTATTCTGTTACGTTGGTAAAATGGTCTAAAATAAGTTAAATAAATTTAAATAAATTCTAAAACACGCGTTTTTTTATTTGTAACTATTTGTTTTGTTAAAATTTTAAATATACATAAGTATTTTGTACTATTAATTGTTGAACAAACATATTGTTAATGATGCGATTAGCTGATAAAAGTGCTTATGTTCTCTTGAAAATAAAAAACACGTAGAGAAGGAATATTTAGGAAGGAAATTAATTATTCCATTTTTTTAATGGTATTTTTCTCTATTATAGATTTGGGTGAAAATTTGTTTGATAAATATTATACTATATTGTCCAAAGTCGGTAATTTCTTAATTTATTCAACTGTCGGTACTTTTCGGGTATTTGCACATTAATCAGCTAAAAGCATTTAATATAAAACTTAATTTTTAATAATAAAATTTAACAGAAAATTCGTATTTTCTGAAAAAATAAGAGAATGCATATTGTCTTCGACATTCTTGTTTTATAAATTTAAAAACAATTGTGCAAGTTTAAAAAATATCATTATTATAAGCGTATCGGATCACTTAATTTTATTACGATTTCGCTGTCTGATAATTGCAGGTTTAGTTTTTTTTACTTTACTATTGCGACTTTATTTTCACGTCATATATCTAGATCATTATCTGTCTTTCAATTTGAATAAACAGACATTAATTGCAAAATGTGAGGTGCGCTTATTTTTTCACTCTAGACGCAGAATGCAATTTATCTATGATTTATAACGTATGAAAGTGAGTTTTAAAAGCTCTTACAATAAATTTATTTAATTACATTATAATTTCACTTCACGAGATTTTCGATATATGTTGGAAGAAAAGTATTGGAGACATCTGTATTTAATCGTAAATTTTTAGTATATTCGATTATACATTGAATTTATTATTTAAAATCTTGAAACAAACACCTATTAAGATAGCTCAGGGGTTTTTTCGCTTATGTGAACACTCCGTCATCTAGTAAAAATTTTTGGTTTGTGCACAAATTGCCTAATATAGTCGTTTCTTGTTGAGAAAATGAAAACGGATAAACTATTAATTTATGTTACAAGAAATGTAGCGTTCACCGAAAGATAACTGTTTTTGAAAAAGTCAATATGCGCGTTATTTGTTGCCTAAACAATGATGATGTAGGCTAGAACACTTTATTACTAATTCTGCGTAAATTTATAATCAAATGTTTTACTGTGATTACTTAATTCACTATTTAATTGATGTTGGTGTAAATGAGCTTCAGTTATTAATTCTCATTCAAATTCTTTTTCATAAAAGTTTTTTCATTTGTTAAAGTATTTGTAGTATTATTTAAAGGCATCGGAGGTGGTGGTGGGCAATTAGAAAAATTTATCTTTATATTCGGAATACTTTTGGAATTTGTCGATAAGTTATTGGGTTTGGTATAAGATCCATACAAAGATATAGGTTCACATTTCTCGTATCCTAACTTTGCGTAAAAGTTTTCTTGTCCTCTCGTTGATAAATGAATTGTATTTAATTTTAAAAATGTTCTACAATATTCTTCCGTTTTCTTCATCAAATATTTACCCAAACCATACCCACGACAGAATTTTGCAATAACAACAGATTCAACAAAACATGTATCATTTATTGTGGGTATACGTGATAATTTACAATGACCAACGACGATACCGTTTTTCAATAATATTAAACTTGTTGGTAAATTATCACAAGAACATTCAAGACTTCGAATACGTGCTGTTTCACTTCGTTTCCATTCGGAATTTATTAATTGGCAACACTCTTTTAAGCGTTCTGGAACTCTGTGCAGTGGACACACTATTAAATCTTCACACGCCATTGACCTAAATTTATAAAAATCAAATAATAAATTATTTAAATTCTCTGTGTATACTGAAATTTAATCAGTTTACGGAAATAAAAGTTTGGTTTAAAAACCATTTTTTTAAATTTTTCTTCTATCTCTTAGTCCGTATAGACACTTAGCTACTCAAAACAAACATATCTAATTTGTTACTAAAATCACCAAGCGGTTATACTAGAGATACTCAAGTGAAGACTCCAAAATATGCAAAATCGATAGTTTTTATGCAATCATGGTGATTAATTATTTACAGCAAACATTTATCGCATGAGAAACTGAGTGTAATTCAAATCAAGTGCAACGTATTAATAAATGGTACCTGCCTGATTTTTTTTATTACATCGATTAAAATTCATGTGGAAATTAAAATTCAAGTTAAAAAATTAATTACTAAACAGTTTCGTTTTAGTAGTATTAATGAGTATACGATCCTATTATTTATTCTTGACACAGATTTTTGTCTGCGAATATTCGAATATACGACTAATCGCAAAAAATACTTGGACTCTGATGATTTAAATTAAAAATTTTACGATAAGCTGAAAACTAATAGAAAGAAAACAAAGATACAATGTGAAATATATCATTGTGAATAATTTTCTTTAATTAAATTTTCATTTAGTCATTTTGTCTGAGGTGTAAACTAAAAGCTATTCATTATTCAAAACTAAGAAAATGTATGATACAGCTAAAAGACGCAAATATATTAGACAAATATTGGATTTAAAAAGACTAAGGTGTCTCTTCACATTTCAATCAGTAACTATCAAAATTATTAATCTACAATATACCAAAATAAAATGTGAAACATGCAAATACAAATTTGTGGAGAAAGAGCTAGTTTTATGTACATTATTTTGCCGGATTTCATGTGTCTTAAAAATCTAGGGGATCGCTATATTTTCATTTTTTAGAATTTGTTTATTCTACATAATAATTTTAAGCTTGGATAAACCTGTATGCGTTATAAATTCAAAAATTTTCATTTTTTGTCATAAACTGAAAAAAATTTTAAATAGGTAGATACTTAACCTAAATTCAAACGGGATATTATATCATCTGTTAAATTTATTTTTTTTAGCTTATGTTAGCCTGTGTTTGCTTTCAACTATTTTAATAAAGTAGAAAACGATTTTTTAAATATTTTAACATGAAAAATTGTTTTAAATTTTGACATTTTATTGAATTTTGTGTATTATCACAGCAACTGGCAATTGTACAACAGCAATCAGTTTTGTTTACGTTTAAAATAACCGCTTTCGTAAATTTCTGAAAGGTAAAATATAAATATTGATAATTATTACCTTTTTAAATAAATAAAATTTTTAGTTTTATAAGTGTATATTAAAACTGTGACTAAAACCACTTTCTAAATTTAGATCAGAGTATGAAATAAAATTAACCTAAAAAAATATGTGTTTTAGAATAAAAGCAAAATGATGATGCCCAATCGGGTGGGTATGACACCCTCCGTTCAAGAAAATCCTTTACTTGTATCGTGGTACGATTCAGCATGGATTCCAATTTTAAACACATCAAACGTAATGGATTATTTTTCTGCCAGTACATTTTTCGATCGAACCTGTAATAACGAAATTATTAAAATGCAAAGGCTTAACCCGGAACAATTAAAGTAAGATATACGACTAAGCATAAAGTACAATAAACTCAATTTACATGAATTATTTTAGTAATATGACTGGTTTGGAGTATATTTTACTACATGTTCAAGAACCAATTTTATATGTAATTCGTAAACAATATCGACATAGCCCAACTCAAGCTACTCCTCAAGCGGATTACTACATAATCGCAGGTGTCATTCATCAAGCTCCTGATTTAGCTAGTGTTATTAATTCAAGACTTGTAAGTACATTTTGTTGGAACTGCTTAAAACCTAAGATGGAATACAAATTTGGTTCACAAACTACTCTTGCGCTTCATCCCCGCTTCATTTATAATATTGAACGCCAATATGATTAGAGAAATAAAAATGGGAACAAATAGCTTTGAACAAGTTTTGATGATTATGTTAGAAAATAAACAAGAAAACATTCGGTGTGTTTATTTAACCAGGTATTCTAAGTTAAAGTTACAAAGCATATTGTAAAGTAATTTAAAGAAATGTATGTGTAAAATTTTAAAATTTATCTTATTCTCCTACTTACAGTATCTTATTAACTCAAAAAAATAAATTTTTAATTCTTGATTCAAATGTGCAAGTAAACTAGGTGTGCACAAATTAAAATTCATTTATCTTAGAAAAATAGATTCCTCGCTTACATGCAATGGATGCTTACCATTAATAAAAATAAATTAAGTTGATCAGATTCTTGTAATCATTCAACCTTGTTGTTAGCTTCGAATTTCAACTTTCGAAAAAACTTATAAAATCAAGAACTGATTGTTAAACATTCAAATCTTATGTATCGTTCAGTCATTTTTCAACGATACTTATAACAAACTCTTGTTATGATAATTTCATTAATTTTTAAAATATTTGTTGGAATACATTCTTCTAAATAAACACATGAAATACACCAAGCATAGAGAAATTTTGGCTTAATTTAGAGTTAATTAATTTCCTATTTAAACTACTTCTTTAGGGCTACAAACATGCAAACATTTTTTTAAAAATACTGTACGTTTTTATACTAAAGAAATTTTTCAAAAATTTTTGCGAACCTCATGATACATATAATGCAGATATGTTCCCAAGTGTTGAGTTATTGGTGGGATGACTCACTAAACATTCACCGAAATAAAAAGTTACTTAATTGCATTTTGTTTTCTTGTTTTATTTATTTTTTTATTTTAAAAATTATAATTTTAAGTCCTAAGAAATATATAAATACATTTCATTATTAGCTATCGGCCGTGCATCATTTACAATCGTCGTTTGAAGAAGCTTCAAGTTTTTCACGTTACCATCCAACAAAGGGTTATTCATGGGACTTTAAAACACAAAGATTGGGTGCTGAGAAAACTCCAAAGCCAAAAGAAATAGAAAAACCCCGTGAAGAACCAAGTTCTGTATTTCAACGACAAAGGGTGGATATGCTTCTTGGTGAATTGTTAAGAAAATTTCCAATTCCTTATCCACAACAGAAAGTTGCTACCCCAGCACCATCTATTAAAACTGAACCAGACACAGCGAGCACAACGGATACTAAAGAAACAAAAATTGAGATTAAGCAAGAAAAAGGTATGAAACCTCCTCCAGAGAAAAAAATGAAAACTAGTTAAATGAATTTGTTAAGTATTTATTGAATTTTTTAATTATAATATTATTTATCATTTAAGTTTATTTTCTGCATGAAAATAAAGAATAATTTATATCTAATGATGATGAAAATAAAATAATTATCCAAGTTCGTTTGTTTTAATTCAGCATCACAGTAAAATCATTCTTCCATTATATATACAGATCTATCAAAATGTTTGGAAACGGATTATTAACGGATTAATCCCTAAATTTTCCCTTATTAACAATTATTACGTAATGAAAATGTCACCACAAAATAAAAAAATAAAAATAAAAATGGTTACCGTTATTGAAATTACTGTTTAAAAAAAAAAAAAATTTATTATTTTATGATAGGCTTAGTTTTTCTGAGATCTTCTTAGGCAACTATTATAGTTTAAAAGTAAAATTTGGATTACACAAACAGACATGTTGTGTTAAAATTTTCTACAGAATATAAATGATGTGGAATTAAATTTTATTAAATAGATAAGATTTCACGGTGTTTTTCAAATTATTTTATGTAGGCTAGAATGAAGTTCCTGTTATTATTTTATATTTGCTTACAATGAGTTTTAAGACCAATGTTTTATTATGAATGTCATATGAAAAATGTTTTTTCAGTATAATTTAGTTAGTGTACAAACTAAAATTTAACACATCATGAAAATTTTCTTTTGTTGAATTTTTGGCCATAAACATTATATGAATACGGTTATCACTCGTATCAATTATTTTTTGTCGAATTTAAAATTGTATAAATTAATATGATAACGGGTAGGTTTTTATGTCGTATGTCACGCATAAACTACTAGATAGATTTCGATTTTCGATCCAGTTTTTTTAATGTTATATCGTAGACACTTGATCTTAGGTAATCTAAAAAAATTATTGCGACACATTCATTTAATATAAAGTTATTGTAATAATATATCGATATATAATCATAGTGTCAAAATCGGCTAAACCAATTTTAACGAAACTTCGTACTTCATTTCACACGGAAAAATGGGAGAGGAGAGTCAAAATTTCTATGAAATATTTCAATAATCTCAGTTGATTTTAATTTATACGCGGAAGAAGTCATTGGTGGGTGCAGCTAGTTGTGAATGAATGTTTAGTCACAAACATTCCCTAATAAATATGTCCTATTCAAGTCTATTGAAATTGAATCTGAACGAATAGGAAATTTAATTTCTTATTGAATTATAAAACTTCTTCAAAATTTAAATACGATTCATTAGGAAATAATTTCATATTCAATCCAATAAAACCTATTTATTCATTATTTGGAATAGGATTCAACAGAAAAAATTTACTATTTAATTCTATACAAAATTTTGAAAAGGTATGAATAGGATTCAATAGGAAACTTAATTTCCTATCCAATCCTATTCATTCCGAATCATTTTCAATAGGATTTATTAGACTTTTCAGTGTTGATTTCTAGAATTTATTAGGATCCTAACTCGTGTAAGGTTTTTCGCTATTATGGATTTGATAGTATGCTCTTATACCATTTTGTTGGGTAAATGATTAAACAAAAAAACTTCATATGATATTCGTTGGTATAGTTTGGTTTAGGTTAAACTCACAGGTATAGAATATGTGGACGCCTAGTCCATTGATAACTTGAATACAAGATGCAGTGCCGTCAAAAGGGTTAAATATTTTTTTAAGTCCTAAATAGTATATGAAAATGTTGACGGTAAAACAGAGATAATTTTAATGATAATTAAAAATTTTTAGCTGTCAAATACGTATTATTTCAGTGAAATTAAAAAAGCTTATAAAAATAAATAGTAGTGGAAATTTTATATACCTTTGTTCATTTTTTAATTTTTTTTAGATATTATTCCCTTTTCTTTACTAGATACAAAAAATAAATTTTTTGTATATAAATAAATAAAACGTTTATATATCTTCATAAAATCTTCTGGATTGTAAGACCATCTATGTAATAATTTGTAATTGTTTGAGTCTTAAGTATAGGTGTAAAAATGGTAAAATAGCATACTATGAAATAGCATAGCTGAAACAACAATGACTACTAATCCATATCTCTTATATCTATGCATTCTATGATAGCACAGACGTTGTTGACATGCATAATACATTGTGAGTATAGGGAAAACAACAATGACTACTAATCCATATCTCGTATATCTATGCTATTATTAATTACTATCATTAGATGTTATCAAATTAAAATCGTTTCAAATGGTTTTAATAGGTATCCAGTATCTAATTTTGTTGAAGTAGAACGGATTTTATTTCTAACTATATTTACATAAAAACCAACCTTATGAAATTTTGCGCAAATATAGCCTCTTAAAAATACTCCATTACACTGCCATTTCGAAAAAACTTTATTGAACGATAAACATTTTTAATTAAAAATAATGTTACCAAAAGTGTTTCTGAGGTCGCTGAACATAAACCTAACGTTAAGAAAATTTTTAACGTTCTTATAAAAACTGCTCATATAAAAACAATTTTAGAGTAAATTTTACGGCTTATGCAGGTTTCATGTTTCTCAAACTTTTCATTTTATAAAGATCGATGTTGAAAAGGTTTAAGTACGGTAATCATTTTATGCTAACGCCAACTTTGACAGGCCATTTCTCGAGTAAATTCAAGCTACAGCAAAAAAAAAAAAATAAATAAAATTTTTGTCCATTAAAAAAGTATTATCCTTTTTATCCTAATAATTTTTATGTATGTGTCTTATTTTCTAAGTTAATTTTTGAAACGAGAAAATTTTTTGATAAATGCCAAAAAGACCTATTCCACCTCAAACAATTTTTTTTTTAAATAAGCATATAAAGCTGTTCAAAATTATGGATCATATTTTTAATGTTTTTAAAGTAATTTGTAATTGCATAATGTTTAATTCCAATTATTAGGGTAGCACCTAATGAGGAAGGTTTCATTGTCAATTTTTTTTGTATAAAAAATCGAAAATAACCTTGATTTCATTATAGCTTCCCTATTTTTCATGCTACAGACTTTTTTTAAAGTAATTTGGAGTAATTTAGAAGCAAGACCAATAGTATTTTTTCTGTGAAATTTACCGTTTTCTCATAATTCAATGTTGAAATCCTTTAATTTTTCGTTGGATATATCATGCCCACCCACATACAATGAGCTATAACTTGGTTTGCATTGGACCTACATTACAACACAAAAAAACGAATTTCTTGATGTTTAAAACTTTGATAATTTGGTAACATCGGCAGTTTCTTTTAATAAAATTAATAATTTTTGAGTTATTAGTAAAACACCACTAATTAGTGGAGGTTTTTTTCGAAAAAATTATTATGTTCTCAAACACGAATAAGTCGGAAAGTATTCAATTTTCTAATAAATTTCGATTTTTTTTCTAATTCCCTCGATAAAATTATTTTGTATTTTTACAAATAAAATTCTTTTTTCTAAAAACTTCTATATTCTGAGGTTTAACTTTTTCTAAATTTAATTACGAACAAAATCAGCCTTGTTTGATTAAAATGCGTTATAGTTCAAAAAATTATATATTTTTACCTAAATAGCTTCGATTATTTTAAATATATGAAAATCATATTTACGTTTTTTTTTTTCCTTGACGATTTAATTTTATTAACTGATCTATGATTGCTGATAGTTTTATTGGCATAATTTAATTTCTCAACTTCTCTCTTTACGTGATTTATTCCCGAAAAACGTGCTAATCAAAAATCTTTCAAGTTTAATCGAAATAACAAAAATGATACAATTCCGTTATTCTCATTAAGGGAAACTGGGGTTAAAACGAACAGCAGGCAATTACGAACAGTGAAATGTTAGTAAAATAATTCCAAAAAATCATTTGATTGTCATTGTTTTTATTGCGAAACATCTTTCGACAAATTTACAATACATGATTTTTACCCAATTTTTATAATTGTCCGACGAACTGCAGGTAATGAAATTAATTTGAATTTGACTTTTTGCGTTACACATTTCCAAGATGTTTGTCATTCACCCACTCTCCCTTAATTTATGCATCATTTCATTTAAAAACAAATTTTAAAATTAGAAATATAAAAAATATAACAAATAAAAATTTAT
This sequence comes from Chrysopa pallens, assembly GCA_020423425.1. Lineage (NCBI taxonomy): Eukaryota > Metazoa > Arthropoda > Insecta > Neuroptera > Chrysopidae > Chrysopa > Chrysopa pallens. Next base: position 41,049,497 of record CM035592.1, on the reverse strand, counting down.
TACAAATTAACATAATTTTTAAATTGTAGAAATATAGCATATTGTAAGTGGAAGAAAAACAAAAAATCCATACGTCGTACTCCATAGGAATTGGTTAAAATGGAAGAAATTTCATCTAAAGCTAAACGACCCAGTTGAAAAGGTAGCATTTGGGATTCTAAATCAAACTCACATCATGCACAAAAAAAAAGCGTGTTTTTAGAAATATATACTGTTCACAGAAAGTTTTAGGAATTTGTTTGGTTTTTAAATTTCAGTCGTAGAACGTAAAAATTTTGAAAAACGACTAACGATTTTTAAGAGGTTTTTTCTTCTTTTACTTCTAGCGCGTAAAATATGCATTGTAGATTATGTAAAAGTTATAAAGCATAACATTTTCTATTTTGATGTGATATTTTTATTTAAAAATAAGTTCGAAAATAGTCGTTAGAGTATACGAGATAAACTGATATTTTTGGTTTTTCAAACTAAATAAAGTTTATGTACCTACCTGTATCTTTTGAAATTTTTGTACCTGTTATTAGCACTTAGCAGCAAAAGCATATATTTTTGTTAATTAGTAAACATTTTAATTATACTAGAAAACTTGAATGAAATAAAGCATAATGTGGCTGACAAAGTGCTCTTATAATTTCACACAACTTCTACAACTTTGTCTACAACTTTGCTCCCGCCGTTTTCAAAACAATGGCGGTAGTAGTTGAAATATATTAATTACAGATGTCAAACTTTGTTTTGACATTTGTAAATATAACTCTACTTTGATATAACTTAATTTGTGTTTGCATCATCATAAAATTTTTATTAAATATGTCCGAATTTAAACCGAATTCTCGTCATTTGCGGTAGGAATTGCTTTTTTGTTTCAATATGAAAAAATCTGCAGCTGAGGGTCACCGGATTATCTTAGATACTTATGGTAAAACGGCTATTGGTGACAGAACGTGTTGGAAATGGTTCCAACGTTTTAAGAGTAGTGATTTTACGGGGCCCCTACGTTCAACCTGTGATTAAACTTAAATTTTTGATTTGCCGATGAAATCTTAGCATGAATGTTTTATATAAAATTCAACAATAAAATCTTCATTATATTCATTTAGGAATTTTTTTTTTTTTAATGTTTGCTATAATATTTCAAAATAATGTTACTTAGTTATTTTTTTTCAGTCAAATATAAGTATATAAAATGGCGTGAGTAAGCAATAAAAGCGATTAAAATAAAAATGTTTATTTCGTTTAAATAAATTGAAATTTTGGTTGTTAATGACTAAAATTTTATTAATTGTAACAACAAATAGGGCTATAGTAATTAAATCTTGTGAAATGTGTTAAATTGTGGTTATTTTGTGAAATAAACGTATAAAAAATATATGGTTATTTTGGGGTATATTTTCGAAAAAAAAGTTCGATAACTCGAAAAATAGGCGAAAACAAGAAAGTTAGTATTCTTCATTTTCGTCTTATTTTGGCTTGTTTTGCCAAAATTCATCAAAAAATCGAGGGGCCCTGGATATCGTAATCGAACCGATTTTAGTGTCGAAGACCGTCATAGTGGAGGACGGAAAAAAGTTGTTGAAGATGCAGCATTGGAGGCGATTCTTTCTGAAACCGTCTGAAACCCTCACAGGTGAGCGTTATAGAACGCAATTGATGCGCCTGAGCCGTGCTTGAGAGAAGCGGTAAAGTGATTTTACAGCATGATAATGCTAGACCTCACGTTGCCAAAGTGGTGAAAAAATATCTCGAAACATTGAAATGGGAAGTTTTACCTCACCCGCCGTACTCTTTAGATGTTGCTCCGTCTGATTTTCACCTATTTCGCTCAATGGCACACGTCCTGGCTGACCAGCAATTCAGCTCATATGAAGAAGTGAAAAATTGGATCGACTCATGGATCTTATCGAAAGATGAAGAATTTAGAGATTTTAATTCAAAATTTAATCAGATATAATTTTTAATAATATATTTATTTAATTTTAATAATTAATTCTGACAAAAAACAAAAAAAATTTTTATTGATTCACTTGAGACATAATTGTTATTTAAAAACAATATATTAAGTAATAAATTTTGTAGTATACAACTTTAACATAAATACTTTTATCTACAATGCATATTTTACGCAGTAGGAGTAAAAGAAGATAAAAAACTTCTTAAAAATCGTTCGTCATTTTTCCAAATTTATGCGTTTTACGACTGAAATATACATTTTGGGTGAAGAATGATATAGACCAAAATTGTAGAACAGTTTTCTTAAAGAATGCACTCCTTTTAAGTGAAAATACATTCAAAATTTGAAAATAGAGTGCGTTTAAAATAACTAGCGGGAAACTAACAAAGTTAGGTCAATTTTAGCGACAAAACGAAGCAAAATTGGAAAACTTTAATAAAGTACAAATCGATCAGGAAAATATTTTTATATGAAAAGCTTGCCAGAAACAAATTAAAACAATGCACCGTTTTCTTGGAAAATTAAAAAAATAAAAAAACTGCCCAAAACTGAATATGAACAGACCATACTTAAAAAAACACCTTTTTTTTTGCGCATAGTGTGAGTTTGATTGAGAATCTCAAAAGCTACCTTTTCCATTGGGTCGTTTAACTGTAGTCGAAAAGTCTTGCATTTACCGCTTGACCCACTAATTTTGGTGGACTATCACTGTAGAGCACATAATCCAATATAAAAAAATAATTATTTTCATATAATCTCATGTAGGTATGGTATCAGTATAAGATTTCTTCTTAATAATCACAATAATTAATTAAATATTTGGTAGGTTGTAAAACTTATTATATTTGGAAGTTTGTGGGTAGAACTGAACATTTACTGCCCATATAAGAGATAGATAGTTTGGTTTTGTGTTTTGTATACTAATACCTACCCATACATTGATTATACACATAGGTACTGGATACATTAACCAAACCAATATTGTTTGTATCGATGTCGGTGGTCTTATATGTTTTACATTCACTGGTTTCATCGATAGCCCGTCTATAATTTATCAAACGTAAATCAATTAAACAATATGAAATGTTAAATTGGATTATGATATAATACCGTCCACAATAGGTTTTATTAACTGAAAAATCATCCTTTTTAAAGTGATTTAATTACAGCAACAGATTTAGAGATAAATGATTATCGATTTTATTGTAATTAATTATCTAAGGTCATATAGGAGAGAGGGGTCAATCAAATCAACATTTTCGTGTTTATATTATCATTATTTTAATAATCATTTTTGGTTACCACTCTTTCATCATTCAATATAATTAGGAACATATGTTACGTAATTAATTAGAAAATTCACGAAAAGTAGAAAAATTCATATCTCCCCATCTTGCTTCCACCTTTGGGTAAGATGGAGTATCCTAACGGACAGGGACTTGGGGCAAATAACAATGTATTTTCCATCCTTATTAATGATATTATTACACTTGCAGTGAGCCTATTTGCCGCATTCAGCACATGCAGTCCAGCCTTCATTTGACTCCTAATAACAATTAAAATACAAAGATGGTGCACTACCTACCATATCCTAGTATTTAGTCAATATGCTGTCCTCCGCCATCATGAATATATCGGAAGTAGTTCTATAAATAAAAATTAAAAATAATGATGTCAGCCCATTATCAATATTATTATTATTATTATTATTATTATTATGAGTAACAAAACCTTTATTATTATTTTAATAAGGGTAAGATGGGGAGTACCTCCATACCCCGCCTTACCCTCTCATGCTAAATAGAATTTAAATATTGAATTGAAAAACAATGTTCTCATACATAGATACAAAAATGCTTATTTTAAGTATGAATGTTAACGCATTTAAATAACCTTATTTGTATAACTTCCGCGTTATAAATACAATATCGGAAGTATTGTATAAGTGATTTAAAAAACAAAATTTTTTTTGCTCCGATTTCAATAATTCTTGTATATGTCGACGTTTTAGAACTTTCTGAACATCTTTCGCTTAGTGTTCGTTGGTCTGTCGGTCTGTGAAACTTATTACATGAACGTGCATAACGCCAAAACTACTTTACCAATATTTATCAATTTTTGGTAATCAATATTGGAGGTGTTCGGAGTGATCCAATTTTTGAAAAATCTCATCTATTACCATTTCGGGGATATAGTTTTCGAAACTTACTGTCTTTTTATCACTTAAACATTGATATTTTGAAAACCGTTTATCCGATTTTGATGAAATTTTATATATACATGCGTGATATATCGAAAATCTCGACGAACAAAACTTAAAGGCAGTTTACTGAAACAGAAAATTTTATGTTATAAAAATGTGGAAAAAGAATTTTTTTATATTATATTTAAATTTCAAGTCAATTGGTCAAGTCGAGATATAGCTATTTAAGTAAATATATTACGCGACATGTTTCGGAGTATTACTCCATATTCAAATGCCGATTATGTACATTAGGTTCGTCCGATTTTGATCGCAAAACAATTTATATAAAATTTTACAATTCAATTGATGTTACCATGGATACAAGTTATATGATCATTAATCTGGCCTTGTATCTTGGAAATTACTAGATAATGATACGAATTTTTATGTTATAATTAACAAAATATATTACAAAAATTTGAGTCCCTTGACGATCAATTGAGAGAGTAATTATTAATTAGTAATCTTTAACAAACTTCTTTTAATGTTATTAAGTGTATTTTTAATTAATAATTACTCTAACCAGAGATACTAAAGCTTTAATAACTTTAAAAAGATGCTCATCACTTAATAACTTTTTTGTGTAATTATAGTGAATTAGGACGTTTTCACCCACCGGGTCAAAAATATTAAATATGGCACTAATACTTATTGTTAGTAGACTGGACAGAGCTTTGAATAGACCGTGGTTGCTCCGTTTGTTCGTTTATTGGATAGGTTGGGGTCCTTGTTTTGTAAAGAATTTGAAAAATTTTTAGAAGAAACCTTTTTAGGGTATCTTTGTAGTTTTAATATTAAAAATATTGATAATATTTTCTTTTTTATAATTTATATTTATACATTATTTCAAGTCAATTGGTCAAGTCGAGATAAAGCTATTTAAGTAAATATATTCGATAAGGAGTATTTTCATGTAAATGCCGATATACATTATGCCATTCATCCGATTTTGATGAAATTTTATGAGTAGATGTATGACTTTTACATCAATGATTTAAATTTTTGAAGACTAAGGGAAAAATCGCAAAACAATTCCACACGTATATAAAATTTTAATACTTGTAGAATTCAATTGATGTTACCATGGATACAAAAATGCATTAATGCTTGTATCTTGGAAAAAAAATAAATTACTAGATAATGATACGAATTTTTATGTTATAATTAACAAAATATATTACAAAAATTTGAGTCCCTTGACGATCAATTGAGAGAGTAATTATTAATTAGTAATCTTTAACAAACTTCTTTTAATGTTATTAAGTGTATTTTTAATTAATAATTACTCTCGTTATTGATCGGCCAGGGAACCAAATTTTTGTTTTGTATAATAATATGTTTGGTTAATTATAATATACTAAAAATTATCAATTAATTTATTTTTTTAAGGGTACTACCTTAACTATATCTGGCTTTTCTAGATTTTTATACAAACCAGAGATACTAAAGCTTTAATAACTTTAAAAAACCGATGCTCATCACTTAATAACTTCGTGTTTTGTGTACGAGTATTATAGTGAATTAGAAAAGACGTTTTCACAAAGATTATTTCAGTGCTGTTATTTCATATACTATTATTTTCTAGAGTTATTTAATTTTTATAAAAGTACCTACTATCGACGAGTGACTGCAGTTCATTTTACACTCAAAAATATTAAATATGGCACTAATACTTATTGTTAGTGACTGGTGTACAGAGTGAATAATATGGTTGCTCTGTTACATACTAATCCATGAAGACATTTATTGGAAAATAGTCCCGGTTCAATTTAATAAAATTTTCTTAAATTGGTGATTACGATAATATTTAAAATTTCTAATTATTCATTTTTAGGTCTTTTGTTTTCGCTTAAATTATGCAGATCGTTCTTGGTATGTTTTTTGTTTAATTAGTAAATGAACATTTTTTATAAACATTTTTGGATTCATTGAAAATTATCCTATATTAAAGTTTTATATATATTTAAGTAAGTCGCACATTTTTTGTGTTTAAAAGAGTACATAATAATTGGCTAGCCAACCAAAGTTGTTTTGTAAAGAATCTTTGAAAAACTAGTTTTTAGAAGAAACCTTTTTTTTAGGGTATCTTTGTAGTTTTAATATTAAAAATATTGATAATATTTTCTTTTTTACAAACTAATTTATTTTTATACATTATTTAAATAAAATCTTATATTATTTTATCTTATGAAATCTACTCAACACTGTAAAATAGTGATATGTTTCTAATGTTGGTACAATCTTAAAAAATGATATATTACGCTCTCTTAAATACATTGTGTTTTTCATAAGCTACGTTCTTTAGCTATAAACTGTAAAATTAAATCATAAATGCTCAATTAGTTCTCTAGAGTACAAGTTATATATTATAAAGTTTAAAATTCTTGGTAGCTTTCCTCATTCTAAATCACCTCTAAATTATTCAGAATGGAATGATAAACGTTCTACTAAATTTTCATTCGTTTCGTAGCAATTTTATATACCTCCCAAACATATGTAACACAATATGAATTATTAGAAACCGTTGTTATTAGAACTAAGTATTTTGTGGGTACGTCCATTACCTAACTGTGATTACAATGTGTAATTTTTTTTGCAGGCTTAACTCGCAAATCCATTATTGGTTTTTCTGCAATTTTTCTTTTGATTTCTTACTGATTTATTAATATTTTAATCTTTGTAAATATTAGACTTAAATTTCGTTAGATTAATACTAATAGGGTGTATGTTGGTGCTAATGGGTAGTAACAAGATGGTGCTAATGGGTGCTAAAGTAACATTGGTAAAATTTTCTGTAGGTATTGTATAGAATTCATTGTCTACCAAAGATTCACCCTGTATAGTCGGTAATATGCACTTATTAAAAATTTTTTATTTGTAATTTAAGTATTAAACCGTTAAAAGAAATATTATATTGTTATTGTATGTACGCCTTGGCTTGGCGTTGTGTAGTTATTGCAGATAGTCTGTTTATTAAATTTTAAAACTATAGTTATATGTTCATTAGTGTTGGATGAAATTCGTAAATCTGTCTAATATCTGGTAATGTGTAAAATAACTAGAAGTATACTAAGATTTCCAAAAGCGACAATAAAACGCAATATAAACTTTGTGTTATTGCATAGTCATTGAAAATATTTAAAATATTTACGGAATGTATCTCTTTTTGGAAGGAACTCCATGATGCTAAATGGCGATTTACTTGAGCGTTTCAGGTCCACATTGAATTTTAAATATTAGATGGTACAAAATGGTCATATAATGCATATCTTTTCATCATTGGAGTGAAGTGGGAGCTAATTACCAGGTTTTTTGCCAGGTTAAGGATAATAATGGCACAGGTGTTAACAAACATAAAGTCTATTAAAAATTAGAAATGTACTGAAATCCTTTAAAAAATATACGCAGTTTGTAAACTTTAGTTTCTTTATATAGTATATAAAGGACAGGAACTGCAACCGCGCCCCTTCTACCTAGACCCTTTGGTTCTCTGTACCTTCTTTTTAGAATACAAAGATGCCTTCTAGTACAAGGTGACGATTATATTATTATTATTATGCTGTTGGTGCAGCCGGTTACTTTGTTTTTATCCAAATGACGACAATGTGATCAATCAACCGCCCCCTTTTTTTGTATTGTATTATTGTTACAATTACCGATGCTTGGATTCGGTCCGCCAGTCTAAGTAGCCCAATGGGTGAAGTTATTCGTTCCTTAGGATCTTGGCTACCGAGCCGTTTATTTTCCGTATATATTATACATGAATATTTTCTAATGATATTGACGATATTCAAATATAGGTTGACAGCTTGAACGCAAATTGTCGATCAAGGAATGCAAATAATTTATTTTGAAAATATTTTTAGAAGGTAATTCATAAGCTTCATCATCTCCTTTATTATCAAAATTCGTTCTTTTATATACAGCATATAGCATCATAAAAAGGTGACGAGCGAAGCGTATACCGTAAGCAAGTTGAAAATAACAAATCCGTGGATTCAAATTTCGGTTTTGAGGATATTTTCTAAGAAAGTATAATATAGATATAGTGGAGGCGTTGAAATTTTTCATTGCTGTTAAGTAAAACGCTTCAAATTTTCTTGGGTAGTGTTTGTTGTAAGTATTATGTACAGAACATATTTTCTTACACTATTGTGGGTAAAGAATTGGTTGATATTGCGATTGAAAAAGGTGGCTGATGTTAGTTTCTGTGTGGGCATTTCTGGAGGCCGTGAAAATTTTTAATTTTTGTCCATTATTTTATTTCTGGAAGTGCATGAAAAACAGAACGTAAAATAATTGGTAACCATCGAATATTCGTTGGCTATTGTTAAATTGTTGTATTTCAAATTTGTCTTTCGCAATAAACATATTAAAGTAATATAGAAAATTGTTTGTTGTAGTTTTAAACATTTTTATTACTTCTATCTACGATATGGTTATACCGAACTCCTATCCATTCGTTCAACTTAAAGTACTTATTACAAGTTTAATATTTTAGCTTTTTTTTTACATTAGTCGTATTTGGTTTTCAATATCAGCTCTAATTTCAGTAAGTTCTTTAATAAAAAGTGAATGAAATACTTTTATAAGATTGGTTATTATCAGACTTTTGTTTATCATTGACAAAAAAAGATTATTTCTATTATTGATAAATAATATTAAGCTTTTTATATTGGCTTTTTAGAATTGTTTTGACATTTTGTATTCACTTAGATGCCTCGTAGATGTCCAAACGATTTGAATTGTGATAGATGCCAACCCTACTTGATAGAATGATGGAATTCGATAGCAAATTATAAATAAAAGTTCGAATGTCGGAGAGTTCGAGAATATATATAGACATATTTGGTTATTATGAGCGGTGATTTTTTATAGTTTTAAAAAACACGCTTGCTTTACACGTGGTCTAAAAAGAATGTAACAAAGAATCTAGAGTACAATTTTGTATACCATGGTTATCTATGAAATATATGGGGGTATGTTAAATTTAGCTTAAAGTTTCTAACGCTCATAATATTAAGGGACCTAACAAAATTTTAATGTAAGATTTCAAATCCTGATGTATTATCTATGGAGTCGTGAAAAACTGCTAAAATTTGATTCTTATGTTCTTCGCTTCAAAGTGTATTAATTAATGTCATGTTTATAAAAACCTAACTTACTAGTATTTACTTACGTTTGCTCTGATCTCAAAATACTGCCATGAGAGAAGAGACACACTGTAATCGATATCAATAATTTTATTATCTAAAATTAAATCTTGAGTTTGACTGTTTAACCTTTAATTTTACAAGCCATTTTTTTTATAATTAAATAGAATAAATCGATTTTGCAGAAAATAATTAAAAAATTATTCATTTTTATAATTAAAATTTATATCGTCATCAAATATTAAATGTAGGTTAAAGATTAAATTTTAATTTAATCGTTAAATTTTGATTATAAAAAAATTGAATACTTTGGTACTAACTAAATATTAATTACAGTATTTTAGAACACAGTGATGCAAAATGAATTTTTTTCATTCAAATTTTCCAAGTAATTTTATTTTCGATGTACACATATCTAACTTTAAAAAAAAAGTGAATATGAAAATCTCTTTTTCGATTGATATGACCACATTAATATTTCTTTCCTAATTCTTACAGCCATTATGGAAATATGGAAGATCATCATTCTTGGTCGTTTATTTTCAACTTTCTGATCGATAAATAACTTTATTTTTACCCTAAAGAAATTAAAAAAATAATTGACGAAGCGCGAGAACTTCAATTTTATTTACCTCGTGAATTCCAATTTTATTGCGTTTATTGCACGTTTTGTTATTTTAAACGCTCAACTTATATTGATTAGAAACTCTAGAGACATGAAGTTTCTAAAATGGACATATTATTTGACTATATTTTTCAAGGTTCAAGGTTCTTATGAAGAAAAAAATTGGAAATATTATCCGGAAAAACGTAAAAACTCCATACATAAATTTTCACTTGAAGTATGTTACTAATTCGATTTCGAAACTAATATCAATAAATTTAAAATTCAAATAATTTCTAAAACATATAGTCTTCGTATTTATACTGTTTCGAGTTATAGTATAAAACAAAAAAATAATTTATTTTGTATCATTAACACAGATTATAATACCTAGGATAGATAAGGGATTGTCTCGTAGTTCTGGAAACAACCCTCATAGATTGTCTCTGCATTATAGCAACACTTAATACTATCTATCATCTTTCTGAAGACTTAGGAAAAATAATTAAGCATCATTATAGCAATGATTAATTATTTATATTTTTATTATCCTTAAATTGAGAAATTTAATATTAAAAGTAAAATTTTTGATTCTATTGAAATCTTCTGTTATAATTTCCTTCTCTGCTAATTAATTATATTTTTAATTATATTCTAGTGTTTATTGTTGAATTATTTAAGTGTTTTTTTGTTTGTTTATATAGTTATATCGATTTATCAAATAATTATTTTGTGTTTAATTTCAATCGTATTAATAAATGCATTTACTAAATAGAAATAATACCAAATTATTGTACAATTTTTAAATATTAAAATAAATTAAAATTATGTTTAACTTGTTATTTTATTTAAATTTTGGTGTATTATTTATTATCTATTGTCATTAGTTAATATTTCAATTACAAATTATTCAATTTCAATCAAAGTACATCCCAAAAATGAAAATACCTTAAATTTTAGTATCCTATTATACACGTAAAGTACAAATGGGAGAGGAAAAAGATTTTTATGAGACAGTGAAAATTCATAAAGCGACTGTAATTGTCCGGATCACCACCTAATAATTCGCAATTAAAAGTCGAATCGGTGATCATTATATTGCGGAACATAAACCAATCAGGTAATGTCACCCAGAAGTATTGGAAAACGGCCTCGAAGCCACAATTTTGAAAGTGAAAGACAAAGGCGAAGATGTTTTGATTCCACGCATTCCTATTATTTCGTACGACATTCATTCCATTCGATTTTGATTCGATTCTACATGGATACAATATCTAGTACGACATGCATGTGCAATGTCGATAAATAAATCACAAGGGCAGTCGTTCGGAGTTTGTGGTATCAATTTGGAAAAAAATCAATTTTCTCGTCCGTCATCACGATAACTCAAAAACAAAATAAGATATCAAGCTGAAATTTTGGTGACGTATTCTAAACATAAAAAGTTAGTTTAAGTTCGAGAATAAGCAAAATCGATCCATTGGGTTCAATGGATCCTTGAGCCAACTTTTAAACTACAAAAGATATAAAAGAAAAATTCAAATACAAAAAATTAAATTAAAATTATTTTGTTTAATTCTTTGAAACAAACAACATGTATTTGAAACAAATATAGGTAATTACAATACATATTTTATTTTACATGTATAGACTGGATATTTATAGTATTTTATGAATGCTAATTAAAAATAGTCCAAACAATGATCAATCATACACCGAGTATCTAAACAATTAACTCTGTTAGTTATTATTTTCACTTGTTTACATTTATAGTTAATTATTTATACAGAAAAAAATTAATAATTTTGATGCATAGACTTATAGTAAGTTAATGTAAGGAATATAGAAAACTAAACACGTCTTGTAATATTTTTTATACAAAAAAATCAATTTTAAAACTGATATTAATGTTTTTCTTGATTTCTGTAGATATTTTATAATGGTAGTAGTATAATTTTACAAACGCCCCTCATAATTAAATAAGACGATGATTTTGATTTGTATCTCTGGTAAGCATTATTATAGATAGGTACCCATATGATAATTGTTAATGAACAAACTACATTGGTGTACAGTATACATATATATATATATCTACGTATAAATGTAATGTGGTTACATGTTATTAAATAAAATGTTGGGTGCTATTTTAATAATCATGGGGTCACGTATTCATCATTAGACCATCTTTAAATCAGTTGTAACCGCAATACATCACGAATATGTTTACTAAGTATATACAATTTCAACATATAAATTTTATTATTTTTATCCTAAATTCAGCGTATACAAATTATTATTAAGCAACAACACCTGGAATGGAAGACGAGTTTTTATATACACTCTAACTGAGACAAAGTAATTATTTTCATCTTGAAAATCGAAATCAATAATTTTATACCCATAATGCTACAAATGATACTAGTAGCTTCACAGACCTCACTCACGGTGCCACTCTTTTGTAATCAGGAAGAGAGTATATAGCGAGAAGAACAATGATTTTAGGAAATATGTTATTATGAAGCCGTTTGACTGATATACGTGCCTAGCTCATTTTATAAAAAATTGAATAACTTGGGCGAATAATTTTCAATTTCTTAGTGAACCGTTTAATAAAAATACCATTATCCAAGAAAAACTACTTTAAAGAACTAAAACACAATGAACAAGTCGCAATATTTAACGGCTTTGATCTAGGTACAATCACCAATATGATTCAAAAAACTAATTATAAAATCTTAAGAAGTAATTCAACAACGTTAACGCGACAACAGGACAACACAGATAAAAAGAAATGGTGCAAATTAACTTATTATCGACCATGCATGAACAAGATAGGAAAAGAACTTGGTGAACATAATTTAAAAATAGCTCCCATCAGCAGATCCAAATTGAGCAGCTACTAGGACATCCGAAGGACAAAATTAACAACGAACAGCAGTCAGGAATTTATAGCATTGGATTTCAAAAGTGCTCGATGAATTACATAGGATACAGTAGAAGACAAATTGTTCAAAGAGCACATGGTACGTATAAAATTTGAACGAACCGATAAATCATGTGTAGTCGCTCATGTCATTGAAAATAATCATCAATAAATCGACAAATTAAATCTAAAACTTTTAAAATCGGTATCCAAACCGACCGAACTAGATGCATATGAAAGCATCTACATTCAAAAATATGGCAAAGACACGATGCACTTAGATAAATGACCTATTCCAAATTCTGATTTAAAAAATATTTCAAAATTAAAGTTGAATTATTAGAATTGAAACGGTGTTTGAAATTAAAATTATTTAATTTCATAACTCATTTTTAGTTTTGTACGTTTCTGCTCGTTGGCAAGGGCACCAATTCAAAACGTCTTAATCGATTTTACTAGATTTTTTTGTTGAAAGGTGTTTGTATTAAACACATTTTTTTAAAGAGTGTGTTACTCATTTTTGTGACGATTAATATGCACATTTTTTAAATTTTGTTCGTAATGTTATTAAGAGCAAAGCGAGCTTTGATGCTAAAGACCCAATTTTGTTCGATGATAGACCTTCTAAGATAGTCAACAAAGCTTGATTGCTACGCAGTTTTGTATATTTTATATTCCGTATTTAATAATTTATTAAAAAAAGAAAAAAGTAGAAATTGAGCAGCTGAGCGCCGTTTGAAATCACATCATTTTTTTTTAAATTTCACTTGAAACAATGAAAGTTTTATCAAACACTTTTTTTTGGTTTTATTATATATCAGCTAAATAGAAGACATTTCAACGAAAAAAATGAGATCATTAAAAATGCAATTGGTTTTTTAACTTTTAATTATTGAAATTATTACAAATAAAAAACGAAAACTTCACCAAGAAATAATATTTTCCCAAAAACGAAATTCAAAGGGGCTATGGTGCTAGTACATGGCTATCTGCTTACCAAATTTCATCAAAGTCGGTTTTGATATACATGGGAATTATAACTTGTTATAGTACATCGTTCGTCTACATTTTTTTTATTAAATTTGTACCAAACTGATCTAGTTCTTTTAAGTACGAATTAACAAAGAATTTGAGACCAATAAAGCTGATGCAAATGCAAGATGATGAGCGCGGTTTTAAATTACCCGTTTTATGAAAATTTCTATAACGAGGTCGTTGGATAAAATTTTATGCTTTCAGGTTATATTATAGTTTAGTTAAATAGTTCAACGTCTACGAAAAAAATGAGATCAAAAGCGATATTTTTTACCCGAGAAATCTTAAAAAGAAAAATGGCGTCCATTCTGAAAATATTCAACATAGAAAGCTAAAAATTTTGCAAGCTTCTTTTTTTATGGTGAAAATTAACATACCTAAATTTGAAAAAAAATCCAAGAACATCGACTTTCAGGTTTTGCATAAAAGTAAAGGATCTCCTCATATAACATCTAGTTGTCCAACTGCTCTTTTGTACTTTGACAATACATGAATCCATTTTGACTAACAAGCATACAAGTCGTATGGTCACCCACTTTCTTTCTTTAACAGTAATATTTAAAAAAGCTATAAAATTGTACTGCAATGTTTGACTAAAGTAAGTTATTTAATCAGAATATTATTAGTGAGAACCTTAAAAGCCATATCCACGCCAGCATGTTTTTTTTTTATTATGTACAATCACTATTATTATATATTTAATTAATTTGCCTGTTTGATGTCTCACCAAAAAAATAAAATAACATAAATTTAACCTGTAACTTCTTAGTAGTCAAATAGGTTTCAACGTTTATTTTACAGAAGGGTTTGATGTAGCATACAAATTAATAATTATACGTGAAACGTGACCACCCATTATGCATTCAAATGTGTTTGTTAGATTTTTTGAATCTTTATATAAGAATTGATATCATCCAAAAATTTTTAATTAATCTAATGATCGGGGAACATGAATAATTTTGTCGTTATTATCCGTATCGATATTTCATTTAGTCGTTACATACATTTTAGTATTTTGGTAGAAATAGTGAAACAAATTGAATACAATTATATTTAAATGTATGTAATTGTATTTAAATTGTTTTTAAAAGAACTAGTTATATTCGACCAAACATTGGGACAGATTGATAAATTAAGAACGAGAAATCTAGATGGTTTTTAAATATTTTAAAAACTACATTTTGGAAATATGTCGATGTTTTGGAGAAATTTTGTATCGTATACCTCAAACTGTTAGTCTTTGGCACACATTCCGACGAATGCGCATAATTCCATAACTAACATAATGATGAATTCTTATATTTTTATTTATATGGTAAACAAAAGTGGAGAGGAGTGTCCCGTTTTAGAAACATCTCATATATTAATTACTGTTCCGCGAGATGTATAACTCGAAATTTAACTTTTTTCACTTAAATTCCGATACCTGAACCGTTCATCTGATTTAAAAAAAATTTTATCTATTTATGCTTGACGTATAGGTTTGCACTAGTAGTTTAAATTGACTCAAAATCAATGATTCTATGAACATTGTCATTAAAGAAAATTCGAAAATCGGAATGAATAAACGTGAAAAATAAAGCCAGCCTAGATGTCACAGAGAATTTTATCTTATATAACTGTAGGGAAACAAATCCCCCCATATAATATTGGTTAAGGAGTTTCAGAGATATACATAGCTATTTAATTAACTGGATATAATTTAACATAAATGCCGATATATGTAATATCATGATGTAGTTGTAAATCAGTGATTTTATTGTAATTGATAATTCTGGATATTTTGGTTGAAAAATTTTTAAAGAAAATAGTAAAAAAATCTGTTAGCTTAATAGTAGAGAAAAATTACGAATAAAATACGTTGATTACGTACTGGATACATAAGTGGGCATTTTATTTAAGTGAGTATATTATTCGTACATCACGAGGAAGTGTTGTGTCCTTTTTTAACAGTGTGTATTTTATAAACCAACTTCAAAAAGAGATTTCTCATTTCGTCAGCCTATGTATTTTTTAAAATATTTATTCGCAGATGACGTCGTTTATGAGCCGATTTTAATTTATCTTTTTTTGTTGAGATTAATTAAAATGAGATATTCCAATGGTGCTACCATTATCAGGAAACCAGGATCTGATGTCCCCAAGAAAAGTGAAATGACAAAAACAATTTTTAGTGATTAATATCATCCAAATAAAAATTCCTCCAAAGAATAATACATCCAAAGTAAAAAATTTAAATAAAAAGATAGAAGTGTTAATTTAAAATTATTTTTTACTTTTTAGTTCATTTTTTTGAAGGCGGTTCTTTTTTATTAAATTTTTTATTTGCTATAAAACGTGGCATATATTATTACAAGTTTTATTTTAATAATTTTTATTTAATACTAAAAACCGTGTACAAAATATGTAGGAAACCACGGGGAAAATCGAAACAATAATGTTTAACAATGCTACCATAATTTTACTTAATAGACACGTTAATAAACACAATAAAGAATCGTGTAAAAATCAAAACTGAATTTGGAAGATCTTAAAATAATAGAATTATACTTTATCTATAGGATTACGTACGACTAAGTAAAGAACTCATAGGTACCGAAAAATTAATGAGTATAAAACAATACAATTTTAACTTTCTAAAATATTAACTGAGTGTATCGTAAATGGATATTTAAACATTATGGATATTAAAACTATAAAAAATTAAAAATCTTTTATAATAATTTATAGTTTATAAAAAAGGATGTTTCGATTTATGATTATTAGATATTAAATTATTACCATGTAATTAAAAGATTGAAGTAATAACAAACTATTCATATTAATCATGAACAGTATATCATCTTCTCTATATATAAATTTGATTGGATTATGTTTTTTTATAATTAATAGTTAAAAAAAAAATTTTGTATAAGTTTTATACAGTTTTGGTGTTAAGTAAATGTGAAAATAGAGCTAAGATTCTACAAAAAAAAAAACGGTCTATAAAAAGCACGAGATTAAATCAGAAAATTGAATTGAATCTTTAATTCAGAGTCGATAATTTTTAAACCAAAAAATATTAATTATAGTAGGATGAAACTCAACGGAAACGGAAGAGAATACAACAAAAATTAAAGGAAAAATAATTTACGTTGGACCTGAGTTTGGGAAGTAGAAGTGGGTGAATTTTAAGGGTAAAACACGGTTTATCTCGATTTCCAGTAAAACTACAAGTGCCATGGAAAAAGTTAAATTATAAATGTTGTAGGTATTTTCACATAACTTCAAATTTTATGTGAAAAATTGAAACAACCTTTTTATTTCTATCTTTTATAAAAAAAATTTTTTCCACGATATTTGGTGAAAACTCACCTTTTTATATTCCAAATACACTTTATTTTTTTCAATTTAAAATATTTACTTTTTCACCATATTTTGAATAAATATCGAAAAAGCATCCTAATTTTCAATCGCAAAATGTTGAGGTTATGTTAAAACAGGGAAAGTATGCAAGTTGTAGATATTTTTATTACCTACAACTTTGCTATTTAACTATTTTTCAGAGCACTTGTAGTTTTGCTGGAAATCGAAATAAACCGTGTTGTACCCTTAAAATCCTCACCTCCTTTCACTTCCCGACCTAAGACCGCCTGTAATTTTTTTTCTTTATTACAGTCTCTTCCGTTTCCAATGGGGTTTATCCTACTATAGTATTTTTTCCACATTTAACCTTTTACATTTAAAGGCTTCTACCCTGGTCTAATAATAATAAAAATAATAGCCATTTATTTCCAAATCAAATCTGCTGTTAATTTGGAGCTTTTCTTGGCCATTGTCCATCCGCAAAAGACACAAATTCATCTCGCCATCGTTTGACAGGACACCCGTTACTCTGGGTACCTTTATACGATGTTGATACAGTACTTGGATCGTAATGTCCATCTGATATGATACTAAAAATACTTTAATGAGTATAAACTTGATATAATAGTTATAGTAGGTAATCTATGAATGTAAAATATTTACAAATACATTTACGGTGTGATTGTGATCTAATTAATATTTTACTATTCCATAATATAAACAAATTATTGCAGTTTAAGTTTAGTTAAGATAAATAAATTAGAAATATTTTATGTTTATCACAAGTAATGTTTAGAAAATCTACTTAATTATAATTATCAAAATATCCACGACTATAATAATTTGCAAAATCAGAAATTTTTTGACCCTCACCCCAAAGGTCAGACGCAACTGACTCCGAAACTGTGCTGCCTGTTGTTGCCCACCAATTTTGAAACACCTAATATTTGATTGATTTTCATTCAATTGTTTGATGGTGGCGGCTCGAAACAAACAAGCTATGTTATTGTTGTTGAACACACAAACCTTAAACAAAGTAAACGATTGAAATGTGTTCACAGCATGTGATCTATTGAACTATAACTGCATTCCTTAAACAAATGTTATTGTTAAAACACCTTATGATCTCACAAAAACTTTCCAGAATATTTTACCAATGATTATTCCAATTTTTGAACTTTTGAAACCATATTTTTTTGTGCAAGGGTACTTAAAACATGGATTCCAAAATTTTGGCAAATAAATATAAGATATGATTGAAAAATTAAACTATTAGGGAAGATGTAATAAAAAAAATTAGCTATTTTATCCATCAAAATGTTAAACTAGGCTCAATACCAAACAAAATTCGAAAATTAATTTAAAATTGATTCAAAAACGAATGAGCTATTAGCTTTTAAAAATTGTTTTTCACCTCTTACTTGCAAAAAAAGTCTTTTATAGCCCCTGAAAACTTTTGTCTAGCCGAACTAGCTTAAAACTGAATGGAATTGTCTTCTTGTCACCCTTAAATGGTCCATTGAATTAAGAATACAAGAATGCATCTTATACTACTTTCAAAATACTACTTTATAAAACTTCAACCACATTTAATTCGCTGTGTAACTGAATTTATTAAATATATATACGTTTCAATTTTTGATTTTTTGACCCCCCACTGACGTAACGTAATAACTGATATCAACCGACCACCAAAGTTAAGCAACTGTGTTGTTGTATAGAATATACCCACTGTAGTTACTGTATGACCTTAGTAGTTGAAAAGTGACTTAAAATAAAATTAAAAAATTACAATAAAATTATAAATTTTCCAGAATAATCGATTTTAACACAATTTAATATAACGTATGTGGATCTATACCACGCATGTATGTACAAGATTTAATCAAAATCGGATGAATGGTTCACAATACATCGGAATGATTTTAAGAAAATTAACTTTTCTTTCCAGTACTATGTACGGAACAAATGCACAGGTGATATGTTTCTAAAATTTGATCATCCCGAAAATCTCTATCAAACTTGCAAAACGTCGATGTATGTATAAACAGGAATGTAAAACCGAATTTTATCGATTTTAATCGGATGAAAACGGAATTTAACAATTCATATTAATTTGCACATTTTTTAATGTAATTTTTCTCGTTTGCTTGTCATTTATTTGATTCCTGGAAAGTTATTAGCCTGAGGAAATTTAAATGGAATAATCTGTATATGTAAAGAATAACAAACAATACGAACAATAATGAGTAACTAACAATAATGCAATATATATTTATGAGTTGTTTATTATGCTTTTGTTGATTTTAATTTCAAACATATTTTATTATTGTTAAAAAAAAAATTAACAATCAATTAACATCATATTGATTTATTCATTAATAATTATTTAAAATTATTTCTTTTACAAGAAAATTAAAATTTAAAGTATTTTTCTCATCAAATACAGATTTGTCTGTATTTTTTTAAATGATTATTACCTCAGAATTCCTGCTTATAAATTTATATACATATTTGGAAACAGCTGTTTTTATTCGAAAGGATAGGTTCTTCTAGATTTTATAATTATTAATGAGAACTCTAGGATTTTTCGAATAAATTTCGATTTTTTGCCCCCATTTCCTAGATCAAATTATTTTGTATTTTTATTTTAGTATGAATTAGCTAGTTGATATTCTCCTTAGAGAGTCTCCTTAGTTCTACTCAGATTCATTACAACTAGCTAATTCATACTGATGATGACTGCTTTGTGGTCGTAATACGTATTTATAAAAATACTAAATAATTTGATCTAGGAAATTGGAGCAAAAAATCGAAATTTATTAGAACATTTATTTTTCTAGATTGTTTCCATAAAAATTTAAAGATATTTTGAGTACCGTGATAAGCCAAAAACTTTTTTCTTATTGGAAAAACAACAACAAAAGGTCAAAAAAAAATTTTTAATTACATAATTAACATTCAAAGTTTGCTGTAATAAATCAATTTTTAGCTTACCATATGATTGAATTTGATGTCAACATTGCTCGAAGAAATACATAGGACAAAGTGGAAGACAAATTGGTACCAGATTCAAAGAGGACATGGCACACATAAAATTTGGGAGAGTTGATAAATCATGTGTTATTGAAATAAATGATAAAATCGATAAATCTAGTTTAATATCAAATCTTTTAAAATCTCAACCCGACCCGACCGAACTAGATGCATATGAAACAATCTACATTTAAAAACATGGCAAGCATACGATAAAGGGTTTATTTCAAATTCCGATTTAATAAATATTTCAAAATTAAGGTTGAATTATTAGAATTAAATCGAAATTTGAAATTAAAAAAATTTAATTTCATAATTTATTTTTTGCGTAGTAAGTTTTAGTTTTATTTTTTAAAAATTTTTTAACTGTCAAAGTCAAATGTTCCAATAGTTCAATATCATTGGCCGACCACTAAACTAGTGATCGAAGCTGATTGCTTGACGTAGCAATTTGAAAGATACTTGAAAAGTATAAATTGCATATGTACCAAAATACTTGTAATCTCGATGTAACTAGTATATAATATAATGCATTCTAGATAAAGCTTAGGCTAGATGCTATAGTATGAAAGTTGACTTGTATTTATATTATGATGTTAATAAAGAATTACCAAACAATACCTTTGTACAAACCATGTCCAAATTAGCAACGAGTAACATATCCTCGGAGAACCATTATGACTAGCTAATTCATATTGATGATGAGTACTTAGTAGTTGAAATACGTTTTTATTTAATTTTATCTAAGAAATTAGGGCAAAATCGAAATTTATTTTAAATATGTAAATGGAGATAATCAGGAATTAAAATTGTTTAATTATGAATTTAACTATTAATAAATTATTTATGGTGGAGCAATTTTATATCATGAAAGAGCATTTTAGGAGTAAATTTTTGATAAGTAATTTTTTTTAAATGAACATTTGGCGAATTCTGGCATTTGGATCATTATTTTTGCATAAAAGTTGAAATAATGTATATTGCATTATAGTGCATTAAAGATTGTCTTTACTATTGATATTACAATCTTTACCATTATTACACTTAAGCAAGTATTACATTAATGATTTAATGAATCTAAAAATTGAAATTAAATTTAAATATAACATTCCGTGCGACTTTCATTATCTAAATTTATGTGTTATGATATAAAATAAATGTCGATATACATCACATAATATTCCGATCGTTTAGATTTTTTTTTTTTTTTATAAAATTCGTTCGTTGTATATTGATATTAGAAATGAAATGAGTTTATTTATAATGTCAATTATTAAATAAAATATTTATGTCTGTTATGAAATATGATAAGCAATATTATTATTGATGTTATTGTTTAGAATTCAGTATCAATTTTTTTGTTATTACGAAGAGGTAATTTATTTGATTGTATATCATTTTAGTGGATGCACTTTGACAGTAAAACCAAATTGTATGCAAGTTGTTTGATGCTTTAAATACAAGACCATATATATATATATATATATATATATATATATATATATATATATATATATATATATATATATATATATATATATATATATATATATATATATATATATATATATATATATATATGACGTTATGAGTGCGTTGTGTTCCATTTTATCAAAGATGTGCAGGATATTCGTATCCGCGAGTATCTGCAAGATAAAAAGATCCATGTTCGCTTCTTTTTCAGAGGATTTGAAACGGATTTTTTGCATTTTAAGTTGCATTACGTATATGTATTTTTAAGTTCATCTAGCAATAAAATACTGTTAAATCCCATTAAAATAGTTATTATTTCTTAAAAATTACATAGTTGGAAAAAATTTCATATTTCAAGCTTTATTGTAATGAGCTGAGTGGTAATTATTATAGCTGACTACCTTATCATAAGGTACTAATCTTATTCCCCTATCTAAATTCAAATTTATTTTTTATATTCATTATTATAAATTCATTATATATTATTATAAATTCAAAAAATTCCGATACCGAATAATTGTGTTGAAAAGTTAAGATCCGTATCCGGATCCTCGGATCTGTACACTGATTATCAGTATCCGTATACCTGTATTTTATATTTATCGGGTTAAGTTAACCCAAAAAATAAGGGTTCCGTTGCAAAAAATTTTAGAAATTAATTATTAGCTAAAAGTTGGCACGTAGTTCATTGCTCGCCAAATTTTTTTTGGAATTATTAAACCCACTGATAAAAACCTGAAAACTGAAGTGAAACCTTTATATTGTAAAAATAGCTTAGACCAAAATTGTATATCATGTAATTTTCCAAAATATTTCTACTCTTTTTTACTAAAAAAATTTCTTGTCCCTTTTTTGTTCTTTAGATTCACCATTTATGAGATTCTTAAAGTTGAAAAAGTTATGTTCTCCATAATATTGTAAGTGTGCTCAAGTTGAATGAAATAATATGTATAAAATAATATAATTATTTATTTTAGTGCACTGAAAGATCTTCTTCTTCATGTGAATATTATTGGATCAAATGGCTGACCTATGACAAATCCTGTAACAGAATGGCTGGCAATATCCAACACAAAAAAAAAAAAAAATTAATTAAACAAAATAAATAATAAAAGTATAAGTAAAAGTCCAAAAGTTTTTATTACACTTGGAACAATATACACAAATTATTTAAATAGGAAAATCAAAATAAAGACACGAATTCAATTGACTTACCGGATCGGTAAATTAATTTAATTTTGACTGAGAAATTTTCCTTAAATTTTATATATAAAAATTAAACATTCTCTTTATATATTAAAAAAAAATTGATGTTCAAATTGTTTTAAAGAAAAAAATTCTTTTTTACAAATAATAATTCTCTTAAATTAAAAAAAATAGTAGATATTTATATATTTTTTCGAAAATTATTTAATTATCAACATTCTGCTTGTTCATAGACATTTTGTTCAGTTTTGATTATCTACTTAAAAATAATAATAATAATAATAAATTCCTTAGTTAAATTTGGCACTGTGGTAGAAAAATCTTTGCAGCGATAATAATAATAATAATAGATTTATTATCTTTTTTAAAGTTGATACAATTAAGTACATAGAGTTAGTTTACAACAAAATTTTTTCCAATGTTGTAGATACCTACGAAACAGTATCGCGGATTTCTACAATTGAAATGGATTTAAATGTACTGATTTCAATACCAAACATTGACAGCAAAAACAAAAAAAAAAAATTAGAAGCTCTAGGAACATATCTAAATGATTATCACTCTAGAATTCAACAATTTGCGACCTTTTATTCTTTCTATTATTTATAATAAACATTAAATAAAATATTAAAATAAACGTTAGAATTTACATGCTAAATTTTAAAACAAATAAAATTTACCTTAAAATACTTAGCTCATATAGATGTAAAGGGCCTTCATAAGCAGTGTCAAATATTAAAATTTAAACCATAATTAAAACTAAAGTCTTAAAATCCGTAACTTATAAAGGTGTATAGAGCTTTCATAAGACGTGTTAAATCAAATAAAATCTAGTCTTATTATAATTTATAAGACGTGTTATTAATGAAAATGATAAATGAATAATAAACGTTCTTATCTTATGAGGGTGTAAAGTGCCGTCATAAGAGCCAAATATCTTACAAAGGTGTAAAACGCCTTCATAAGACGTGTTAAATCTTTTCTAATTATAAAGTATAAGACGTGTCATAGAAATAACGCTGTGAATACGAACGAAGTGAACAAAAAATGTATACATATGCCCGTACACACAATATTATTTGGTTAAATTAAATTTTTTCTATTTCACTTATTTAATTACATTGATTGTAAAGCAGCAATTGTTCTATTTAGACTAGAATATGAAGTTTTAAGTTTTATTTTTGCCTAATGCTTAATAATTACCATTCATCATACGAAACCATTTGCATATCGACTTTAATTCATGTTTTGATCAAATGTTAACAATTTTATTATTATTTTTTTTAAATATCCGTAGAACATGATGTTTATCATGTCGAATAGCTATGCTATATCATTATATTATTAAATATATCAGTAATAAATCACATAACTTCCATTTGTAAATTGGTTGCTATTAATTCAAAAGGTATTATATTATAGGACATAATATTTTATTTAATCAATAATATGTTATTATTATTTTTAAATATAGCAGTTTCAAACTTGAAATTGATTTCAATAGAAACTATTGAAGATTAAATATACACTTTCAATAATAGTTATCAATAGTTAAAAATGTTTTTAATTCTATGTAGATTAGTTGCTTTATTATTCAGTTTTAAACAAAAAATTGGGATTTCTTTTAGGACTGGTTTAATTAATGTGACGGCTATGCACTGTACAAACCATTAGCAACGAGTAACGTCTCCTCGAGGAATCATTACGACTAGCTAATTCATATTTATGACGACTATTTTGTAGTCGAAATACGCATTTATAAAATACAAAATATTTTAATCCATGAAATAGGGGGGGGGGAATCTAAATTTTATGGGTTTTTGATTAGTTAACTTTATAGTTTACGGGACTAGAATTTAAAAAACGCGAGCTACAAATATTCTTTACTAGTGTAAATGTTAATCATTCAAGATATGAAAATATAAAATGATGCGTATCGTGAAAATTTATTGATTTTTGATTGATATATGTAGTAATATTGTATTTTAATTATCGTGTTTTTGTTTTTTGATTAAAATAAATATATTTCTTATTCATTCTCATACATTTGGATTGTCTATAAGAGTTGATTGAGATTAATTAACAAAAAAATAATTTGTTATATTTTAAGTTTTTATTGTTATATTTTAATTAAAAATTTTAAAATTATACACTAGTTTAAGTTCAGACTTGAATAATATTCATCCCTGAGCATCAATACCTTACCAGCTTGTTACGATATGGCCATTAAGAACTTATCCAGGAGTTAATGAGAATAATTGTAAGATTGCTAAGTCAACAGAAATTACCGAAATAAACGGTTAAAATTGAGCATTTTTTTTTCATTTTTAATCCGTTTTTTTATCTAGCTATGAACTCACCATGGCATTACTTTTTCTAACTTCTTCATGCTCTAAAATTTTTGCAGTTTATGGTAGTCGCCTTTGTTTAGATAACACAGCCAAGCCATACCATTTACGTAAATATTTATTTAATTGCTTTTATGATTCTTGATTATTTAAATATAAACCATTATGACAGAATTGAAAATTTTGTTTATTTATCAAATAAAAAAATATAAAAAATACAATTTAATAAATAAATTTTAATGGTATCTCTATGAATGTTACGTGGCAGACAACAATAATGGTAGAAATCTAACCTAGAAAATTAAATGTTTCGATACGAATATATGCCTAACAAAGTAAAAAGGATGGTAGGTGAGCTTGGATATACCGTCTGAGTTTTAAAAAAAAAATCTTTTATGTAAGATTAGTGTGATGCGTTATAAAAACGGAATGGCGCACCCTGATTACACATGGTATGACCATAAACATGCAATAACACTTTATCATTCCAATGCCAATTCTTTTAAATATAATTTGAATTAAAAATAGTTGTTTTCAAATGTTGTGTTATGGAATTTTTGTTCTAATTCATACCATACTAAATTAGTGACATGTGGGCAGTTTGGACTTCCGCTTTGACTCATGAGGCCCGGGCCTAAAGTGGCACTAGTTTAGGGACGGAAAAATTTTAGAAACAAAAAATGCCAAGTAGAATTGAAAGTTTTGTTATGAATATAAGAATGTTATGAATCTGAGATATATTTCATTACTGATTAAAAATAAGTAATCGAATTTTAACACGAAAAGATCGTAAAAATTGTTTACCGACTACCGCTTGTCATCATTTTCTTGTAGTTATATAATTGTTATTTTCATCTTCAATGGTATGTATGTATACCTTTTAAGGGGGCTTTCGACCAGAATAGGACCCATTGCAAGTTAAATATGCAAGTTTTAAGGGACAAATTTTCAAAAATTAGTACCGCAAGGTATGAAAAACAATGTTTACGTTTAGAAGACATTTCTATGTATGTATATTTAAATTTTTTAAAGATTCTAAGAAAATTGATTTTATTGAGAACGTCCTTAGGATTTATAGGACAAAAATATTTCAAAGATTTAACTTTGTTTATGATGACTTTTAAACCCAAATTATGAGGTGTTGAAGCTTTATAAGATACTATATTGTAATAACTAAAACGCCATGTAATCATCTCTGTTCAGAAACCAAAAAATAATTAATGGCTCTTAAAGAGGACCTGTTAGAAGCCATAACACCAAGGGAATCGTATGTGTGAGTATGAAAGGTTATACGCATTATTATCTGTGCTAATGAACAATCACGCTTTCCTATTGAGGTGTTTCTCGAAAACACTTTAATAATGATATGATAAAAGATACTCCACCTGGCACTTTAAGCTTGTTGTCTAAACAGCTTAGAAAATGTATTCTTTTTGTTTTATTTATACCATGGTTCACTGTATACTAGGCGGTGGTTCACTGTATCCAGGACCCAGTTCATAGTGAACCATTCCGACCGCTTTCAATAAAATACAAAAATCTTTCAAAAGCAGATAATTCTTGTTTAATTGAATACTCAAATCAAATACACAAGTCAAAACTACAAGGTTTCTAATGAGTATGTTATATCTAGGTAAGTAAAAATTGGTTCTCTGTTGGACAGTTTACCCTACTAAAGAAAAAAACCAATTTTACTCTAAAATACTATACTCTTCATAAATTTTTACGTTTGAAGGCAAAGAATAAAAACCATAAATTGATAAAAATAATTTGTGTGTAGCCATTAAACGTACTTTAAAGGGTTCATAGGACTGCCTGCCTTGATGAGCTCTTAACATTCCATTAATAAAGGGTAATTAGACATTTACGTATAATAATCAAAACTATAAGTAATATTAAGGTTGAATAGAAGATTTGACGATGGTTTTGATGTCTTTAAGCTTATGTATGTTTTAACGTTATTTGTATTCTAGTTTGCTTCTGTTTGTTATTATGTTATAATAATATAAATGTTGAGTATAGTGTTATACGGATACGATGTACACTGATAACAAAAATTTGGTGTCTATTCACTTCATGGGCTGTTATTCTTACAAAAACTTAAGTTAAGATTCGTAGTTCGTCCAATTTATCGTATCAGTGAAAAATTGTTTCTTAACCAAAGTATACAGTTAACTTTATTATAAAGATATAGCTATAAAGTAAATATTTTATATACTTTTCGTATCTACGAATTGTTTTATAAGTGTGACTGTTGTTATTATTTAATGTATTTAAATGAAAAATTATTATTTAAAAAAATTAATATTTTTTTAAATGAAAGTATTCGGGTCCAGATGAAGCATGAAGCATTGGCTTACATTTATCTTTTGCCTTTCTCAAGTTATTTTAAGACGCTTTTTTTAATGTTTTAAGCGTGTAATAGTTTTGTATAAGATTTTTCGAACTCAAAGTAAGTTATCTCTTAAGTTCTAATGAACATAGTAAATTAGTTTTTGTCTAAAAACACTCAGTGACTCATCACTTATCAACTGTGCAATCAGTCCATCTAATTTAAACATCCAAATTGGATGAATTGGAGATTGCTGAGGGCACTACACACACTCATCACTTTTTTTTGAGTGTTTTGAATAATTAATAGTATCAGATCTGTTTGGCAAATGCCACAGTTGTTCAGAATTTAATATTAAAAATAATTATTAGTCCTCTTATTGAAATTTTATTATCAAATATCAATATTTTGATGTAAAAACCAACCCACACGTTTTTGCATGAAACTGCCTTTTTAAAAAATTAAAAAATTTAAACATAAAAAAGAAAAAAAAAACGAAAGCCTGCATAAATTTTAATATTTTCAAAACTTAATATAAAAATTAATGTTTTTACTAATCGATTTTCAATTACCCGCATTATAAATTGATTTTCGTTTAAAAGTATAATTAGATAATTTTACATTTCTGTTTATTTTCATGTGTCGTCAAATCCAAAATAAAAAACACACTTACCTGAATTTTTCATGTTTTTTAAAATTAAAAAAGACACGATTTCTATGGTGTAATTTATAATTTATCCAGTTTAAAATGAAAGTTATACTTAGATAAATAATATTAAATCTGATAAAGACCTAAAATAACGTTTTTATTTTTTATTTATTTTAAAAATCATGAAATGTTCTGGTGCGATATTTTGGAGTGGACTAAATTCAAAAAATGCGTCAATTTTTATATCTATTTAAAACATTAAATACTCGATTTTTATGTTGTGAATTATAAAATACACCATAAAATTAGTGTATTTTATAATATTAAGTAAACGTGGAATATTCAGATTTTCGCGGTTTTGGATTAGTTGAATATATGTATGTTTGTTCCGCTGTAACTTTCGAACCCGTGTTTCGATTTTTAAGATATTTGCTAGGCATGTTTATCACATTCAGGAAATTTACTGTAAAATAAATATAAAATAAAACTTTTGACCCTCATTGGGAGCAAAATATTTATACGGGAGATATAAATCAATTACGATAAAGAGGTATGACATTTATTTTCGTACATATAACATTGGCGTGTCACCCTGAATGAGGTCTACTGCTTCATTGGAGTTACTAATAATTTATTACATATAAATTATTCATAATTAAAAAAAGTTGAATTAGAATGAAATTGTTAAAAAAAGTTGATTTGAGCTTAATACTCATAATAATATTTTTTTATTGTTATGAATTGATTATTGAAAA
Organism: Chrysopa pallens; assembly: GCA_020423425.1. Classification (NCBI taxonomy): domain Eukaryota; kingdom Metazoa; phylum Arthropoda; class Insecta; order Neuroptera; family Chrysopidae; genus Chrysopa; species Chrysopa pallens. The sequence goes on along the minus strand of CM035592.1, from coordinate 41,020,439 downwards.
GAAGAAAATGATTATGTCAATTATCGATTAAATCATACTTATAAGTTCGTAACTTTTGTAACGCCCGATATACGAATATCTATAGTTTGTCAAAATATAATTGTTATTTACTTTAGTAATGATAGTAATAATTTAATTAATTATAATGTGTGCATATTAAAGTTATACATTTCTTGTTTGTTACAAAATGTCTTTCCATATTATTATTATTATTATTATCATAATAATAATTATTATTGTTATGATTATGATAGACCTGATAGAGAGGAAGGTTTTTATTATAGTCCACGAATAACATCACTGTATCTATCTTATACCTTGTTTTTAGTTTGCTTATAACCTCTGCGCTCATCTCTATATGATGAAATTGATAAAGACATTTATTTAATTTAATTTGTATTGGCCATAGTACTCATTGTTACGCATGCCTCAAAGCATAGTGGACCCAGAGAACATAGGAAATTATCATAGTTTTGCTCAAAGTGGTCGAAATTTGACGAAGTATTTCTTGCTATTCGCCCAAAAGAGCGACATGTTCCCTCGTGGAAATACAAATACTATTGAATTACAAACAGCTCTTCTTTCTATCTAGAAAAGTCAATTTACCCGCTATGACGCATTTAATTTGTATAACCACACGTAGCCCCGATTGTTGATTTTGAGCATTACTCAAACATTTCTAGCTTACGTTGCGTGCCTTATAGCTAAACGACAAATTTTATCTCTTTTTTAATTACACGAGGATTCTAAAAATTGTCCCGTTTCATTTGTTAATCTAAGTTTTGATAAATGTGACCAATTTTCGATTAAACCTAATGCAGTTTAATGGTCTCAATATTCAAAAATATCAATTTTCAGGATATGCATTATAGACAATGATTTGATAGTTTTGAAACTATCACTTAAAGAAAATTGACAAAATTTATTTGGTTAACAATTTAACACTATACTTGTTCAGTTAATTAAATGAATATTGGTTCACAAAGTACAGCGATAGTACGATGCAAAGATGTCAATAATTTTTAACCGACTTCATAAAAATAAGAGGCTATAATCAGTTGTCTGAAATTTTTTAAATATTTCTTGGAGTTCCGTCAGTTATAAATCGATTAAAAAATTGAATGTACTTTATAATTTGTTCTAGAAAAATTTGACGAAAAACATCCAAGTCTAAGTGGGGAGGGCAAAACAAATTTTTGGTGAAATTATATCACTTAAAAGACACATTTCTAGTGGTATTACAACAACATGTTTTTCGAAAAAAGAAAAATTATTATAAATTAAAATCATCTATTAATAATTTCGTTGTTACCAATTACGTTTCGAAGTCGGCTTGAATCATATTCTTAGCTAAAAAAGAATTCGTTGACGTTGGTGTCAAAAGCTAATTATTCTCCAGTAGTTCTCCTAGTATGTTCCAGTTCTAAAAATTAAGATCAAGTTCGTGAAATAAATTCGGTCCATTGGGTCCAACCATGACACAAGTTTTGAACCATAAAAGAAAAATTCAATAATTAAAAATGTTTGTTTTCTCAAAACAAATACCTCTTGTTTGAAACAATTTTTCATAAAATGTTTAGATTCGTCACAATTTTGCGTCAAATTTAGCTAATAATCATATAATTAAAATTTAGATTTATATGAATTTATAACTGTAAAGACTGTATGTATAGAGTATTTTATGAATGCTAATGATTCAAACTGTTCTAACATTTATATTCAACCATATGTAGAGTATCTAAACCATTAACTTTGTTAGTTGTTATCTTCACTTGATTTTTGTAATTTTTGTATGTTTAGATTAATCATGAATTTTCTCATTAATACCACCATCACGTACGTTTTAATCCCTTCATTTCATTGTATATTTAAATAAAAAGTAACTTACATAAGAAAATTTATACATTATTGTAATATCGAAGGGAATATAATTATAATAATAAAAAGGGCGTGAATTTGACATCAGGCATCATTATGCAAAATTTACAAAATCCTTATTCCAAAGTAAACCATATTATACGACATGGGTCTATCTATCTATACTTTATGAGGTTAATTGACTGACAACGAAGTTTTTATCATGTTGTAACAGGATGTTATGGTATTTTATTTAAATTGTTAGGTATATAAAAGTAAAATCCGTATGTATATATTTATATTTAGGTTGACACACGATTGTTTAGATAAGACAACAAAAGCGCCTGTCTCTATACATTATTATTAAAATTAGTTAGAGTAGTAGTTCAAAAGTGTATCATGGGGAAAAACATATATAGTGTAATTTTCTCAAATAGATATTTGAATAATTCTTTTAGGAAATATCCAGTCACCGGCTGGGAAAATTTAACTCAGGGCCGTTCTACATAGTCGGTTAGTCACTTGTCGGTAGTCATGCGAAATTGATATGACGTTTAAAACGTCATGTCGTAAGGAATCGTAAGAAGTCAGATATTTAATAAATGCTGCCTATACAAAAAATCGTAATTAGCCGTTGCTAGATCTGTCATTTTATGTTCATAAAATTACTTTTATTTTAAATATGAGAATATACTTTAAATAATATTTTGAGATTGAACCTTATTAAATATTGTTTCGATTGATGATATAGTTTTAAAATTGAAACATAAAATTAAAGCTCAAAAATTTGGTTATAACGCAATAAAAAGCGATGGCGGGTAAAACCTCATTTCACATAAAATATGAGACAGAAGTGAGGTGCCTATTAAAACGAATGTCAAATAAACAGTTTGATAAATTGTATCTACAATTTGGCATTTATTAAAATCAAAACTTCTTCAAAAGAGTTATCGACCACCGTTCGCATAGATTATTTAAAAAAAATGTCTTTTCTTCATTTTCGATTTTTATAATTTATATCGCGTTTGTGGTAAATGCATTTATTCCCATGTATAATTTTTAATATAAATGAAATTTCGAATAATGTTTCATTATTTTTTACTTAGTCAGCCATTTTGAATTCAAACTACCTGTTTTTGTTTGATTGTTGCAAACAATTTTTAGTATAGAAACAGATGTAAGAACTGTATAATTTTATTGATCAAAACTTATATTTAAAGGGTCTTTCCGACATGATATGGAATTATTTTAGTAAACCCTACATAAAAGCTATAAAATGAATGTTGTTGTACTTATAAATCCAAGCTAGGAGTACAAACTAAAAAATGCAAATTGAACAAATAATTAAATAAAATTTTATTTGATTATTTGTTCAATTTAAAATAAGAAAGATTATGTTCAAATGTAACTAACTTTCATAGTTAACTTTATTATGTAATTACGGAAATTTTAAAAAAAAAACTTGAAGTAAAAAGCGTCAAGCAAAATATCAAATCAATTAAGTCGATAGCTAAGCATAAAATGAAGACCACATTGATAAAGAACATATTTGAAATAAAACTTTATTAAAAGCGAAAAATATTTTTGAGACTTAAATCATTATTCAATTGTTTTTACTTGTGATAATGGACCCCACGTATTGCAATCATTCTGGTTGCGAAGTTAATATTATCCATACAAAGGTTCACAAGAAGTTAACTAGATAAATAACGTATAAAATAACGTACACAAATTTTGAATTCTTTTGAAATGCAATAATGTACAAAATAATCATTTATTGCGGTATGTTATGCAAGATAATTATCGATAAATTATTTATTATTTTTAGATCGGATATGGTAAACATCTGCGTCAATTAAAATTGACTGCTGCCGTTATATCACGCTGGCAGAATACTTGTGGTATAATAACTATAACAATATAATGTACGTACTAAAATAAGATGCTTCTGTCATCATTACCAAAATAATCTGTGTAACTTTAGTAGTTTTGGATAAATTGACTTATTCAAGGCACACCATCAAAGCACCTAAAAAGCACCTAATGTCTCTATACTTCATTATTATGATTTTTATTGCACAATTGATCTGCCAACGTGATATGCAGCAGCGCATCTTAATGACTCAATTTTTTTAATTAAAATTTGAGCACCTACTTTAATTTAGCATTTAAAAAGCACTTTAATTTGCACATATTTCAATTTAATTTTGAATACTTTTTTCTGTTATGTCACTGCTAGGCTGGTTACTTTTTTAGCAGTGATCCATGCTTGTGCAGTGATTATTTTGGCAATTTTGATTTCATTAATTAAATGAATACATTAAAGCACCTAATTCTGGAGATATCACGGTATTAGTGCATCAAAATGACTCAATTTTCTTAATTAAATATTTAAGCACCTAATTTAATTTTGCAGCACCTAATTTTGAGTATATTTAAATTCAATTTTGAATACTTCTGACGCTACTTGACGGAGATTTTGAAAACCAATATCGTTATAAAAGATTTCTATTCTATACGAATCTGTAAAACATTTAATCTTATATTCTAGGAAAACTAAAATGAATGTGATCCTTTTTTGTTTTATTCATCATCTTTTAAATAATAAAATTTTTCTAGTTTACCTTATTCAATTATTCAGAATTATGGTCCGTTACAAATTTAATTGCGCTTTTAATTAAAAATGTGTGACATTTTCATTTTTCAACTAATTTAAACTAAACCATTTAGATCTATCTTAGATCGATCTGGATATGCTCGACCTGCTTCCATCCACAATAGCAGCCAGATTCTTCTTTTATTATTATGGCCCTATTTCCCTATTTCATCGTAATTAATATTTCCTTTGTTAAACAGAAAAAATTGCCAAATTATAACTCTGTTAAAATTCTTAAATTTATTATAGTAATATTCTTTTGAATTTACATTACGCGTTATATATCTCTTATATTCTAAAATAAATGCTGTAAACTCGGTTTGATTCTTGGGTTCCACGGATTAGGGAACCTTCTAAATGTAGAAATGGAGCTGCAATTTTGTAGTTGGACCCGAAACGATCTTAGCAGACTTTCTATTGTGATATCTATTATAATAACGCTACACAAACAAAATTGTTATTAATTCAATGGATAACGTATTTGATATTACCCAATGCTTGTCCTTTGTATATAATATAAAATATAGTCATTTTAATGTTAAGATAAAAAATAAGACGGATTTTTTTGAATCCTAAATTCTATATTTCTGGGAACAACAACATACTTCTAACTGTATTTTTACAGAAATATAATATTTTATTTTCAAATCCATTTTAATAATTTAAATATTATATACATTATTTATAAAGAAAATATACCATTTGTACAAAAAGTTAAAAACATGACATTGTATTGTGTTTACTGTGAAGGTATTTTCATTCTAGCGGGTCTCATATAAGTTAAAAAAACCCTCTCTATATCGAGGATAGAAATTGCTTTTAAATTAATACCGATAGCTTCTAATAATAGGGTACTTTTGGTAGTGGAAAATAAATTCAAAAAAACCCAATACAACTTGGAAAAAATTAAAATTTATATAGAAATATTCTTAAATATTCTAAATCATCTGAGTCATAAAAGCATTAATTTATTATCTTAAAATTAACATTTCATATTTCCATCCTTATATCATGTGACCTAAACACTAGGCTGCTACGATGTGACGTCATTTCAGCAAAATCAATAGTTGTATTTATCAGTTCGATCTTATCAACAGTATCGTAATTAGTAAAAGAAATTTGAAAGTGTTTGGTTATGGTTTTTATCAATGTCTTGTTATACAATTATTCCCAAGATTATATACTGATATTACGTTACTAAAATGGTAGACAACGTTTTTTATTAAAATTTTAAATGTAATTTTATGGCAAGAAATCTTGTTTATTTTGCAAAAATAATTATTTTTTCTGACTATTAAGAAATTGATATTTTGACCTTTTTTGAACAAGCTAAAGTACCTTATTTTGGAGTCGAATTTTCGCACATTCATCATATAGTCAAACCAGTGTAGAGTCTACAATAATTTATCCGATATAATGTTTTATTAATATCGGTGTCATTTATTAATACCTACCGATGCTGTCATAGACTGTAAAGTTGGTAATGTCTTTAATTCCAAAATAATTGAGCAAATTATAGTTGGAAGCATCTTGAAACAATATGTCAATAAAGAAAAGTTGTATTCTAATCTGGGTGTTTTGAAAATCAACTGAATAATTAAATTTTCATTTTCCACCCAATGAATCGGGTTCTTGTTTCGTTCCATATGAGTAAGCTCCAGTGTATGGCCATTGATAAGATCTTTACACGGTAGAGTACAAAAGAAAATCCTGCATCTGGAATCGAAATCAGGACCCTTTGCATTGTACTTAAACATAGTATCGCTGAGCTACTCTGTTCCCTTCCGATTTAATTGATCTATATATAATTGGAAGAAATGGATATTTAACTTTTGAATGTAAGTGTACACATGTGATTTATTGTGTTGGTGGAAAAAAGAATGGAAAATTGTGATTTAGTATATAATATGCATGCAATTTTTACATATCAATTCACATCATTAAATAATCACCATAAATATGTCTTATATTATGCATTCATTGAGTAAGTAAGTAAATCGTAAAAAGCATGAAGAATAAAAATAAAAAGGGGCTTGTGAAAATAAATTGAAACATTTGGTTTTATCCAATTTTACATTTAAATACTTATTTTATTCACAAAAAAGAATTATATATATATATATAAGAATTAAATTATTTTATGGCATGTTGTTTTTATTGAGTGTTCCATCAAATGGAAACGGGATGAATAATTCGTGGTAACAAGAGACATTATGACAAATTAAAAAACATCCGACTTTTAACTATATAAAAATCTTTTGGGTCTAATCATAAATGAAGATTAATTAGAAAATTGGTAGTATGTTTTTACTTCACGAAAACGACACGTATAATATTTAAATAACATTAAAAAAACTAAATTAATTAAAGTTTTTTAGTGTATTTTTAATTAATAATTACTCTCTTATTTGATCGGTATCCAAATTTTTGTTTTATATAATAATATATTTCGTTAACTAAAATATACTAAAATTTTCGATCAGTATCTAATAATGTATTTCTTTTCTATTACTGCCGAGAGACTTTTCTTAAAAGAAACGAATAGAGTAAATAAATAAATTAATTGTTTAGAAGGATACTGGTGAAAATTTCATTTGGAGCTTTCATAGTTTCATATTTTTTTTACGGTCAAAAAAACTCGCACCTCTGTTTCGCTGTTAAAAAACTTATAATTTGTGGAAGTTTCTACCACAAAAATCGAGTATGACGTTTGTCGCTCAAAAATATCTTGATTTTCGAATTTTATGTAGTTAAACGCAAATCTCTTTTCTGACTCAATTACAATAATATCCATGATCATCTTTTAAAACATGAAAATGTAAAGGTAGTAATAAATCCATCTAATTTAAAGATATATCTTACACTCCTATATTTTTATAAGAACGTCTTTAAAAATGTAGGATGTAAAGAAAACTTTTCATTTTTTAGTTGTAGTAGGGTAGAAGGGGGCAAGCTGTGGTACTTAACGTTTGAAGCTCAATAAAACTCACATTTTGGTGTCTATGTTATCATTTCTATTTTAATAATCATCTTTGGTCTTCACTCTTTCATGTTTGAATATAATTAGGAACATATGCTACATAATTAGAAAATTTTCAAAAAGTAAAAATTCTGCCCCTCCCCCGGGTAAGATGGGGCACCCTTAGAGGTAAAATGGAGCATGAAAAAATCAATGTATTTTTCATCCACGTCATATACCAGGTATGCCAGAGCACTTTTAGTGAGCCCATTTGATGCATTCTGCACACGCAGTCCAGCCTTCAATTGACTTCAAATAATATAACACGATATTCACATGGTGTACTATGTACCAAATTTTAGTCATTACTCAATATCTTGCCCTTTTCCTACATAATGAATGTATCGGAAGTATCTTAATAAATAAATATTAAAAGTAATGTCAGAGGCCTCTGTTATAGACACGTATGTCTAAGAAACGGGGCTAAAATTCCATTATGAATATTATTATTATAAGTAGCAAGAACTGTAATATTATTTTAGTAAAGGAAAGAAGGGACAACCCTATACCTCGTCTTACCCTCTCATGCCCAATTGATTTCAAAAATTCATTTCTAAAAACAATTTTCTCACACTTACGATAAACAAGTGATTATCTGAAGTATCATTGTTGATGCATGTAAATATCCTTACTTATAAATGTTGTTGTAAACAGAACAATCACGTTTCAAACAAAGTAAAAAAACTCGGGAAATTACCAAAAACCCGATTTTCAATTTAACAAATAAATCAAGTGGTGTTTTCGCCTTGTGACTCTGCCGACTATGAATGTTATTGGTGACGTTTTGTCGTGTGCAAAAACAATCATGATTGGTCAATTTGCTTTTGAAATAAGATAAAAATCCCGTCTTACCGCCCTTTCCCCTAGTACCGTTTTATTTTGTATAGATTTTATATTTCATTACGAATACGAAGGTATTTTATGTATATGTTTTTGGAGTATTAGCTTCAAAGAATCTTAACATTGTTTACAATTGTTTACAACAGTTATTTATTGTATTTATAAGTATAAGTTCTTCGGTAACGTTACATTTTATTGTATGTTGTTTTATATATAAAATAACAATACGAAATACAATGATTAAATGTTCAAATTAACTTTGTGATTTCTAATTCATTTTCAAACCAAATTTACTATCTTTTGTTAAAACGTGTTTGTGTAGTCATTCGTGAAATTATTTATACCTATAAGGTGTGTGACACTGAAAAATTAATTATACGTACATTCTTCAATATCAAGTCATCTGAATTTTATACTAAATAATTAATTCAAACTTAATTTAAATGTGATTGATTTTGCATTGATTTACCTAATTAATTTACTCTCACTTATTTTGGTAACAAATCATCTAAGTGGAAAAAATATTTTGTCATTTTTACAGCAAAGTTTTCATTAAAGTTGTAGTTGAAAAATTATGATTAACACAGCGAATATAATGTAAAGCCGCGTACATATGTGTAATATTCGTTCGTAACGTAATACCGTTTTATAAATCTGTACTGTTACGTGTTAACATGCTACATACTACGTTTGTAGGTCTTGCAATGTTGCTATGTATTTCGTTGTGTTTCGTCTGTATGTCAAGCAGTGTACCTTCATTTTAAGTATTTGTTTATATTGGTAAATTTCAATAAATTGTTTTGTATATTCTTCGTTCCACTCTATATCGAAATATTTAAAAACAATTAAAAATAAAAATGATTAATGTTTACTTCATGTATGATTTCAAGCGTGCAGCTTGTGACTATCTTTGCAAATGTCGCGTTATTGATTCCATACTATTCATATACCCATCTAGTAACATCTTTTCATACTAATTTTGATTCAAACTAACCGACAATTTGTGCGGCACGATGTAATATCGTCGCGTATCAATTTTTGTTACGCGACGGTGTCACAGCAAAGCTGTAAGCAGATAGAGATTTGCGGCTTTCGGCAAGATGTTGTGGATAGTATAAGAAAATGTTTTTATATCCATTTGAATAGGGAAAATGATTCACAAATTTTTGGGTTGCACTTTTATGCAATGTTGTATGCATTTGAGATTCCATTAAAAAAGGTTGAAAAAATCGTGCCTGTGCTTTTTAGGGCTTTAGATAACCAAAATTAGCATAATTGAGTGACCGAGTATGAGTGAATTTTAAAGCACAGTTTGTTTTTTACTTTTTAGTTGGTGCTATAATAGGGGGAGTCTTGTTTTTTAATTTTTTTAATTATTTATTTTTTGTTAGCGGATCATCTTGTATTTATTCAATAAATATAATTTTTTTACTGTTTTATATTGTATTTAATGTTTATGTATTTCCTTTTAATAGTATTTTTCATTAAACATATACATACATATATACATTTTGTAAAATTTATAATGGAACAAGAGATAATTAATTCTCAAACAACTTATTTCCGAGGATGAGTGAAAGAAGAATTACAATGAAAAAGTAAAAATAAAATGTTTTCAACGTCACTATGTCTAAAGTTTTTACTTTTTAATGCTGTTTATTTTTTTTTTTCAATTTCCTTATTGTGTACAGAAAGTTTTCAATTAATAATAAGTTTATAAAATTTATTATTGAATTATATTTTGAGAATTAAAAGGTTCTTATTAAAAAGAACAAGAATAAATCTTCTCTGTAGATATTCGTCAAAAAGTATATAATAAAATATTTTACAACAATTGTTCAGAACAATGTTTTAATTAATCAATCAATAATCAAAATAAAGATGCAAAAGCATGCCATTGAATAATCAATAGAAGAAGTCGAGAAATAGAAAATTATCATCTTGAGGAATAACAAATTTCTGACACAAGAAAAGAACCTATAGCTGAGTTGAATTTTTCAGGTGGTTTCAAATTAAATAAATTTTATTCTAAACCTTTCAATACGTATATTCTTTAAATTTGAATTCAAAATGTTAATCCTAAGAACTCGCTAAATTGATTTGGAAAGGTCTCATTTAAATGACACTGTGGGATAAGAGTGGTAGTCTCAGTCCATCAAAATGGGTACCCGTTTTTCGATTATTTATGTAAAAAGCTAATCATACTTCCTCTAAATGTGCCATTTTCCCTTAACTATGTATCCGTCGCTACAGTGCATCTAGTACCTGCGGCTGTGATTTTAAATAACACGTAAATTTGTGTTGTTTAATTTTTATTTTTTTTAAATTTCTTTTGCTTTCCCATTTATTGCTTAATTTCATTATAAATGGGCAATAAAAATTAAAGGGAATCTATGTTGTTCAAAACCGTATCTTAATGTGATTTAAATAGTAAAGCTTATCAAAAATTTTCAAGTCGAAATTTATCGATTTATGTTTACTCATTTTCCTTTAAACTAACAGAAAAAACTTAAGAGGCAATTTTGTATAACTTAGATTGGTTATCGTTATATATGTAAAATCAATAATAGCCGTCTGTTTAATTTCCTTTAGTACGAAAGCTATTTCCAGTTAAACTTTTGGTAGCAAATTTACTTGTATATAAAACTACCATTTAGATATCTGTAGTACCTCTGTGGTTCACAAAGAAGGAAAATATAAATTAATAAATATTGACTTAAAAATTTTTAAGCAGTTGGGATGATTTCATAATTCTTACCAGAGACACTTTTGAAGAACTCAGAAATGCCAAACTGAAACATCGTAACAAATAACTAAGCAATAGATAAAATACGAATAACTCAGATTATTGTGTTTCATAAATGAGAAAATTTTTTATCCATTTGGCAAGTTAGATTTAGACGATTTTGTCTGGAAGAAAATGTATCTACCATAGTTGCATTAAGCATGAAATTTTTTCAAATATCAACTTCAAATGCTTTCGATAATAGAAGATTGGTAATATATACATTAATCTGGTATTTATAGATATATTTTTGAGATCGGAGGAAATCTGGCTTCTGTTTATAAAATGAAGATAAATAAGCTTAAATAAAATAATATAAATAATGATTTACAAGTACACATATTTGTATTTATAATATAGTATAGTGTATATTGGTGTAAGGTACCCGAGGCAAATAAGGCCCAGGAGATAATAATTCAAAACTTTTACCTAAATAATTTTTTGAAAAAATTTCCTTACGCATAGATATCTTTAGTTGGTCTTCAATGAAATAATTTCGAAGCCCAAAGTAACTTCATTTTATGAGTAATGAACGATTTGTCAATGAACTGACCATAATTTCACCGTTTTATAACTTTTGATGAAATTAAACCATAACTTTTAAAGTATTGTATAATTGTTATATTAACATAAAAGTTCTTATTTATATTGGACGTAAGGAACTGTAGGACTCGATAAATGTGTTGATTTGAATTTAGATTCATATTTATATATTTTACTTAATCGGACTTAATCGTCCGACAAATAAGGTTCACTGTAAAAATGTTTAGGTCTTATAATTCTACTTCATTTTATTATCACTTCATCGTGATATGATAAATGTAAATTGGAAAAATCCTATAGCATCCATGGTAAGGTAGACCAAGCAGACCACAGTCAGCTTTTTGAATCTTTTAAAAGTGTGAAACATTTGGTTCGTAGTATTCAATAAAGTCAAAGACAATTATTCAGTTATAGTCATTTTTTGGTTGATTATTTCCAAAGATTTTGTGTACTAAATTTTCAATCGACCATAAATAGTTGATGTTTTAGTCACTTTAAAAATGAGGGCATCAAAGTAACATCTTTCAAAATCATTTCGAGCCTTGACGAAAAGGAAAATTATTCTACTCCTTATAGAATGCATAATGGATGAGCCATTTTTCCCTTTACTATAATATATTCTATATATAAATAGAAGTGGAACATATAATGACTAATTAAAATTATGAACACTTGATTCATAACGATGTTAATCAATCATCTTACGACACCTGGGCGTAATTCTAAATATATTATTCAGAATTGATTATGATTTATAATGTGTCATTATAAATCAAATATACTATACTACAGTGTTCTTTGTGAAATAATAGTCTATTTGTGAATAAAATGTACAAGAATTAATTAGAATTTATATATTTTCTAGTTTTCTATTTATAACATTTTTGGTAAATATAATAATCATTAGTAAATATACATCAATAATAGTATCCGCATAACGTATTTATAAATTTTTGAAGCGATAATTCAAAAAAAATATTAAATCGTTTTTTCGAAAATAGCGATTCGGGAGCATTTGAATACAAGCATTGGAATTTAATGTAAGCTGAAGAATTTAGGCGGAATTAAATTAGTTAGTTTTTTAATAGTAAAATAGTCGAAAGTATGTGCGAAAAACGATATATATTTGGTTTTTAGAAAATGCTTAATCAAAGCTATAATAGGTACCAGTTACCTCTTTAAATAAAATACTTATGTTCACAGCTTTTTCTAAAATAATTAGTACCTTTTATAAAGTAGCACCTTTCTACGAGATTATTTTTTTTTTTTAAAACGGCACCTGAGAGAAAATCTTTGATAACGCGTCTTAGAAAAACGTTTTTTCACGAGCTCTTCAATTTTGAAGTTTGCTGAAATATTCTAGCAGAATAAAGTCAATTCCCTTTATCAGGTATATATATTAATTATAAAGGATTATATATATTTATTATAAAGTTGTCTCCTTGAAAGCGCCGAAAATGAATTTTTTAAGTTATATTACTGTCGTCGGCACGAAACATCATGCAATCAAATGGATCAAATACCTATTATATGAGAAATAATCTCATAAGTATATGTTAGATAAAATGTGCTATAAAGACATGGGAACTAGTTCCATAACTATGAATTTTTGGCTACTAAAAAATTACCAGCGATGGTAATTGTACTTAATTAATTATGCTGACGTAGTAGTGGTTTAAGATATTCCATGTCGGCGACGGTCACGGAGATATTAATGAACGAAAAAAAGGACTTACAAAGGCAATAACCGAGATGAGTTTAAATCTTTTAATTTCTATTAATTCTGTAATCTTGCCTACTTATAGACCAATATTTTATTAATACATATAAAAATTGAGATGAACAGCTAGTATAATAACCATCATAAAAAGATGAACTACATTCATCTTGTTATGATGGTTATACTTACTATGTGGGATCCCAGGTAGGTATTTAGAATTAACATCAATAAATGGTTATTAAATTACCTTTAGTATTTTAGTACGATCAGATTATTATTATATATACCTATGATTCAATGATTATACACTCTGATTTAGTAAATATATACCTGGGGGTGTTTATACTGCATCAATGGTGCCAATATAAATTGTTAAAATGTCCTTTGTCAAGTGCTCGGTTTACGATTTACGATTCGGGGACAAATATCTATATTAGCAAAGTGTATGGGCATTCTTGAAATAACAAGGTAGTTGAAGTAAAATGCAAAAAAGATATTTAACTTATGGATCCGTAGATTGTCTTTGCAGGCTAATAATAATAAGAATGACATCCAAATAGAAAATTAATAAAAAATTTATTTCAAAATAGTTACGTAATAGGTGGATTAAGTATATATTAGAAAAGTAATCGGGGTGCAGAAGAGTATTTCTATAGTTTTGATTTTCTCACCCTCTACATTTTTTGTGTCATTGAAAACGAATTTGATGTTTTCGGGCAAAAAATTTGCCCGGAACATTATTGGAGCAAATTTTGATCCTTTCTTCAGTTTTTGGTCTATATTTCAGAAAGGGAGCGTTTTAACAAGAAACCATGCTGTACTTAAGTAGATAAATTTTCTATATTTCTCATATTTTATGTTTTTTTTTAGAAGGTTAATCATTTCGATGCTGAGCGCTCCTAAAAGGAACCTAATTTTGTTGTTACCATTTAATATATGTAACAATTTATATAACGGACGCTCTAGCGGCGAGTTAATTTTCGAACAATACATTAAATATGAGAAATATTGGAAATTTTGGATTTTTTCGGATGGATGATTAATATTGTATGTATTTAAGAAATACATACGGGATATGGATGTATTTAAGAAATAAAGCAGCATCATGCGTTCATGCTTTATTCCCGAGATGTTAATTGATTGGTGAGTTGTTGGAGAATGGGACAACCTCCAACACTCTTATTAATGTTTACGCAAATTTTATAAATATACATTCAGTAATTTTAGAGCTACGTTTGTCTGAATGAATTTTTGGAAGATCGACAGGCAGACCAGACAGACAGGCACGAAAGTTGTTTACGAAACGTTATTATATACTTTATAATTTTTAGTTATTATTTGCCTTGAATTTTTGCACGGAAGATAATATTTTTTTTTTTAGATATCTCATTTTTGATGACCGAGAGGTAATAATTATATATACTTCATAAAAAATTACAATTTTAACCTTTATGTCTTTTTCGAGCTTCCATTCAGATCACTTAATATAAAAGTCAAAATATCAGACATATTTATAATACAATACTAATTAAATAAATAAGTAATTTACTGATTTATCCTTAATAGTAAACACCAACAAATTATTGAACATACGTGTGTAATAATTTTTCTGTTTTAATAATTAATCTGTTTCCAAAATGGTTTAACATAATCTCTTACATTTTTGAAGTTGCAATCAATCCGAAACATGAAATAACAAATACTGTACGTATAAAATAAATTTAAGATCCTCTAAAATTGGCAATATTAATAAATTAATTATTTAATTTTTAATAAAAAAATAATAATTTTTTTAAATTTTTATTCATAAGTAATTCAATCAAGAATTGTTTATAAATGATTTATTAATATTTTCGATTTAAAAATTAGTGCTAAAAAGTACCAGTTTTTCTGTCGCTCCAAGTGGCTAAGTTTGGCAAAATGGAACTCCATTATATTGTTTTTTATACGATCACGCATAGCTCGTTCATAATTTTTCAGAAAAATTTTCACTAAGGTATCATTAAAACTATAACGGGCTTTAGCTGGATATATGTGTAATATTATACATACGATATGATACGTTCGTAATACAATTGTAAATTGTACATTTACAGGTGCGTACATTAATTAATAATTATCATATGTTGGCTTAATTACAAATACCATCTAGGTATCGACGAACTATATATACTCCAGTGATTTAAAAAAATATCTGAAAAGGGAAGGGGTTGCAAACTTGTATTACTCACAAAAATAATTTTTAAATTATCTGTTTATTCATGAAAACAATAAAATAAAAAATGTTTATAATTAGTCAAGAAACTTCAACAAAATTCAATTTTAACAAGTGGAGATTTCAAGTAACAGAAACAGTTGTTTAGATACTCAACATATGGTCCAGTATCAATGTTTGTACTATTTTTAAACATAAGCATTCTTAAAATACTCTAAATATGTAGTCTATACAGTTAGATAAACACAAATACAATAATAATATGTATGGAAATTATACACGGTGTATTCTGAACAAAAGAAATTTTAAAGAGGGGATGTATAAATTGGGAGTGAATAATTTATTTACTTTTGTTCCTATTAAAAATCAAGCTTTATTTGTACAAATTAATTTATAGTATACATATTTTGAAATAGTAACAGTATACATATTTTGAAATAGTTTGTTTACAAACTTATTTTATTTTTATTGGCTATTTCAAGAGCAAATTATCGTAAGCTTAATATTGTGTTTGTACACAGTTTTAAAATAAATAATATATTATAGAAAATAAGTATGTGCTTATTTATAATAGGTTAAAAATAAAACAAATAATGTCTTACAATTAATAACTCCCTTTAAAATTTTTGACCTATTACTGTAGAAAAACACCGTGTATATGTACTAATTAGCTAAATTTGATATGAAATTGTGACGGATTTAAACAGTTTGCGAAAAAATGTTTCCAAAAGTTGTTTGCTATTTTGTCTTTGAATTTTTCTTCTATCTTTAATGGATCAAAAGTTGGATTATGGATCATCATAGATCAATTAGATATAATGCAGCCTGATAGGAAGATTACATTATATTTAAAATCAAAATACAGAACTCTGATCCAAATGAAGACCCTTTAAATGCTCTCATAGATTTAAGTGAAAATAATTAGCATGATGATTTAAATGTAGGTATTCATATTTTTCCAACCGTTTTAGTTTTATTTTATATAGTTTTATATTGGAGCATCCTTCCCACTCACTAGGCACCTTGAAGATAATTTTTCATTAAATTTATTAGAATTTTCCGAGTGTTTGCGAGAGCTGTACTCGTTTGTAAATTTGGGAATGTTTATTATTTTTTTATTTGAAGCTCTATAACTACGAAAGAAGAAAGGAGTGTGAGAGGGGCAATAAAGCGTTGAAAAGACGAAACATGCAGGAAATCTGTGGACAATGCATGAAATAAGGATGCACAATGCATTAAATAGGGAGAATTGGAAGCTGTTAGGAGAGACGTTTGTCCAAATTGTCTGTTAAATTAGGTATTTAATATTTTATTATTACTGGATAAATTATTCTTTTTTCAGATTGATAATTTACAGATCCGGTTGCAATATACGACATATAAAATTTAGACTCAAGTTTATAAATAACGAAAAAAAATTTTAGTAAGGGTGCTATAAAATCACTTGGCCTCATATGTCTGTGTACCATGAAAGTTGACAGAAATCGTCCCAAGAATTTATGAGCTAAAATCGCAAAAGATAAAGGATTATTTTTAGAAACATTTTTTTATAATTTATTTAGATTCAGCTCAAAGTTAGATACTTATTACATATATGATTATAAGACATATTGTATGCGAAGGTAACTGCACTAAATATTTTATAAAGTTAACAATTATTAATAGTTCAAAAACTGACATTCCACAGTTAAACAATTGATACAGTTAATTTGTATTTTAGGTCAATAAATGTGGAAATAACAACAACAAGATTAACTTTCCATTTTTTGCCCCAATTTCCTATATAAAACTTTTTTCCTAGATCAAAGTAATATCATCTCGGGAATTATTACGATTATCTGATTCACACTGATGATGATTACTTTGAAGTTGAAATACGTATTTATAATATACAAAAAATTTTCTCCTAGAATTCTCTTTGATAATATTTATAATTTTTTTAAAGCGAACAACTTGTGTTTGAAACTTTTTTTCGAAAAATGTTTTTAGTTCTTCACAACTTTAGCACAAATTTGGTTAATAAATACATATACGTAATAACAATACATATGTATAACAATACAATATTATTATTATACATGTATACATATATGACTGTATAGACTGGATATTTATAGTATTTTATGAATGCTAATAAAAAATAGTCCAAATAATGAAATTGAATCATATATCGAGTGTCTAAACAATTAACTCTATTATAATAGTTTTTATCTAAACTATTTTTTTTTTCGAAATAATAAATATAATCAATTGAATAACCGAAATAAAACTTATAGTGAATAAGCATTGCTATTGAACTATTTGGAGACAAAAATGGCAAAATACATTTTATTTGTTCCTCAAATACATTTTGTTACATACTGTATACTTATGAAATATGAATTGTTCATTACAATTTATAATTCAAAGAATGATCTCTGTCGTTATTTCACTTCCAAAAGATAAATACAAAATATGAAACAATGTTATCACACCCGTTATATATTGATTCAGATGAGTTTATATTTACACATATAGAGTAAAGACAAGCCATTGAATGGCGGTTAAATGTATAGTAGTAACACAATTGAGATATCGGGTTCAGAAATGAATTGGGAATTTTGTCAAAAGTCCTCAATTATGTTCAGTGAATTTGAAGTTAGTCTAAATCGCCGAAATTTTTAGTATTCGTGATAGATGAATCATAACCAATTCTCCATATACTGTTACCACGAACCATAAAGGAAATACATACGTGGATTTGTGACAATTCGATGTATTTAAAAATAAATTGGTATTATTTGAAATGATTTTTCGTAACGAAGAAATATTATTTTTATTGAAACATTCCATTATTATTATTCTGTTTTTTTTTTTTTTTTTTTTTTTTTTTTTAAATTTTTTAAAAATTTTTATTTATTCAATTAATTTTTTTTAAATTTAAATTGACCGATACTGTTTCAACCCCCAAAATAGTATGAGTAAGATTTCATGAAAGGACATTGTGAAATTTTGGCACCTATTTGAAATTTTTTTTAAATTTTACCAAATATTGGATCGTGGGGAACCACTTAGCATTTTTGGATAAAACTCACAACTGAAGGTCAATATTGACCACTGTTCTTTATTATATTTTTACATATTTATATTTATATATATATGTATATATATATATTTACATATATATATATATATATATATATATATATATATATATATATATTTATATATATATGTATATATATATATTTACATATATTTGATTAGGTGTAAGGAACCATTGTCTCAATTGTTACCTTTTAACCGAGTATTTTTTACATTTGCAGTTTCAGTTTTACATTTTGCAAATGTAAAAAATACTCGGTTAAAAGGGAACAATTGAGACAATGGTTACACCTAACATAAAAATCCTTACATCTAACCAAACACTTCTTTTTCATATTATATTCAATCTCTCCAAATTTCCGATCAACATCCAAGCTCATTCTACTTAAAAGATATACATATTAAATAGTTCATTTTTGGGACAACCCAGAATTTTTATTAAATTTGTGTTAGATTACATGACAGTACATACATAAACCTACAATTATCTGTTTTCCTATTTTTATTCGACCCCGGGGGTATAATGCTCGCAGGCATTTGAAATCATTTTAAAATTTGACTAAAAATAGGCTTGCGGTAGAACTACTTAATATTTTTGGATGGAAGTTGCCTCGAAAGTTTAGATCAATATGAACTACTTTAACCTTAAATTTCAACTGCATCTTTAAATTTTTACTGCAGGTTCCCAGAACATGAAAAATAAAAGCGTTCCAACTTCAACTAGCAATGATCTATGCAAAAAACCTGCTTTTTGTGTGTGTTGCCAATGTCCTTTCATAAAATTTTACTCAAAATTTATGCGAATAATTCGCGAAAAACCTCTTTTTTATGGAAAGGGTATCAGTCTAATCTGGAGGGAGACTAGAAAAATATGTTAATTTTATGCTCCATTTTTGCCCTTGAACCTAACGATTTTATTAATAGATATAATTAGAAGTTGCATTTAAAAAATACTTTACCCAGTAGCTCAAAAGGCCGAGAACTCAAATGTTTCGTTACATCACTTATGGAAATGGCAACAAATAATCGAACCTTAAATCCCTGTAAAACGATTAATTTTAAAGATATGTAAATTTTATTATTCAGAGTATATTTGAAAACATTTCGTTAATAACTGAAATACTGTTTATTAAAGTGAACCGTTTTCGATAAAATAAATTGACGAAATGTTGTGATTGTTTTTTTATTTTTCCGGGCGTCTCATAGGATGACGAATTTCATGTTATAACCAAAAAAGTAGAAAACTTAAAATGGAACATTTAATAAACATGCAATTTAACAGGGTGAATTCTTGAAAAACGTAAATAAATCTCATCTGAGATATTTTTCATCATGTTAAATAATTGCTAAGTGTGATTTCAATTGATAGTTTATTGAGTTTAGTTTATTTAATTACTAAAAATTATAGTATTATGAGCATTGGCCTTGAAGCTGTGGATAGTGCGTTACGTTTCTACATACATTTTCTAAAATTTGGTATGAATTAAATTCTTCAGATACAACTAGCTACAAATAAAACTAACAATATAAGAAAATTATTTACGAAGTAAATTTTAATGAATTTTAAGAATTAAAAACAAATATTGTTTTAATGGTTATGGTAGACTCTCATAAAATGAAAGGATACATGTTCAAATCTCGTCACAGTCAACCAAATCATCACCTAAATATAAAATGTGTACATCGCAACCTAGGAAATGTGAATGTAACCAAAACCACTGTATCATTAAAAAAAAAAAATTTAATCAGAGGTTGTAGACCAAAATTATCTCTAACAAGTAACTATATTGGCATTACATAATGAGGTAATGGCTGGCAGTGTCATTGGTCAATGGTGAGTTATAACTCCAATTTATTAGCTAATGGCTGGTCAGGATTGAGTTTAAATTATACTCAATATTTTATTTTATTTATGATAAACACGCCATAGATTAGTTGATTTAGATAAAACAAATGTGTGGGTCCTGGCATACTCTAGGGTCTTGACATACAATATAACTGTTTTAAACATAAGTTATCTAGAAAAAGTAGTATAGACAGCAGTCAAAATTTGGTAAAACTTAAAATTGGCAAATCTGAATTTATTGAAAATTTTAAAAGTAAAATAATTTGAGTTATTTCTATTCATTTTGTTAAGGTAAATGTGTTATTTTGTCATTAGACCACTCTGTATAATGAGGAAAGCATTACAACGCGTGGATTCCTTATGTTAACAACCACCAACTAATATATAAGACTGAGTACACACAGAGACGGAAATACTCTTATGTTTGAATAGTGAAAAGAACACTTATGGAATAAGAGAAAGAAAGAGAACACATTGTATGTGATTACGATGATGATTGCTCATACTCTCAGAATGCGAAGTTCTTCTCTGAAGCCGCTTACGGCAATAATGCTAAATCAACATACAAGAAGAAAACATGTAATAATATAGTCATGCATATATATATATATAACAGATACAGTCAAATAGATAAATATTATTTGAATATTCAATTGCAATATGGCACACGTAAAACAAATATAGTATGTGACTTAGTTTCTATAGAAATTGTTTTATAATTAAGCTTTGTGAATGATTCCCGTTAATGATCTGAGCTGGCCTAGTTTTTCTCTGATTCCTTAGGATGAAGCTAAAGTGGAGGTGACCAAGCGTAGAGATAAGGGTCTTGTTGTAGCCTATAATAGAGTATAGCGATTGTCCTATGAATTGTTAAAAATTGTAATGACGCATTAAACATTATTCCATCAAATAGAGTTCATTGCGTTGGACCAAGTGTAGAGACAAGGGTTTTTATGCAGCCTTTAGAGAATACATACTTCATAGTAGCAAATAACATCTCGATTTTAAAATTCAGGTCGTAGAGACATGCGATTTTTTACATTATGCTCAGAAATGCATTAGAAAAAAGTTTACTCATTATGATTTAATGCATTTTTTGATTTTGGATTAAAAATGCATAAAATGTATGCAAAAAATGCATTACTGTCTAAAATCTCTAAAAATGGATAAATATTTTAGAAAGTCTATTACTGAAACAATACTTAAACTGTATTTACTATGCACGTTTGTTGTAAACTAAAAATTTGCTTTCGCGAAACCGAGAGACTAAGATCTTTCTTTAAATCTTAATCATGAATATAAAAAAATGTATTAAAATTATTATTTGTTCATATACAAAAAGTTTAGAGAAATCATGTACTTTTTAAATGGATTTAATATTCAAATGCATAAAAATGCAGTGAAAGTAATTTTCGGATCTAATAAACATTTTTATCGTCAATATAGAATAACGCGAGACCTCGAAAAACCATATATACTGAGTTTCATACAGTTTTATTAATTTTTATAGATTTAAGAAAAATAATGCATTTTTACATGCATTGTAAATGCAACATACATTGTAAATGCAATGAATCACAATGAGTAGGCTTTTTCTAATGCATTTCTGTGCATAATGTAAAAAATCGCATGTCTCTACGACCTGTATTTTAAAATCAAGTTATTCAGAGTCAAATTAATCTAAATTGTTAAGTCTATAGATATTATTACATGATTAAAACAGAGGCATACAAATAACGTTGATAAATTTCTTACTTTCGATGGTAAAAACGTGGTTTTAAGTGTTTTTTGAAATTGTAAACAAGTATTTTTATAATTTTTAAACTAATAATATTAAATTATCTTTGAATTTATTAATATTATTGCATATTTACTGCTATGCCGTCAATATTGGCGATATTATGTAAATCACCGATCTGTTATAAGCATAATGCCCCATCGATGATTCCACTTGATGCATTGAGTCCTTAATTGTACGTTGTAATTATATTAATTAAATATATTGAATTTATGAAAATTTAAATTATGATAGGATAATTATTTATTGGAGATTCTGAAAGTATATCGAATTTACATAATGCTCATTTTGTAGGGAAATAATTAATTCTAAAATTACTACATTTGTAACTCTATATTTATAAATACAATATCTATGAATAATTTATATACAGCAAACTATTTTAATAAATATATGATATAACTAAATAAAATGTATGTAAACAACTTGGATGGAGATGCACTAAAATAAGCAATTATAACCATTGAAAAATAAAAAATTTTATAAATTTTGGTTACAAAAAAGTATTTATAAACAAAATACCATAGTTATTTAACGTTAAATTCAACAATTTTAAATTTACACATCTTCGCATTGCATTTGAAGTACTTATTGGACACAGATTTTAAGTCTATTTCAGAGATGTGCAGAATATGCATATGCGTATCCTGCTCATATCTGCAACAACAAACAAGATTTGTATACGTTTCTTTCTCTGCGGATCTTAAACGAATCTTTTGCATTATTAAGTTTCATTGCGTATATGAAATTGTAAGTAAATGTAGCAATAAAGTACTGTTATTTCTCATTAAAATAGTTTTTATTTCAATCATTATCAATTCTTATTAGTGAACTAAGTGGTAATTCTTATAGCTTACTACCTTTTCGTAAAGTACACATTAGTAATTACACTGTCTAAATTCATATTCATTATTATTCAAATCAAATAATACTAAAATATGTGATATCACTAATCACAATCACATTTCATTCAATAAATAATTAACTTTTCAAGGAAATTCAAAACATTATATCGATTCATTGAGTTGAAACGTTAAAATCCGTATCCGCGGATCTGGATACTGACTATCCATATCACTCAGTATCTGTATCCACGGATCTCCATTTTAAACGATGCGTCACATCCCTGATTTATAGTAGAGGCTCAATCGAAGATGTCTTTTCCAGCAAAAGGAAACTGTTTTGGTATTTCTGAGTTTCCTTATAACACATAAAAGCTGTTTATTAACTTAGTCTATTAAAAGGTAAGCAAAAATATTTATAAATACAAGGCATTATTTTCAAGCAATTTAATATTTCTTATCAGAGAAAAATTTAACATTGAATTTGATTGACTCACAAAGTTCAATTTTAGTAGGAACAAAAAAAGGCCTAAATGTTCGTTTTTCTATTATAAAAATTGAAAACTGTACTTTTGTAACAAAAAGGTGTACGAGTATGTAGTTTTATTTCGAATTATGTGCTAATGCATTTTCGCCTTTAATAATAATAAAATCTAGAAAACAATACTCGGAACTCGGAAAGTAATGTTTAATGATCTGATTGTTTTGTCTACTAGTGTAATAAAAAGATACAAGTAACATTCTTAATTAATTGACAATAAATTAAAGTACAAAATGATTCGTACCTTATATAATTAATTCTCTTAACATTGATTTTAAATTATTAATTTTATATTTTGAACATTATAAAGCTGGGCGTTCAGAATGTCTTTGTGAATATATATGTCACAGGCATTTCATGGAATTCAGATATTCTATAATTATTCCGTGACCAGTGGACCAAACGAAATAATTCAGATTACAATATCTAAGAAGATAAGGAACTCTCTTTATAGTTCTGGAAAAAAAGCCTCTCGTAAATGTCTCTGCATAATAGTCATACTTAATGCCATCTGTCATTTTTTTTAAAAACTAGAAAAATATTATTAAAGTTTTACAATAGCAATGATTTATTATTTATACTTTTATTATTTTCTTAAATTCAGAATTTTTTGTGTTATAATTTCCTTCTCTGCTAATTAATTGTGTTTTTAATTATACTATAGTGCTAATTGATTACTTATTTATGTGTAATTAAATATTATTCTGTTTGGTAATATCAATTGATCGATTTATCAAATAATTATTTTGCGGTTTCAGTGTTTAATTTTAATCGTATTAACAAATATATTTTCATAATAAATAATACTTAATTATTGTACACATTTTTAACACTGTAATAAATTTAAATTATGTTGTGATTTTAATTTAAAATTAAAAAAAAACCGCCATATTAAAATAAAATAAAAAATTAACAACTACATTGATTCCCAACCATATATAATTTATCTTTGATCCAAATTTTTTTTTAATATAATAGTTCAGAGAAAAAATCTATCGTGTCGCCTATTGAATTAATTTATTCAATATATCTCAAGCTGCGGTACTCCATTTTTCTAAAGTGTTTTGGAGTAAATTTCTGTAAGAAAATGTTTAACAATATTTTTATTAAAATCTTTAATAAAAAAATATTTTAACAATATTTTATCAATATTTCAAATGTTTAACAATGTTATTTCTGAATTTCATTAAATGCCTGCGACATAAATATAATAATATTACATATACGAAAAGGGTTGAACAATGAATCGAGAAGGAACGAATATTTATAAAGAATCTGGTGTATAAATTAACCATAATTTATAATTATGGCCTATTAAAATATGTATATATATAATATATAATATAATAATAATATAATACATTTCATTCTATGTAGAACTTTTTGGAATATTTGTTACATAAATAATATTCTCTTCCTTTACATTCTTACTTACATTCTTTTCACTTTGTGACATTATGAAATCTTAAATATTACTAAATTTAAGCTAGATTTTTGATTATTGTGTTCAGAGTAGAATGCTTAAATACAGAGCTTGTTAAAAACAATGTATAATACCTACTCTACTATGTTTTCTTTTGAATAATTCAAATTTTTTTATTTTCTTTTGAGTTATTGCAATATTATAGTTTACATAGTAATATGAATATTACTAATAATCTGAATATGACAGTTACACGTGTTATTTGAACTATTTTTAATTAACATTCATAAAATACTCTAAATATACAGTCTATTCAGTTATAAATAATACATGCATAATAATATTTATTGTAATTATATGTATTTATTACCTAAATTTGGAATTAAATTGTTTCGATTTCAAATATTTCATGAACAAATGTTTGTTTTATAAATACAAAAATTTGTTGTGCGTAATTTTTTCTTCTCTTATGGTTAAAAAATTGGGTCATGGATTCATTGTATCTAATGCACTGATTTTGCACATTCACGAACTTACTTTTTAGTACTAGAATACTCAATGAAAATTCCAGCTCGTTATATTTTTGTGTTTTTGACTCACTCTTGATGACAGATTGGCGAATAACCGGAAATAACAATCTCTCGTAGGCTATTTTTTAGATGTTTCAGTTCTGCCGTGTGTGAATTTCACACACACACACACACACAAAGATATGTAAATTTGGAGCACTTTAGATAGTTTAATTTATTTTTAAGAATTAGAATAATACAAATAAATGTAGTGCAAATAATGTAGCAAGGCAAGAACGTGATGTATATGTGCACCTTCTATTGCGGTTACAAATGTATAAATCTAGGATATCATTGTGGTCTCCATAGTCAATTCCGAATTTTAAATATTTATCAGCTAACAAAAAATTAGTTAAAAAAACGTAAATTATAACGTATTTTTTGTAGTTCTTATTTTCACTTGAAGAATTTTTTTACGATAGTGAAAAAACTCTTTTTATTTCACATCAATTTCGAAGCTAAATACTTGGTATTTATATAAAATATACTTTACATATATTTACGTTAAATTAAATTATATGATTTTTGTAATGTAATCATATAAATGTCTTAATATGTATAGTTTACCCTGGAGCAAAATCATCAAACGAGTAACCGTTAAAATCAGATATAAGACTAATAATATATTATTATGATTGTTACCACCAAAATAATAATATTAGGATTATAAGTTATTTGTTATGCTGATGTGTCTTTCGAGTTTAAATGGTTCGAATAAGCAACGTTCTATGAAACATGGACTTGGGTAAGTATAACAATCCTTTTCAAAATTTCAATTTTTTTAACAAGGTCCTTAAACCTTGTGAATCATTTTTAAATTCACACAACAAAATTATATCGCACTGGTAATGTTTTTAATTATTTAAAACTAAAACCATAGTAGCATTAATATAACAAGTCGAATTATCTCTTTTTTGTTACATTTATTTTTATCATTGTATATGCAATTTTTATGTGCATTTATAAAAATGCCTGACAGATTTTGAAAATCATCATAAGTTTTTGAAACTTCAAATAAAATATTAAATTAATTACATATTTTTTGAGATAGATCCCTTTCTGGGGACTGAAAATTTAACATATAAACAAATTAAAAATTTGTACATAAAATGCTATATAAAATTTCTTGAAAAAATCAACACTTTTTGAGTTATCGATTATGTAAAACAAATGTTGCAGTCACTTCAATTGAAGCGTCATTATTTCACGGATATGAATTTGAAGTTATTTTTTAAAAACCTAAAAAAATATCCTAAATATAGATGTTTGAAATTCTTAATTAAATAAAGACGATTTGCATAGATGACGTATGTATGACGTCATCTCCATTATCTCGTTAATCTCCATAGTGATTATACATAAGGGTCATTTTACGGCTATAGGTCCTATCAATATCCATGGTACTTATGTACAATACACTTCAAAATTTCAGGTAAATAATGTTTATAAACACAAACGACTTAATTTAGAATGAAAATGCCACATAAATTATATTAATATTCAAAAATTTTACTGTGCAAAAATGACCGCTTATCGTAGACCCATAAACCTTTTGTTGCTAAGAGCTTATGACTTATCCGTTTTTTAATTAATTTTATTTTAATTTTCGAATTTTGTTTGGTATTTAGTCTAGTTTTACATTTTGAAGGGTTAAATAGCAAATTTTTTTATTGCATCTTCCCTAGTGGTTTCTCAACTATAATTTTCTAAAGTTTTTATATAAAATTATCTTAGAATTCTAACGATTCAAAATCGTTTTAAAGATAAAGTGTTTTGAAACTTGTTAGTTAAAATAAAAACTTTAAAAATTGAAATATTGGCCACTAAAGTTAAATAGAAAATTCAATTTTTATCTTCAATCAAGGTAAAAATATCTTATCCGAATGAATTATGGTTTAAGCGAGAAAGATTTTAATATTTTATGTAACGTTTTGGAGAAAAAATCTATGAAGTGTTTATTTCCAAAGACCAAGTTATCGATTCACAATCTGTCAACATTTCTTACAAATATTACAGGTCAGCCGATCATTTATAACTGATATTAATAACTTTAGCTTTCAACACTTGTTAATGTTGTTGAACCTCACGTTAGTTTGTCTACTAACGTTACTAATCGTTTAGCAGGGTAATAATTTATCTGCATTTAAATACATATTATATAAAATCGTTCGTGGCATATAGCATCTATAATTTAAAACGAACCATATATTTGCTGTAAATGTTTCAAATCATAGAGTAATTATATTACTAAAAATAATAAATTCAGAATTACCATTTTAAATTATGTATGCTTACGTCGGTCTACACTTTCTTAGTGAGTGGATTCCATAACATTGTTTCTTTATTAACGGAGGTAAACACGACTATTTGAATTAGTTTTTTTTGCAACGTCGAGAATTGATCAACCATAGCATAAAGTAAATATGTTCGAACAATTTATGACTCCAATCTATGGATTAAAAAAATTGTAATATATCAAGAGCCAGTCTTACGAAACTTCAGATACATGAATAATTTGGTGTGTGCGTAGTATTACCTTAGATCTAACGGTCGACCCCTGTATTGTTGTCTGATTTTATTCGCATGTATTTTACGGCGGTCGCTAAAATATGTCGACTTCTATATATCAGTGAGGAGCAAACTTGGTCTTAATCTTGCAGTCTTGGTCTTGA
Organism: Chrysopa pallens; assembly: GCA_020423425.1. Lineage (NCBI taxonomy): Eukaryota > Metazoa > Arthropoda > Insecta > Neuroptera > Chrysopidae > Chrysopa > Chrysopa pallens. The sequence continues at coordinate 40,992,029 of CM035592.1, read as the reverse complement.
TCTTGATCAGATCTTGGTCGTGTAAAAAACAAGACCATAATCACAACCAAGATTATGTAAGGTATGCAAGATATGCAAGGCCAAGACTATAGAAACAAGAACAAAAGACCAAGATCAGGCTCGAAGTATTTGAACAAGACCAAGACCAAAACTCGAAGTACTTGAACAAGACCAAGACCAATACCATGACTGTACCAGTCTTGGTGTTGTGCTTGCTTTGCTTCATCACTATATATAAAAAAATATCTTCTATAGAGGTCGACAATTGAAAACAGATAGCTGAAGATGATCAATGCTAGATACATATTTTCTATTCGTCGGAACCTTTCGTTGATAAAAATTTGGTTCATGTATCTTATGTAGTAAAATGGTGTTTACGCTAGCCATAAATCACTCAACCCGTAATGTTCGCTGATTTTTAATGCAAAACTTGAGAAAGGTTGTACTAATATTGTATTTGACTAATTTACTTTTTCAAATGATCTTAATGTTTCCAGAAAGGTTTTTATATAAAGAAAAATTGTGCGGGAAACTAGGATAAATTAAAAGTATTTATCTATAGCATATTTCAATGAGCCGAAGACCTAAGGTCTTCGTTCATCGAGCGACTGAATGATGAGTAAACATAATTCTTGTATGGTTTTGTTCGATAGGTGCTTAGATAAGTTTTCAGGAAAAAAATTGTAAAAATGACGTAGTCGGAAAATTCACGATTTTTTTGGTTTGTTCAGTCTACTTTCTTGATGAAAGTAATACAATTTTCGGCGTTTTCTTATTTTTTGTAAGGTTTATTTTAACATTGTCTTCCGTACGGAAAATGATTCCGCGGATGATCTGTATGCTATTATTATTATAACTCGATTCCAGGCAATGAGTTAGTTATTGAGGCTGCCGCACAATAACTAACAAGAAATATTTACCATAAACAAACTTTACTTCGACAGGAAGAATTATGCTAAAGTGATGTTTTTCGAATGAAGAAAAAACGTAAAAAACTGAGGAGAAAAAATGAATATTTCGTTTAGATATTTCTAATTTTTAATAAAATCAATTAAAAAACCTCTTTTCTCTCTGTACTTTGTAACAAATATAGGGACTAATAAAAAAGGCAATTCAAAATTATTTATTCATTTTTTTAAGTATTAAAAATAGCTCATGCATTTGAATTAATATATTTTAGGTCCATAAAAAAATATAAAAAGTAATTAAAAACACATTTTTTTACATAAAATAAAAATTATAATATTTCAAAAGTTTCATTTCTGTTAATTAATTTTATCATAAGAAAAGTAGTATTATGAATAAAATATAACAATAAAATTGTAGAGGAATTTGGTAAATTGGAATACTTTAGAAATGTATAGCAATGTATTTTATTAATCATTTTGAAATATAAAACTTAGAAACTAAGTAATGTTTATTAACAATACCGTTTAAAGAAGACAGTGAGTTGAATGGAGTAAAATCGAAACTTTATCGAAGTTGTAGTAAAGAAGGCGATTTAGCGAAACGAAGAAATTTTTTATACAAATTTATTTTCAGGAATATAGCTAGTGCCTAAATATAATTTAAATTTTATATAAATGCTATTAAAATTATTCGTTCCTATGATTTTTTTATTTTTCGAAATTTTTTTTTATAATTATTTTTGAGTAATTAGTTCACGAAAATAGTTGTCTTATTATAAATGTTTCGTTTTCGATAAGTATTGGAATTAAATTTTGGATAAATACAAAATGTAAATCATTTGGAAAATAAATTGTAAAAAAAGTAAACTTATAAGTTTGTGCTAATCGGCGTATTTTTCCTAGTATTTATTGTCTCATACTTATTACATTTTTAGCAATTTTGTTATTAAAGGTTTGTGATTTTTGCATATAACTGATGAGTAAATTTCATTCAAATTTTAACAATTTAATCAATTTTTTGTGGGCATATTTATTAAATTCAAATTTTTTATGGACATTTTTATTAAATTCAAATTTTTTATATTTATGGGTGATGGGCAAAAATGTTCATTAAAAAACTTGACTTGGTTACCAGTCAAAATGTTAAGAAAATGTTTAAAAGTGTAAATGGGCTTGATCATTTACACTTTTAAACATTTTCTTAACATTTTGACTGGTAACCACTGTAACCCCCAATGTGAGCTTAGGTTAAGAATCAGTTTCAATATTAGTTTTTCATTGCCGCATGCAATGACAAGAATTGATTAGAATGTAGAATGCACATAATCCAAAACATATCTATTACTGACTAGAAAGATTCTTTCGTAGCTAAAAGACTTCGATTCCTTAAAAAAAATTTAACAGGAACAAAACAACACATTTTTTTGTACAATTTTAATATTACTACTATGGTGGATCATGTTTTGAATATGATTTTCTGTTTTGAATATGACACTACTTCAAATGGTAATATGTATCCCATTTAACCCAACCTCCTCTACAATCCTGCATAGCCTACACAATATATATAATGTGTTTTGTAACGTGTCTTAGTATACCTTCACAATAGATTGAAGGCGAGCAAAGGTTGGGTAAAAAAAGGATATTTTTATATATAATTATAGTTATAGCCCGGTTATAATAAATTAACACCCTTGCTATTAAATACAAATTCATTTATTACGATAATATACGGTTATCTAATTAAAAAATGATTCAATAATTCCATAAAACGTAATAATTTTGAAACTTTAAGTTCTTTTGGTTTCATTGACTAACAAATAATAATATTTTTTATAGAAATTCGTAGATGTATTATTTATTTTGTTAAAAATTTTAATTAAATAACATTGGAAACTTTTAACTTCGTCTAATTTTCACCTTTTCGCCTAACCATATATCACTTTTGCTATTTCTATATTTTTATTTGGAGTAATATATTTGATTTTAGAAATTATAATAATGTCATTTGATGATAATTTATGTTTTATACACTGATTATAGGACCAAATGTTTTGGAACACTATTTTTGTTCCAGAAAAAATCTATAAAAATTCTTGCTGACTCGGCAAACGTTGTTTTATGTTGTTTATTATTTCTAAGAAACATTTTTTTAGTTCAATTAAAAATAACTAGCTACTATAAGTGTACAGGGATGTACTTATATTCGAAATCGTTGTAAACATTAGTATGCTTTATTTAGGTTAATAAATTAATCTTTATTAAAGTAACGAATCTATTTTAAATTGTAATTCTTGAAAGTTATCTAAACATCAAAAATAATTATTCATATTTTTACTATCAATTATGGCAGTTGAAAAAAATAAAGATTAATAATCTCTCGGCGCAATAGAGTGTACAATATTCTTGGTTAGTCTTTAGCCAACACAATTAAACTGGATGGTTTTCCCACTCGAGAACATGCCACATATAGTTTTGCATGGGAAAAGCAAGGATTTTCGAAATCTAAGCCACATACAGACAATATCTGACCTTGTGAGTTATTGAAGCAAATGCCAATCTAATTGGAAATTGAGTGCGTTTGAATTCAATTGGCACATCTGTAGGAATCATAGGGATTCGTGGCGGCAACAAATTTAAAAGGATATCTGAAAAACAACTCATGAAATAAATTATACTCCAAATTTTGTTAATATTGAAACCAAATAACTTCGTCAAGGTTAGTCTATACATATTTTATATTGTTGTCGGATTTGGATCAATCAATTCTGGTATACCAAAATAGTTTTATTATTAGATCTTGAAACTCATGTATTGCAAAATTATATTGCCTTATAATTGAAAATGACGTTTACTACTATGACGTAACTTTCTGTTTTTCTACTAAATGTTGAAAGTTGCTCTATGTTTAGCCCTTCTGATATTGCAACATGTCAGTTTTCAATTGTCGCCAAATTATTAAAACGATCGTATGGGGATGATTCGACCTACCTGTTCTTGTATATATGTTTGTTACTTGTATACCTGTTAGCTATTAATAAAAATTAAAAATTAATTATTCTTAGAATTTCATATCCTGCTTCACATAGCCTTTCGAAGTAATAGTATCATATCTGAGAAGCTTATCTGATAATGATTTGCATTTGTCTAAGAGCTGGAGACATCAATTATAAGAAACTGGGTATAGTGAGAGTTTATGTAAGATTAAAACGCTTTAAATTCGGTAAACTTAAGGGTGTCTACAAGTCTGGTAAGCTGGATATTGTTAAGAATTAATGTCGATTAGAATCAAAATAAACGATGAAATTAAAAGGTAGATGTAGTGATAAATATCTCGGAATTATGTAAAGTATGTAATTGGTAGACAGTTTCTTCATAAATGTGCTAATGGTAGATTATTGCAGATTTATGAAAAATAATTAAAAATAAAAATCTAGCCGGAATTCTAATAAAAACATTCTTAAGGTATGTAATACAAAAAAGCAGTTTAATGAAGTTAAAAGTCCAGGTAGATTGTATCGAAAACAAGATAATTAAACTATATCGCCGAACTGTTCCATCAAAAATAAGTCGATGAGATAAGAAAATCAATTTGCTTCTTGTGAAAAAAAGAATTATGATTCCAAGTAGTGAAAATTTACAAAAAACCTACAAAAACTAAGTGTAATAATAAAAGGCTTTAAATATCAGTTATAATATTTACTAAATGTTTGCTATACATTTGACAGTCCGCATTTGTAAAGAAAACTAATTTTGATGAAATACTGTTTCTTAAAAGTCTCTATTCACTTGCTAAATCCGATAAAAATAGAATTATTTAATACGATTTCTAGTTTCTGATAAATACGTGGACAATCATTAATACATTCCATTTTGTCTACTTGACTGAGAATAAAATCGCTGCTTGATAAGGAAAATAACCCCATTAGAGCTAAATAGCTACGTAGATGTATCATGACTGAAACAATCAATTTTCCACTTCAGAAATCGTACTAATATGAAATAGAGACATATTAAATTACTTCTTACTTCTTACTTCTTAGTGAACATGACTACTAGCATGATATGTTTTAATTTAAACAATAATTGGACGTATGCATTCCTAAGGGCCACATTTTAATGAAGGCATTATTCATAGTGCCCGGACAGTATAAATAATAATAATTCAATTCGGACCCAGATATGCATAACTATTTTATTATCATTATTTAACACAATGTCCGGTCAATAGGATTAGTACAAATTAATAAAATCGTTAAAATTTAGCAGAGAACAAACCTGTGACATAATGGCACTAGCGTATTTATTTATTGCAGTGTTTTTTTTTACCACAAGATATTTTCGAATTTTGAGTCAAGTTAATACAGATGAGTATCCACTTGCCCCTAAATATCGGGAAAGCATTTTAATTACATGTTGAACATAAGGACCAAATGACCTATATATCTTTGAAAACTCGTCCTGAAATAGGCAGCTACCTGCTAACTTGATCCCAAATATAACCTAGGTAGAAAGTAAATAGATTCCTATAATGATAAAAATACCTGCAAAAAAACGGAAATTCTTATGAACTGTATTCCTTATACACAGACTTGTGATAACTTTTTTCCAAAACTAACCTTAATGTTTTAATTAAAGTGTGTACGTAAGGATTAAAAGTTGTAAAAGCTAATTATTCAACGCTAAAGGGTTCCATCATCACCTCCTTTTACCAAAATTGGATGGTCAAAGGAGTGTGGAATTTAGGACGCTTATAGTTTATATAGAGAAGGGCTAGGGAATGCTAATACTTTTTTAAAATTATGCATAAAAAATACCTTAAATCAATAAAAAAACATTACACAAATTATGACACACACACATATATAAGAGGTGTGGCTTATATTACACTCACTACCATACATACGCATAAATACGCTTTTGTTCATATACTTGTTTGTTTAAATGCAGTGAGATTAACTTTTGAGTGATTATGGTCGAATTTCGATCGCTGTAACATGACTACAGTTTTAATTAAAGTGTGTACGTAAGTAACAACAGTCGAACAAGCTAATTGATAAGTCAACTCTAACGGATTCCATAATCTGGTAGACAAAATCCTCATATTACAAATTTGATTGAGATATTTTAATTATTATGCCCAACAGATAAATACATCATTATATAGCCCGGTCAATTTAATTATTTCGATCATACTGAGCACTTTTCATACAGTCCGGGCATTGTGAATTATAACCAATTAATAATTGGGTCATGCTATTTACACCACTTATTATATATTGATAGCTCGTTTTGTTTAAAATCTAACAATATTACAGTCAGTACATGATAGTTCGGAGTAGTGTTCAATCTCTGAGGACTAGTAATTAAATGATATTGTTTTATAACAGTAAAGTTGTTATTCAGATCAATTACCATACAGAGAGATATTATCACCGTGAGATACGATATCTCTGGCAACTAACCAAACTCTATTTGACTTGTTAATTAGTTTTTATCAAATTTTGTTGAGGATATATACAAATATAGTGATTATGGTCGTAATTACTTACAAACAGACATTACTCGCGGCTGCATATACTGAGTTTTATAAAATATTAAATTGTTTCATTTTTAATACCAATCCTCATTAAGAAACCACATTTCAACAAGAGGATTCCAGATCTTAGATAGTTTAAATGATTAATGATGATAAATAGTTATTTCGATGAAGAAATTACTTGAAATTGGATGTTTTTTTCAAGATTTTTGTGAATTTTTTGAACTTTCTTTGCTATAATGCGAGTGAAGCTTTGAGACAGAAATACGCCTATCTATAGAATTTAAGGGGGCGTAATCTTGTAAAATCAGAATTTATAAGACGTAAGAAGGAGAGTATATTGTGGGTTGTGTGTGCATTGAACCGCAAGCAAAAGATCAAGTTGGTTCATTACTCAGTTTTTAGGGTTCCGTACCCAAAAGGTTAACGGGATCGTATTACTAAGCCTCTGCTATATGTCTGTCTGTCCATCGGTCACCAGGCTGTATCTCATAAACTGTGAAATTTTCAAAGATGCTCTATTTCTCCTGCCGCTATTACAACAAATACTAAAATACTAAAAAACCGGCAAAGTGTGGGTCGGATTGGTGCACGAAGGGTTCAGTACCATTATCTATAAAAACGGCACAAAAATAATGTCAGTATGGGAGCCCCACTTAAATATTTTTTTATAGATAATGGTACAGAACCTTTCATGCGCGAGTCCGACTCGCACTCGACGGGTTTTTTATTTAAATATTATTTACCATAATTTTAATAGTTTTAAAATAAGTTAAAATCGGGCAGGAACTATTAATAATAAATGGACCTGTAGTGACATCTGTGGTAGTGACATATCCATTCTAAATTATTAAATCTATCAATCGCATAAGGTATAATAATTTTTCTTTATTATACTTTAACGTATTCGTATATACGATTAATAGATCCTTTTGATATTATATTTCTTGGTTTGCATAGAAACGTTACTGTATTTACATTCAAGTAGCGAAATAAATTACTCAAAAGATACTATCATTGTTTTTATTTATCGAAGATTTTCAGTTGTTCACCATTTGGTTTCGATACCAGAAAGCAAACCGGAACCTCCTACATGAAAGTCAGGAATTTATATCTTTGATATTTTTCACAATTTTTAGGTTGTCGCACTACAAACAGTTAGATTTTCACGTGGTGTACACAATGGTTTTTACATTTGTTACTGATTGATCTTCCTACTACAATACCAAAAAACGATCCTTCAATTTGCAGCCTGTGGTGGTAATTGGAAATTTTACGGGGCCCAAGAAAGAAACCGGCCCACTTTTCAGAATTTTTGTAAAGGAAAAAGTTCTTACATTTATTATAACATGTAGAAGAATATTTATAAATTATTTGATATGCTAATGGGCACCCAGCCTATATCTCATTTTATATAATCTTGTTTTAAATCGAAACAAATTTAGTGATAATGATTTTATTTACTTAAATGGACACTACCCGCGGGTTTTAAAATAGCTTCGTTTTTAGTCCCTTTTATATTCCATTAAGATTTTGTATATCTTTTTTACGTTTAATTTATGTGAACATATTTCATGTTAAACTCAATTTAATTAATAAAATTTGATAAACAACTTCCACAATGAAAAAACAAAATTACTACTATTTAAAAATAACAAAATAAAACTTGTTTAAGTTAATAATACAGCAAAAACCAAAAGTATTTTTTGATAAACGACTATAAATACATTTCTCTCCCTTAAAAGGTAGTCATGTTTGACTAAACCTATTATTATCCAAAAAGAATACATTATTTATTTATAAATTGAATACGAACAAAATATTAAAATCATTTTCAATTTATAACTAAGTGTTGAAATAACTAATTAATTGAGAGGCACATCGGAATGGCTATTCAAAACCTATTGTTTTAGTAGCCCAGTAGTGATGAATTAAAAAAAAAATTATATTGATAATAACAAGGGTGCATAGACATAAAAAAAAGTCAGTTATTAGTATAGGACACAATGGCTGTGTGAACATAATTCTTACCACTATATTTGACTGTGTAATACAGCCTTTAAAATTCGATTATCGTAGAATTTTTTTATATTTTCTGTAATAAAAATGAAAAATTACAAAAACAAATGGAACAAACTTTGCGTAAGATTTCTGGAACATAATATTGTGTGAAAAGAATATTTCGCTCCAAAAATAGATTCGAATTCTGATATGGACAATACTTTCATTAATCGTAGGATTTCCTTCTCACAAAATTTATAGCATCATGAATAATTTATATTCACACTTGTAACGATAAAATTTTTCTGCAATCTAATTTCCAATGACGAGCAAAAAAACAAAACTGAAAATGGCATATGAAATTGTTTCTTTATTTAAATTAATTACAAATTATTATCTTCACAGATCACCTTGTCGAAATCCAAATGAAAATTTTCAATGCCACACATCAATTTTTTACTTCTAAAATTGTGTTTGGGCTCACTTTATGGATAAATAAACTGGTAAATCGATATCTTACATACAAAACGTGTATCAAAATTTATGTGGGATATAATTGTTGTTTTTGAGAACCTCAAAAATAATAGATTAGAATAGGTCAGAAGTTCGTCCGTATGTTCTGGTTTCATTTACGTGATATTTTGATGTTGAGAATAATTTTCTGATTCGAAGATACAGTTTTAATCACAGATAATCGTGAAATATTAGCCCAAACTAAATTATTTCACCTGAAAGTTGAACTTAATATATTCTAACCCACTGATCACGAAAAAAACATTTAAAAAAATCAACAGAATCTACAATATAACAAATAAATAGTAAGATATTTATATATTACGTGAAGTATAAACGGTCCAACAGAGAACCTTAAGTATTTACTATTATACTATCCACAGTAGTTACAAATAAATAGTTAAATATAAAAGTAATAAACAAAAAAATTTTTTTAATTTTTGTTCCAGTTCCTTACGCATACTGTATAATCGGAATGCCAAATTATTTTTTTAAACGTTATTGTTAAACATTTTATTTGTACATTTAATAAAGTTGTATAAAAAATCAAGTTTTTAGTTTGCTGGGTGCAATGTTAATTAAAAATTTCATTTAATGTTCAATATAACTTTAAAATACAAGAGTAGTTAAATATGAAACCGGAAACAATATATACAAAAAGAATTTGACAACAAAACGTATATTAAAGAATTAAAAAAATTAAAAATTTTCTCTTTGATGGCTCAAGCTTTTTCAAATATTCTTGAAAAGTTCAAAATAATATTAACGCAAGCAACATAATGCTTCGAATACAAAAATTATAAGCCAATGGGATATAAAAGAAGTTCTGCAGACATCGATTGAGTGTCCTTTAGTTCGTTTAAACACCTGCACGAGTTTGTCCTATACTATTTGTAGTTATAGTTGATCATTATCTATTTTATGAATAATTTATTGTTAAATTTCTTAATAATTTTGTTATACTCTGTTTATATATGACGCATAGGAGAATGAAATTAGTTTAAGACTTGGAATGTTTAATAATAATGAATCAATATTTTCCAATAGATCTCAAAATGGTTCAAGCTACAATGCACATGCAAAAATTTAAGTGGGTATGTGTTTTTGATAGAGACGTCTAAAGGCTTATTAATGAAGACAATCTATAATGTAATTTACATTGTATTTTTTTCAATTTTTGCTCATAAATAATTCAAAAAAATAATTATCAAAAATAGTATGAAATTTGATAAGTACAATCTTGATATAAAAACGGAGGGCATATGGAATAGTTTTTCGTGAAAAAACATTCCTAAATACAATGTATAATACATTACAGATTGTCTTCATTAATTGAGCCTGTAGAGGTTCTCTATTAAAAACACAATCCCACTTAATTTGATAAAGCAATTCAATTGAATGACAAACTTCCTTTATTTATAATAAGTAAATATTTCGATTTCTACGTAGTCATCATCAGTATTAATTTGCTAATTTTTACGAATAGTATACTTACGTCATATTTACGGTTTTTACTGCTTTAAAAATAAATTACTTTAGTTGCTACATCCGGAGTTTTGATGTATTTATGAGAGCATGATGAATGTTGTGTGTTTTATGAACAGATAAAACCATCATTTTATGAAATAAATCTAGATAAAATCATCATTTTATAGAAATTGCATTTTACTTTTGACTCTTGTTCATTTACTTCTGACATTTATTTAACAATCGATCAAATTACACAATCAATCAAATCTGGCAAGCTGAATTCGAATCACTCCTTTTAATCCCACGAATTTAAAATTCCACATGGTGGCTCAGTTTCGATGGCAATGTACTTTTATCGTATGTATGATATATTACCTCTATAGACTGGAATTTTTTACCTATAGAGCTAGAAACATGCAGTTTTTTTTTTGCAATCATAAAGAAAGGAGGAATGTTATCATAATAAAACTAAATATTTTTAGTTTTACCCCTTGTGTTTTGTCGAAAACCTTCAAAAATACTAGCTCAGAATTAACCATATATAGGCATTCTTTCATACATTACATATGTACTAGACAGTACATCAATACATGCCATAATAAATGTAGATTATATTTAACGTAAATAATGTCGGGTTTATTTTATAAACAGTGTCATATATTTTCTGCCTTGTTCAATAGCATTATATTCTAGTATCATATATATCGTACAAGTGCTATATTATGACCCCGAATTTCGAAAAAAAAAAAGGAAATTGAAATAATCGGAATTTTTTCATATTTTCAATTAATCATAACAATGTACAATTTTCTCCACACAAAATATTAAAATCATTACTTGAAGTTTTTAATACTTGACATGTACATATAATGTTAGAGTATATTATTTATACTCTAAAGTTTGTAGCGCTGGAAAATATTGACCGGATAAAATATTGGTAAAGGTATTCATAGAAACACGTAATTAGTCTATTTTCCACTGTTCGTCCGCCCGTCTGTTCGTCATCTTGATAACTCAAAAGCAAAAAGAGATAACAAGTTGAAATTTTGGTGACGTATTCAAAACATAAAAAGTAAGTTTAAGTTTGTTAGTGAGAAAAATCGGTCAATTGAGTCCAATGGATCATTGACCCAAATCTTAAACTACAAAAGAAAAAAGAAAAGTTTAAACATAAAAAATGTATTTTTTTTTAAACAAACAACATTTGTTTGAAATATTTTTTCGTAAAATGTTTGATTTCTCCACAATTTTACCTCATATTTGGCTAATAAACACGTATAAATAATAACAATGCATATAATTATTGTATATGCATTTATAACTGTATACACTGGATATTTATAGTATTTTATGAATGCTATTTAAAAATACTCCAAGCAATACAATTCAATCATATGTCGAGTATCTAAACAATAAACTCTGTCTGTTGTTATCTTCACTTGTTAAACTAAAAATTTCTGTTTGATGAAGGCTTTAAGAATAATTTTCATTGGTAAGGCTATAAAAACTACATTTCGATTTTTATCAAGTTATCAGGTGGAAATTTAAAAAACTGTACTGTATAAAATTGTACTTTCTTCAAAATTTCCTATTAATTCATTTTCTTATTATTAAAAGGCACAAACAAAAGTTGCCCGTTTCAAAGAAGTAATTGTATTTGAAGTTTTATTCTATCTTTGATAGTCTAAATATTGGGTCAAGGATCCATTGGTCCCAGTGGACCGATTTTTCTCATTAACGAATTAAGACTTACTATTTATGTTTAGAATACATTATCAAAATTTCATCTCGTTATCTCTTTTTGTTTTTGAGTTCTCGTGATGAATGACGGATGGACAGTTAGAAATGAACTAATTAGGTGTTTTTTTAGCAACACCAATACCAAAATTTTGTTTGTACGGTCAATATTAGGTAGCGTTACAAACTTTAAACTAAAATTAATAGACTCTGACATACTATATATGGTGAGTATAAAAATAAAACATTATAATTATTATTTATTCAACAATCCAATTGAAGACAACGTGGATTAAATTTTTGAATGTCATCAACTATAGGTTTATATTTTCTTATAAAATATAAACAGAAATGATATGTAGGTTTTGGAACGGATTTCGGACACATCTCCAAATAGCGTATAGTACCACCTACCTGTATGTATATATATATATATATACATATATATATATATATATATATATATATATATATATATATATATATATATATATATATATATATATATATATACCAACAATAAAATATATTTTATTATTTTGTAATTTAAATGATTATATATTGTATTATATATGAAATACACCTGTGTGTTTAAATATTAGGTAGGTACTAACTACAACAGTACATAAATCATAGTATTATAATAATATAGTATAATATACAGCACATGTCATACACACGTCATAATCAAAGATACTTGATAAATTATATAGGTTATATTTATTTATTTTATAATATTCAAATGTCCTTTCATATTTTGCAATTTAATTTGTATATATATATTGTATTTTTAACATTTGATCAAATTTATTATTTATATAATATAAATTAATTTATAAATAATTTAATGTGATTATTTGTGACATATTGAAGTAACGTGCGACTTTGCACCCGAGAATAACAAACGAAATTACTACAAAGCTTGGTAATGCAGAAGTGGAATCTTAAACAGGAAAGAAGTTGGCATATACAGACTAGGAGACGAACCAGGATCAGGAGATAAAGCCGGCAGACATGACCTGGCACCAATTGAAGGACCTAGCAAGGTATTTTCTTTATCTCCTGGTTTTGGATCGTCTCTAAATGCTTGTATATACTAGCTTCTTTTCCGTTTACCTAGAATTTCCACTTAAGACTCTAAGGAGGAGTGAAGAAGCAAAGAAGGTACGTAGGTCACCGGCTCAGTGGCCAAGTGAGTAAAGACACTAATACCTTCATCCATTAGACTAATTAGAATGTAGGTTACAGGTTCAAATGAGGCAGTGACAGTTTCATCAATTTTAATTAGAAAAGGGGGCCACTTTAACACTGTATTTGCTTGGAGAAGTACGTTGTAAACGGCCCCACTAACTACATAATAACAATATATTTGTCATATTTTACTAGAAAGCATCTTTGCCTTCAGATAATGGATTGTTCTTATGAGCGGTTTCCGTTTTAATATACTCTAAGGTACATAGGTGGCTGACCGAATTTCCTATATTTTCCAAAAATCAAACGTTGACGCCATATTATTGAAGTGATAAAACGAAGTAAACACATTATAGAAGCAAAGAATGTAAACGTCTATAGAAGCTCAAGTCCAATTTTTGTATATTCAAAAGCCTCTAGTTCGTACCCTGACCATCAGTTCGCTACAACTGTTCAATGACGGTATTTAATATGATTACCAAGATGGCCATAGCTGTTGAATGTCAGGCATCTGCAATGTTGATTTAACGAATGCAATAATGAATTAGAAACCTCAATGTCAGTTAGTTTTTATGTGTATATATCATCTATACATGTGTTTTTTCTTTCAACGATGGAATTTATACATATAGATTTTAAAAATGAAATATAATCCAATTCAAATTGATTATTGCATTCGTTTTATCAAATATTACAGATGCCCATTATTTGACGACATTCCACAGCTGTAACCAAGTCTTGGTAACTACTGATAATCACATTATCACCGATATTGGATAGCAATAGCGAATTAGTCGGTCAAGGTAAGTACTAATTTCTTTTAATACAGAACAATTGGAGTTTTCTTCATTTTTGAATTACTTGAGGATGGAAGGACACACCGACGTAAATAGACAAATACGTGATTCTGTCTTTTCAAACTTCTAACAATATATTTATTTGGTTTTATTTACATAAATGTTATGTAGTAGGTATTTTGTATTTATCAATATGCTTATCGTGATTACTTTTTCGAAAAGTGAACAAACTTTAGAAAGTTAAATTTGAATGCCAAATTTAAATAACTAAATATAAATACAATACTCGATAATATTAAACGATATCCATCTAAATATATAAATCTGTAAGTAAAAAATAGTAGAAAGTGAATTTAAACGCCAAATTTAAATAACATTATATATATCTATACAATACTCGATAATATTAATCGATATATCAATCTATATAAATATACAATATATGCATAACAATACTAGAAATAAAATATACCTTCAATAGACATTTCTCACCCATCTAAATTTATATTGGCACATTTATAACAATACACTATACAGTTAGGCTAGTCTTTGTAGTAACGGTGTCGCAAAGATACCGTTATGGAATTAATTAAGAATTGTCTTTTATATTTTAAAATTTATTTCTCATATTTGTAAACATATTCAAAAAGAATTAAAGTCTTTTTTGGCTATATGTGTTCTTTTGTTTGAAAGGATTAATTTTTAAGCTATAGACTTTTTTTTCAAATTGCATGATAAATGCGAGTTAAATTTTAATTTTAATGTTTGTTACTTCAAAACTCCGTCGTTTATAAACTATATATAGCCGAATAAAAAGGGTTGGCAGTTTTTTACGCAATGGGCATATATTAATTAGCAATCTACTAAATTGGTATACGGTTAACTGCAGGAAAATTATTTTTTTCAAAAATTCACTGCTAGAAATCCACCAGCATCGGATGTTCGAAAAAAATCGGATTTAAACTTTCAATTAATCGCTGTTTTGACTCTTCGTTAGCATGAATGTTCAATAGAGGAATGTCGGTGTAGCCACATTATTTGTAAGCACACAAACTTCCAGAGTTTGTATTGTAATTTCTATGATCAAAAAGCATTATATTGACTATTCTATGAATAAATTACACATTAAATATTTTTGTATAAAAAAAACTAGACTCGAATGTACAATAAAATATAGTGCGAAAATTCACTACAGTCATATTTTATTAAAACATTCAAACCACATTCCAAACACTAAATATAGATTCTAATAACACACCAGCTAGATAGAGAGTTAGATTTTACCTAGATAGACTATTAGTTACCTGTATATACTCCGTTAGATAAAGCCAAATTAAATTTGAGGGCAATTTAAATTGATCGGATATTTAATTAATGGTATGAATGAATTGAATGGATCGCTGGATGTATGGACGTTCTTTCATAACAACAGAAGTCTGTAGTTTAATAATAATAATTTGTTTATAGATATAATCAACATATATTACCTACCTAAAAACACTATGCATATCGGTGGTTAAATGGGTAGCTGTAATGGATAAATATCAGGAGTAAATGCCGGGTGGCACCGATTTATTAAGCCACGGGTATTTCATAAAATGTTCGATAATAAACTGTTTTAAACATTGGACATAACCTAAATAGTTTTTTTATACTCGATATATGTCAGATTATATTAATTTTAGTCTATAGTTTGTAACACTTGAAAATATTGACCCCACAAACAAAATTTTCGTATAGGAGTACATAGAATCATCTAATTAGTCATTTACACATGTCCGCCCGTCTTTTCGCTACCAAGATAACTCAAAAATGAAAAGTGATAGCGAGTTGAAATTTAGGTTACGTATTTAAGACATAAAATGTAACATCAAGTTCGTAAATGAGCAGACTCGGTCTATTGGAACCAATAGCTCCATGAATATTATTTAGAGTATTTTATGAATGATTACTATTAAAAATAGTTCAAATATTAATACTGTACCACATGCCGGTTATCGAAACAATTAACTATGTTTGTTGTTATCTTCATTTGTTTACTGTTAAGATTTTTAAATAAAAATTTCATGGGTTTTAACCATGGGTGGTTTATATAATTTTAGTAAGTTTTTTGACTCTCGTTTGAGTTTTATTTTTACTGTTTGAAAAATTTGTCAAATTTCTGAATAGGAATTGACACACAAAAAAAAAACATGAAACTTATACAATAAATGCAATCTCATAAGTTCCAGAATGTAATATAAATTTAAAATAATGAGAACGGATGGCGTGTCGAAGACCATATTCGGCAAAAAATATTTTTGTATAAAAAATTGAAATTATGATTTTTACTTTTAATATTTTTTTTTACGAAATAATCTTCGACATTCTTCTTTTCATGTCAAGATTGTGCATACCAAATTTCAAATCAGTTGGATTATTAGTTTTTAATAGAAACACAATTTATATTACATCATATTACATTAGAGATTGCATTCACTTTAGAGATATCATTTTTATGCGAATTCCTCTAAACAGAACTGCTGTAACTTTTGAAAATGATTAGCAATCCTAAATCAAAAATTGTCATTTGACATTTTATACAGTTTTCATACAAACGAATGTCATATCAATCTATTAACTTGCCCCTTCCATATAATGAACGCTGCGAATACTTTTTACTTTTAATCAATATAATTTTATAATGTTGAATTTAGAAATGTGATAAAAAATTAAAAATTTTTCATTTTCAATTAGCAAACAAATCAATTCTTCATTATAAATACAACTTAGACATTTTAAAATAATAGATTATGAAAAACACTTCCATTGTAATCCAATAAACGCGTTTTTACCATAGTACCTAGTATTAGTAGCAGAGCTCCATCATTTAAGTCATATTTCCTAAATATTGAGACGCATCGACTCATTTAATTTGAATTTTTAATAGGAATGTGTTGGGAGATTGGCATCCCGAAAAAACACTATTGAATTATTCTATTGATTTAGATAATATTTTAATTCGAAGTCAAGAACACATAATTAAATGAATCTTTCATCAGAATTTATGAAAAGATGGGCACAGTTAATACAGAAGGTAACTTCCGTAATCGTGAATTCATTAGTTATAATACTAGCTCTGTTAATTGTTTTTGAAATTTTAACACAACTTTAAATTAATCGATAAAAGTTATCCAACCAAAACGTATACTAGTTTTGGGCAAGGATACTTAAGCAAATAAGACAAAAATTTTATTAAGGCTAAATTGTCAAAATATTTGGCAAAAACACTTTATATTCATAAATCAAATGTTCTGCTTACCTTGATTGGAAAACAAAGTAATCACTTTAGTCGGATTTGATTCAATTTGATTACTTACAGTAGCAGTATTAGTGTCCATATTGTAAAGCAATTAATTTGAACGTCTTTATATCTAATATTACATCATTGACCAGAAACGAAAAATTATAAAACATTTCACTGTTTTTGTAAGAACATAAAAAATTCTCTGTGAACTAGAAACGATTAAGGATTATTCTTACCATGGCGTGTCACTCAAAGTATTAACCAGATACCATTCTAAACAAAATAATTTCGTAGAAAGATGCTATCATTAAATTTATAAATTATCTTAATAAAAAAAAGTATTTTTTAACTAGAGTATTTTTTATTTAGAATGTTTCCTGGTAGATAGCTTTGATTACGATTCTTGGATAAAAAGAATGACAAACATTAAACAGAATGGCTACATGAGAACAAGCAACCAGTGTATCGGATTTCATTAACGGAAGTTAACAAGTGCGTTAAGATTTCTTGAAATAATTCGTTAAGAGCATTGTTAACTACGTTGATTAACGAGTTAATGCTCACCTATCAGTATATGAATATTTAAACATACTGTAACACCTTTATGTATGAATTTGATATTTATTGACTTGATTGGGAATAGTGTGAGATAAAATGTAGGTAGCATCAACCAAAGCGTCAATTTATTATTCTGGTTCAGGTTCATACATCAAAGTCCCTAAACTACTATTAGTTTACATAACATGGTATCGAGCGTGCGATAGAGAGTAATCGATAAATAGAAATACTCATCAATGTATACAGTGTTGTGTATGCATTATACATTATTATGTATTATGAAAATAAAAGCACCTTATTTTCATAATACATAATAACGTATAATGCATCTAAAGTCTAGATCAAAAACATTTTCGATGAAATTGTGCGTATAGCTTGTTAAAAATACGAAACATAAATTATAATTGATTATATTACTGAGTTACATATATGGAACATTATTTAAACTGGCTCAGTGGCCAAGAGAGTAAAGGCTCTAGTACATTTAACTACTTATATAAGACGTCGCGGGTTCCAGACAGCGACAGATTGATCAATTTTAATTAAAAAGTGGTTGGATAATTGATCACACTGTCGTAGTTTGGATCAGAACGAAGTAACCGGCTCCACCAATAATATAATAGCAATATAATTATCTCGTGGTAGAAGAAATTTTTGCCTTAAGGTAATGTAGAGTTCTAAAAGAGAGTACAGAAGACAAAAAGGTCTAGGTACAAGTGACGCGGTTGTGTTGTTCCTCTTAATAAACTCTACATCTATTGATATCAATATTGATGAATTCGTGTATGTTAGAAAATTTGTTTTGCTTCGATTTCAAAAATTGTATATACATACAACGATGATTTGGAGGTTCCTGAGCAAATTTCAATTGTGTGCCTGCTTGTCAGACTGACAGATTGTTAAATTTTTCAGGCAAACGCACGTCTCTTCAGAACTGCTGAAGAAATATTTGGTAAACATTAGTGAAGGTATGACTAGCGATATGTTCTTCTTTTAGAAACATTTCACTTATCAATTATTGTTCCAGGTATATCCCGTGGACTCTTCATTCGATTTTGTATCAATTATATACGTGTATATAAGTCATTGAATTTTTGTAGAAATCAATTTTGCTGTTTTTTATTGTTATTAAAGGAAAATAAAAATCAGACCAATAAAACACGAAAAAATAAAATACGATTACTGTTACAGAGAATTTCTTGTGATAAACATGTAGAAAATGTATTTTTTTTAGTCATATGAAAATAAATACTGATTATTCTGAAAATTAAGAAAAAAAAATTTATAACAGAAATTGGATAGAAAAAAGTAATAAGGAGTTAGCTTTTAGTTAATTATTTACTGCTACTGAAAATTGTATGTGATTGAAATGTAGAAAATTTACTTTAACCTAATTATCAAAATTCCTCTAATTCGTTGAAAATGTTTTGGGCATATATAAATAGCTATTTAATTAAAAATATTCTTAAAAATGCTTCGTTGTAGCTGCCTAGTCTTGGCGTATTTTTTAGATATAGAATCAAAAGAGAAGAAAATTAAAGTAAAAATAGCAAATTGTATACACAAAAATGATCGTTATTTGTGAACAATGAATGAACTTCGTAAACTTGTGAACAATGGATATCGTTTCTGTAAGTTTTATATGGATTTTTTTTTTCATAAAATCGCAAAAAACTCTCAAGAGAGCAAATTAATTTTCTTAAATTCCTTTTTTTTTATATTTTGATAAACTATTATACTTATAGATATGGGTCATTCTCAGTCAAGAGATAAATTCGATATCCATGATTCTTATCCATATTTCTTTTAAAAATTTGGAAAAAATTACATTCTTGTCTCTTAATATATTGGGTCTACTAAATGGACAATAATGCATACTAAATAAATAATGAACTTAGTTTTCTCATAATCGCACCTCAAACATGCAAAATGTCTCTCCCCTGGACTGTCTCTTTTCCAATTTTTACAGTAA
Organism: Chrysopa pallens; assembly: GCA_020423425.1. Taxonomy (NCBI): domain Eukaryota; kingdom Metazoa; phylum Arthropoda; class Insecta; order Neuroptera; family Chrysopidae; genus Chrysopa; species Chrysopa pallens. The sequence goes on along the minus strand of CM035592.1, from coordinate 40,972,057 downwards.
ATCCTACTTTTATGTACACCTAAATGCATGGGTATGGTTAATATCAAATTATATTTCATAAATAAATATAAATAACGATTGCTATATTAATTAAAGACTCAAATTTGTATTTTTGTATAGAAAAAATTCATGCTAAATTTTGTCCTCCATTTTAATGAAATAACTGTTTGTGAATTGTTCAGATCTGTAAGATGAACAGCCGTTTTTCAATTTGTTCTTGTTTTTGAAGAGGGCAGGAAAAAGACTGAAGTTTATCAAATGTGCACTGTTCTTTGTGGGAAAATAAACCCTCGTTAATCATAAGCAAATGTTATGTATTCAATTTGTTAGAATCATGAGATTCTAATATATATTCAATATACTTTTCAATAGGCCCTTATCAAAAATTATTTAAAAAATTGAAAATCGACTGCTTATCTTGTAAGCATGCAAAAGTCAATTGTGAAGAAATTACAATAGAATTCTAACATTTTTGTCGTGCCGCGTTTTACCAGTAATTCAATCTTTTTACTGAGAAGGACTCTTATAAAGCATTTTTTCAAAAGATTTCACTGCAATACATACTCTGTTTGCAAAATTCATACCTTTTTACATTGTAAGCTCTAAAAAAACTGCACTCAATTACTTCAAATTTGGAAAATTATTGCTTAGATTTTAAGATGATGTTTTGGATAATTTTTTGACATTTTTTCGTATATTGTAACAACCGCTCTTAAAATATTATATTGTAAGTATTTGCTTGGTTAGTAAGATTTTTTCTTATAAATTTTTGTTGTAATAAAAATAAAATTTATGTTAATTGGAAACTGAATCATTTGACGTAAATGTATAAAACTATTCTTGAATAAAAGTAATTTCTTGTTCATTATCTTGCATGGTTTACTTTTTAATCAAGCCGAACTAAAAAAAACAAATTAATGTCATCAAATTAAAAGTTATGTAAAATTATAAACAAATTGTTCGTTGGAATATAACTATTTTCATGTAAGACTAGAAATGTAATAGCTGAAACCTGTTGAAACGCAAGTTAATCAGAAAGGTGATATTTTAAGAATTCAAAACTTAGTGTAATAGTGATTATACGAATTTTTATAAATTTTTGAACAATAGTGGAAATGTTCAGGATGGTTCCATTTTAAAAGCATCGTATCTATCAATTTCCGTTCCGAGGATATAGGGCTCTAAACTTTTTTTCACTTAAATGCCGATTTCTTGTGAAGCTTTCATCCGTTTTTAATGAAATTTTGTAAGCAATTGTATAATTTTGTACATGCGTGTTATAGGCTTATATTAGTAGTTTAAATTGTATACAAAATGATTATTGTTACTAAAGAAAAATCGAAAATGCAACGGATAAATGTGGCAAAAATAAGATTTGTTAAGTAGATACCTACTATATTTTTTAATTCTGTTCATTTCAAATATTTTTAAGTTATATTTTTGCAATAAATATTGTTTAAAATAAAATTTGGTTTTTTTGTTGACTGTTTTTCGAAATATCTGAAAGCATGAAAATGTCTAGTTTCCCGAATAATTCACACGAAATTCAAATTGTTTTTGTTTGTCTAATATATACCTATAAAACAAATGCTTTTGAAAAATGTGCGTTACCAAAAAGTCTACGAAAATTCTACTCAGAAGGATGAAAAAATGATGTAACAATAATTTTTTTAATTTCTGACAAATAACAGTTTTATAATTTACTTATATTTTTGATTACCAGATAGCGCAGTTCCAAATATCATTTACCTACAGCAGTATTCAAATGTTTTATTTACTTATATAAACATTGACATTATATCATTGGATGAGCTTGGTAAATAAATATGTGTCTATATAATTATTATAATATTTATTCATGCAGAATATTATTAACCTTCTTCAACAGTGATTAATTATGTATTGAAACGTTAATTTACTATTCTGATATAATTAATTAGTTGAGTGTTTATTGAATGATTTTATCACTGTAATATGCACCACGTGGCAGTCAGTGGCACTAATATCAAAGTTCGATTTAATATAATAACATTAGTAATCTATAGAAGTAAAGAAATTCGTAACGCAACGGCTGCAGCGTAAATTTTGCGTAGTAAACTATGTACACCAATATTTCGTTATAAATATTCACTATGGCGCACTAATAGAAGGTGAAAGTATGATTCTTAACCATAATGAAAATATTCAACTAACTGATAACTGCAGATTTCCTGTATTAACGCGGTAAATATATGAAATATATGTAAAATCTACTGCAGTTTGAATTACTTTAGATAAATGGTTTACCAACTAGATCAATTGATAAATTGATAATGTACGCAGACGATACTTTTAGCTTTTATTGTGCTAAAAATTTGAATATTTTGAAGGAAGTCTGTGGCAAAATTACTTACGTGGATTGAAAATAACAGGCTAAAGCACTATTATTAAAAAAACTAGAGCCATTTGTTTTAGGATTATCTACTCAAAATTATTCTATCAATGTGCCGTGTTTTAATCAACCAATCACCGAAGAATCAATTAAATTTTTAAGATTTTGACAACGAAATACTGTTGAATATTAAGTTTTGCCCTGATATTGTATCCTCACCTATGTACGCTCGCGTCAAATTTTTTTGTGGTTTACCCAAATATTTGAGGATGTTAACAATTAACTATAAATAAAATTTTTTCCTTATCATGGATTATTCTGTTGTATCTGTCCATTTAATGCGAACGTTTAGTGTTATTAATGAAATTATCAATGTTTCCAATGAATGACGGCAGTTTTGCGCATCATTTTATTTTATTGGTGGAAGTTTAATGACGCTTAAGTTCATGCTATTTACTTTATATTCCTGAATGTTTTAATACGAGTATAAAATATGGTACTTTAAAAATGTTAAGCAACATTAAGCTAACCAATGAGATTTTTAGAATTTTTATTACATAATGAAAACAAAATTTTATTGAGTTTTTATCTTCCTGTAAACTTTACAAAATGGCGCTTGTCTAGTTATTATCAAATCGCTATTCAAAATATTCATTCCATACTGAAATGCGGTATTCTATTCCCAGTACATTGCTCAATGATTGTTAGTCTGTTGAAACTACAAAACAAAAAATGTACTCTAATTATATTGAATTGCCCTGCCCTGCTTAGAACATTGCCAGCCATTGTTTAGGAACTAAAACTTTTAAAAGTTATTGATATTAATAAATATGCAATTTTTATGTAAAAAAAAAGAAAAAAAAAATCGAGACTCTTGGATGAATATGAGTGAAGACCCAGTTATTTAACAAGATATGAAGATGAATTGACAAACATTGAAACAAATAAAAAATGAAATTTTGTGAAAAGCTATATGAATAAATAATAACACTAAATATTTAGCAAATTTCCACTTTATATTTACAAAAAGATATTTTAACAATATTGTTTCGGTTAATATTGTTACAAGATTGGTGAAAAATGGTTATATTAACCGAAAAAATATTGTTAAAATATTTTTTTGTAAATATAAAGTGGAAATAAGATAAATATTTAGTCTTATTATTTATCTATAAAATGAATAATGTATTTTAAATAATATGATTAACAATTGTATTAAAATTTTCAATAAAATACCATAAGATTTAAAATCGTTACAAATTAATCAATGTTAAAACAAGTAAAGATAACATGATATGCATGATTTAACTATTTTTAATCATAAAAATTCACAAAATACTATAAACGTATGTGCGTTTATTACTTGAATTTGAGCTTAGAAAATTTCTAGAAAATAATCATTTTTGGTCTCTGAATTTTTCATCTATATTTTTTTATATTTATTTTTCACTTAGTGACTTTTCAATTTTTTTTCAACTACTAAAGTAATATAGTGAATGCAGTGATATATTCAATCTATACAACAACAGTACACAGCAATCCTAATTGTTCACCCATTCATGTTCTGACTGTGTTTGTTGTAACTTTGCTAAACTTTGGTGATCGATTGAGATCGGTAATTACGTTATGTCAGTGGGGTCTTTTCACGGTTTAATAGTTGGATCGTGAGTCCATTGGACCAAATTGAACAATTCTTATTAATGTTTAGATTTGCCCCAATTCGACCTCAAATTAATTTAATTAACACATAGAATACCACAAATATTTTTATTTATTTGTTATTTTTATAGTGAATATATGTGTTAATATTTCTAGTACATTTTTAATAATTAAAGATTGTGCAATCATTCATACTTAACCATATATCTCGAGTATTTAAACAGTTAACTCTGTTCATCCACATCTTTTATCTTCACTTGTTTATCCCGAAATAATAACTTTTTATTTGGAAGCAATATAGTAGTTTTCTATGTTTCAAAAAGCATTTCAAAATATTAATTTCTTAATAAAAAGTCACAAAAAATAAATATTTTTGTAAAATAAACATGAAATTACATTAAAATTTGGTGGCTTTTTTGGTGACATAAAATTGGTAACTAATATTTGAATACTGGTATAACACATTGAGAACAAAACCTAACCTAACATTTTCAAATAATTTTTTACTAATTAAGATAACTGTTTAGATTGAACTGAAAAAGACAACGAATAATTTTTACCTAAATGACGTCACTCCATGGCAGCCTAGTGTTTAGGACATGTGATATAAAGTTAAAAATATCGAATTTTAATTTTTAAATAATAAATTATGTTATTTGCTTTTATGAATCAAATTTAAAATATTTAAGAATATTTCCATATTAATTTTAATTGTTCTCAAATTTCATTTTTCACTGCCGAAAGTTCCCCATTTCCAAAAAATGAATATCTCTTTAATACTACGAATGTATAAATAAAAAAAAGTTGCGAAAATTAACAAATTGCAGGCTAATTGATATTTTCAGAACAAATTTGATGGGTATAAAATATTTCATTATGAAATTTCGAGCATAATACTTACGAGAGGACGAAACTGATAATGTTTTTGGAACCGAACGTATAATATTGGTCGAAAGGAATATTTCTTCTAATTTTCTTTTGCTATATCCTTCACGTATCTGTAAAAATGCAATATAATGTCTGTTATTTTTATTATTCGTTAATGACACTATCCTTTATTATCCAGATGAAGTCTAATACATCGTGATAAAAAGACAATACCATTTATTATACCGCATGTTGCAACACAGATAGTTATATATGGTATATTTTTGTGTAAATATATTTATACCGTATGTTTACTAAAAACATTAAACATTGAACCACCAAGAAACAGACTTATAAAGTTCTAAATACCAAACGTATAAAATTAAAAGTAGGTACATGGATGGGTTACATTCTACGGATTACACAATACAATATAACATATATATATATATATATATATATATATATATATATATATATATATATATATATATATATATATATATATATATATATATATATATATATATATATATATAAATATGGTTTGTATCTGATATAGTGTGATTATTGTTGTCTTTAGGGATGTGGAGAGAAATAGGTTGATATTATTATTATTATGATTATATGGGGTATATGTTGTATGAGTCATATTAGTCATCGTCAACCCTATAGAGGTAGATGTACACGGATATGTCATACGATGTTGTTCACATGACCGCAACACAAGTCCTTTACTCAAATGATAAATTGTATATATACACAATAATACATATGTATAAATATAGTTCAAGTATGTGTAAATGTTTTCAATTTAATATTTATATAATTATTAGAAAGGAATTTGAAGAGAATTTCTGTTTTCAGTTTTATAAGCGTATAACAACATAAATCACTAAGGTACATATAAAACTTTGTATGTGTACCATCGATACTTACAAGTGAATATACATTAGTGTAACAAATTTCTAAGTTTTCTAATTTATTTATATATTTCTTTATTTTGTCAAATATAACATAAATCTGAAAATAAAAGCTTTATTTAGTTTCACCTGTTCCGGATATTGCCCATTAATAATATAAATCAAATGACAATATGATATAATATATTGGGAACTTAAACAGAATATCAAAAATAAATTTCAAATCTTAAAGAGATCTTAATAGAGACTTCTTTAAGAAATCTTCCTAGTTTGGTTGTTTGTTGGGATAATAAAAGAAAAAATGGCAGCTTTGTAAGACTTAATTTTGTTTTAATTATTTCACGCTTCCACCCAATTTTGATAAATGCACCTTATATTTTTATATTGAAAAGCAAATCAAGAAAACATGATTTACGATAGCTATTTTACCTTCTCAAGCCATAAGAGCTTGTAAAAAGTTCTTTTTAATTTTTAAACTCAATTTTAATTCTATTCTGAATTGTATTATCGAAGAACACAGTAAACAGTTGAATGGCACTTCCTTATTTAATTATTTATTTTAAACGTACGTAGATTAGCTTCTATCATTTCCTAGTAATCTTCATGAGAGAAGTCACGTTGACATCACGCAGTGTACCGCAGCAAGTATAGTCCGAGCAGTAAAAAAACGTAGATAATAAGTAAAGATAACAACTTACAAATTCAAAAACAAACAAAAAATATTTCTTTTTATAGAATGGTTTTTAACATATTTTCATGAATCGAAATTTTTTCGTAAACAATTTAGATTCGTTACAATTTCTGCTCAAATTTAACTTATAAACACATATATAATTGCAATACGAATTATTCTCATATATGTATTTATAACTGTCTGGGCAGTATATATAGAATATTTTTATGAATGCGTATCACAAAAAAAATTTCAAAAAATGATACTCAACAATATGCCGGATATTATACAATTAACACATCTAATAATCACTTTATATTATCTGTGTTTCGAAACTCTTATGGTGTTACTGAGCAGTTCGGTACGATGTCATCAAATAACAATAAATATTTAACACTGCTAATATACAATACGAGCTGACTCTCTCACGTGTTACTTTGACCATTTTCTCATATTGCGCACGGAAACCAAGTATTTTTGTAGGACACCCGGTATTTGGTGTGCAAATACCGGTATTGGATGTACAAAACCCATGGCACGAAATTTGTATACATATACGTGGTATATGATATGGGCCACCCGGTATATTGTATATTACAGCTGTAACCTTGGCTCCTTGACCTCCCGGGGTGGCTTTCGGCCATGGCTCTGCATCACAGAAATAGTTAAGCTGCTTTTTAATATCTCTTAAATTTATACGTTACATACAAACATACAAATGGTTCTACTCAACCCCGTGTAGTTCTCGTTTCCGTGGGAATGCAGGAATATAAACTAGCGTATGAAACCCGGGTATAGTGTAGCTTCCTAAGTTTTTCAAATCAGTCCTGTTGTTTTTAAGTTTATTTGTTACATAGAAGAACCGAAATGTTTCTTCTTCATAATATTGATATAGATTGATGACTTAATGCCCTACTGTCTAGTAACACTATCATGTTTCGAAACATTCATTTTTACAAATAATTCCCAAAAATATTATTGAAAATAATAGAATATTGTTGGGCGTACCACACATGTACATACATTATTACATGCATACATTAAACGTAGCCATAACCTACCTAAACTATGTATGCTCGTGTATATATATACATATCAATACCTAGATACAATAAACATACTGTACATACACTACACTCACTATGATAATACAATGTACCTCTAACATACTACATCTATCTAATATAATACAAAGCATTACATTAAAATACAATGTGACTGGAATGAATCATTGATACATATGTTTTATGAGAATGTGACTATGTTAATACTTAGTATGGATGTGTTATTGTTTATTATTATTATTGTTGTTGTTCATGTCAAATCAATTATTAATTTGTATTATAATTATATTCATAGTAATAATTGTTGTGGTATATCTTATAAATGGTAAATATATTGGTACTAATGCTTAAGAAAACGGTTTTCATGAACAAATGTATATGGGCACCGTACATCATAATGTATTCATACATTTCTATGGTTACGAATTACTAGTTTATCAATCAAATGATATATAAGTCTGTGAATGGTTTAACCTAGGAAATTTCTCATAATTTATTATCTAATTTAAATGAATAATTATTTGAAATTAAAAATAATTACTTATGGAATTTTTCCAATCACTCTTACAATTTGCAATCCAAAAACATCAATTAAATGTCTTTTTTTCTAATTATTCAATAATTTTTGTTTCACATTTGCTATATAATTTATATGCAAACAATTGAACAAATAATTATATTTTCTAGAATGTGTTTTATTACAAATTTTAGACAATCGTAGCGCTTCAATCGATAAAAAAGTCCCTTTTACATAGTATGCACGGTACGCATAACAACTTAAATTGTGAAACTATTGATAATGAGATATTTAGATTAAACAAGAGAAAATAATTAACAGTATTAATTAGAGTTGTACCGACTATGACTTAAGCCAACTAGTCAGGTGACCAATCGATTAGTCGGTCAAGCCGATCACAGAAATAAAATTATAGAAGACATTTTTCTATGTGTCAAATTTATTTTCATTAGGTTTTATATAATTATAAATCAGATTGTTTTTGTTTTTATGAAAGATGTTTAGAAGTCTTAAAAATGTTTTTTTATTTTTTATTTTTATAGTATATCATCATATACATGCAATTTTGTTTTAATATTACTGATTTTAAAAGACAAATAATAAAATATTAATTAACAATCAAGGTTTTTATTTAATGTACTACCTGTTATATAAATGTTATTAAAAAATACATACAAAGTTAGAAGCCGGATAGTTGGTGCTCTTTACTGAATAGTGGCCCATTTCGAAAGTGGCCCCATAGTCGGCTTTACCGACTTGTCTTCGACTAATCGAAACAAGTCTTGACTATTAACTGTTTAGATACTCACTTTTTATGTCATTAAAATTTCAGTTGGCATTCTCTTTTTAATTTTGAGTAATCTTAATGACGTAAACAAACAGACGGGTATTCGGAAATACACTAATTAATAGATTTTGACACTGTATGTATTGTTACCTACAAATATTTGTTTTAAGTTGCGTTAGAAGTTAGACTATTATTGATTCATATGGTACTAAATACACGAATCAACCATGCTTACTTAGGGTAAAAATATAATCGGTTAAGTGGGAATACGAAGTATTTTCGATAATTCAGTAAAAATTAGCTAGTTTAGTATTAGTCGAGTGCAATAAGTTGCTAAAACTGCTAAATGACGGGAATTAGTGATAGTGAATGGATTTGAATGTTTTTTTTGTGTGTGTTAAATTTCCAATGCCTTATACTAAAAAATTTACCCATTAAAAATTTCCGTGATTTTGAAAACGGGGTCGAAATCCACCCCATTTTGAAGGGTGGATTAGATAATTGAAATAAAAACTAATTTTATGAAAAATTGTTTCATAAATGTTTTTCGAAAAGTTAATACTTTTTGAGTTTCACTTTGATATGTGAGTAAAAAATGAAGATCATATAAAAAATAGTATCAAAATTTGTTTTTCATTTCTGTAAATACAATATTAACTAAATTATAGTTTATAAAATTATTAATTAACGTGGAATTACAAAAATACGAAAAATAATTTGGGCGAAAATTCTCTATACCTTTTCGAAATTACGTTAAGAGTCAATTAATAAATAATGTAATAAGTAATGCGAATTCAAATTATATACTAAGAACCTCCAGTAAAAAAGGTATCTTATTCGTTAAAAGATAAACTTTATCGGAAAAGATTTTTACCCTTTTCTTGTAAAATTCAGAAATTCGATTAAACAATTGGTACAGCTACACATAAAAATTTGAACCATTTTGTACAACTAAAAAAATTAAACAAATATTTGCATAATGAAACAGAGCCAATTATAGTTCAAATTTTTTTTTATATAACTGTACCAATCAGTTATTTTCATTGCTTAATCACTCAACTGTCACTCATAGTCCTGAATTTCGTAAAAGCTTTGAATCAAAAAGACTAAAATGTTTCTACTTTATAAGTACTTTCTTTTACAATAAAGCTTATCCTTTAGCCAGTGTTATTTTTTACGGTGGCTCTTTGCCTAATAGTTTTATACTGATGAATATTAATATAATGTTAGAATTAAATAATTAGTGTACTAAAATTGATGAAAATTGATTTTGATTTTTGGATGTAAATACAGCAATAAGTGCTGGTGTTTAATTTATAAACATATATAACCTTATATTATGTACATAATTTGTATATCATTTGAATTTAAATATCTCCTATTTTGATTATCAATAAATTTAAATTGATATACTAGTAATTTTGTGAGCTGTAGACCTCATTCAAATCTAAACCAAAAACTACCACTGCCATAATTTCTTTACACATCGATATTGAAAAACAACATTTTCATTCTTCAGAAAAACTTCAAAAAGATGTCTTTATTAAGGCATCTCAATTATGGCGTCGTGATGACTTCTGTTTTAAGAAATCATAATTAAGAACTCTTCTTCTTAAAGACTACTTATTAAGAATTCTTTAAGTAGTCTTTTGTTACGCGCAACAAGTCAGAATTGTGAATTCTTTAAGAAGTTAATAATTTTCGAAGAAACTCAGAAATATGAGCTCTGTAAGAAGTCATTTTTAGTGTTCCGTAATAATGCGAAAATTTGAGCTATGTAAGAAGCCTTTTACCTGAGTTCCGTAAAAAGTCGGAAATATGAGCACTTTCAGGAGTGTTTTTATCGAGTTTTATAAGAAGTCTAAATGTGCATTCGATTTAATGACTTCTTATAGTCTTCTTTTTGAAGATAATTCCGACGTCCAAATCATAAATAAGAATTCTTTAGAAATTCTTTCAGAAGTCAGAAAGTCAGAAGTCATATTGCTATATGGTTACAGTACAATTTAAAAAAAAAATGCCTGTGGTCTTAAGGGTAGTTTACTAGTTTTTGATATACGGGACCAAATAAATATGTTTTATTAAGAGTGACTAAATATAATGTATGGCAGCTTAGGGGTGCATTAATTTAATAAAATATTATATTCGAATATAGATATCAGCTGCCTGTCAGCCTTCTATTTTATATGTGTGAATCACAAAGTAAATAAACGTATTGTGGGTTTGGTTTATTTAAAATAATTTTGACTACATACATACTTTATATTTTAAGATATAAAAAAAGGTAATATTAGAGCTAATGGCTTTGTTATTCGTAAGACAAAATAAATAAGTCTTCATGAAATTGCATTAAAATGTTGAATGAAATGAGTGGAAAAATAATTAAATAGCCGTTTAGAAAGTGCATTTGTAATTATATTAATAAATTAATACTATTCGTTTTTATAAACAAACAAGTAAACATAACAACTAACGTTGTAAATTGCTTAGATACTTGGTTGAATACCAATTTTTAAAGTATTTTAATTGTTAACATTCATAAAATACTCTAAATATGCAGTTCAGGTAGTTACCAATACATATATAATAACAATATCTAGTGAAATTATAAATTAATTATTAGCTAAATTTGAGATTAAATTTTGAATATAAATAGTCTATAAAGAAATCAGCCTATAAAAAGTTGTTCGTTTTCAAAAAAAATATAAACATTTTTTATTTTTTAATATTTTATCTCGTTTATGGTTAAAAGTTATGAGAGACAAAAAATCTGCCAGCCAATGTTAACTCGTTCACAAAAAGCACCTTAATATATTTATCACCATAGGTTAACGTAGTGGCAAAAAACACGCAGTCCGATGTTAGCTCGACACCCAATATCTAGTACTAGTAATTTAAAATATCACGTGAATTTTAATCATAAATTGAATGTCAGGGCAAACAATTCCAGATATCCGTCCTATAGTTTTTACATTTAAATTCAATTAATTGACAATACAAAACAAAATTTGGCGGAAAAGGGAATTTTATTATTTATTCAGTCATGTTTTTGTTGACTCTTTGACATATTATTTCTTCTTCAGGAATATTATTTTGAAGTACATATATCACATGAATATTTTTACACCACTCTATTAAAGAGATATTATTTTCGGGATAGTTAGTCATTGATTATTTTTTTATTAGTCATTAAAAATATACAATTTTTTTAATACTCTCAAAAACGAAAAGAGATAATGAAGTGAAATTTTGGTGGTAGACATAAAAAGTAAAATCAAGTTCATCAATGAGCAAAATCCGTTCATTGGATCAAATGGATCCATGATTTGAACCATTTAATTTGTGTGTTCAAAACAAAAAACTTTTATTAGAAATATTTTTTCGTAAAATCTTTACATTTGCCACAATTTCAGGTCAAATTTAGATAATAAGCACATATATAATTGCTATACAAAATAAATATTTCTAAACATTTAACAAGTTTTTAAACATTGTGAATGAACTATATGTCGAGTATCTATCAAATAACTCTATTAGTCTTTATCTTCACTTGTTTATTTAATAATACACGAATATTAAAAATATTTTATAAAGCAGTATATTGGAAAGTTTAAGTAAATTTAGTACATGTTAAGATCTCTACAATTTTATATATTTTTTATTTAAAATTTCAAAGGTCTTTGTAGTTAGTTCATTCTCCAAGTAGAATTTTGAATAATTTTTCAAAAGAGATACAGCCAATGGTTGGCTTTGAAATTAGGAAAAACAATGTCATAGTGAGCTCATAGTTGGCGTGTTTATTCATCTTTATTATTTTTGCTTTTGAGGTCATGGTCATGATTGGCTACTGTTACTTATTTACAAATTAAAATTTAAAAAAAAAAAGATTAAAACTCGCTAGTCATTAGATAGATCTTGTACCATTTATAAATTTTGGCTCACAGCTGATATAGAATAATTCTTTATAGACATAATTTGATTCTAGTTATATAGTAGCTTAAGGCGAGCTAATATTTAACTTTTAAAGATTTAGTACCATTATTAAATTTGATTCACCATCGGCTCATAATTGGCACAAAATAATTTTTATTTATATCATTTTTAGTTGAATAGTAGCTAATGGCTGGCCATTATTGAATATTTAGAAATTTTCTGCAATTATTTTGATTCATCGTTAGCTCACAGCTGGCATAAAATATTTTATTTTACAAAATTCACCCCTTTTTTTAACTCAAATAGTAGCTCATGTTAATGAGCTCATGACTATGTACAATTGTTAAATAATACCTCATGGTGAGCTAATATTTAATATTTCACTCTGTTGTACCAATATTGAATATATGGAAAAGATTTCATATAAAATTTTAAAATTTTATGTCCCTCAGCGGGAACAAGATAATTTTTACAGATATCTGTTTTCGAATTACATATAAGCTCGATATAGCCTACTATTAATAATTATTTACAGATGAGATGTAAAATTTGAGATACTGGCTCTTGTTTAATAGCTGGCTTAAATTCCTTTTTAATAAATACCATTTTTTTAGTTAATTGATTAACCAAAACGCAAGAAAAATTTCTAAGGGCTGTTATTTATTCTTATTTGTATATATTGCAACTGTATATGAAAAATTATCGCTGAGGCAATTTATTATTTATGCACCGTAAAATATAATCAAAAACAAAGCTCGATACTTTTAAGATCATTTAATTATTAAAAATTATGGACCCATGGATAGCGCGGTGGTTCCTTTATTAAAGTTCAAATTTCATTATCGTATCAATATATAAAATAATAAAATGTATACATCGCATCCCAGGAAACGTTAATGTTATCAAGGCCATTGTCACTGTAAACTGTCTTTTTTATCTAAGCAGAGGATATTTTTTTTTTATATCATGGTTGAATTAAATTTGTTGCCAGAGATTATCGAATATTTGTAAGGAAACTATTAGTCCAAAAATTATCTCCATGTTGCTAAAATGGCCTTACACAGTTAGGTAATGGTTGACCACTTTCACTGGCCAATGGTGAGATATATTAGCTAACAGCTGGTCAGGAACGGATTTAAGTTCTACTCAGGTGATAAAATGAAATTGTAAGCATAAAATATAATTCTTTGTTCCTATTAGTATAGTAACTGTATTTTTAAAAATCACATAATCAATACGTCTAAGCGTTACATGGCTATTTGGCTATGTTTAATAATCTCCTTGTATAATAAACAATAAATATGTTATATATAATGTTTTAAATAGTTAATTAATTATATTTCAATTAATTTAAAATGGTTTATGATGATAAAATTCAATAACATTGGTCCAATGAATTTACGATACAGATATGTCTGCCTCTATATTTATATAAAACAAATAGTCGGAAATGTAATCTACAATACGTTTCTCCATGTATGTAGGAAACCGTGGTGGTATAACGTACGTACGTTATGCCAGTTATTCGGTAGTAACAACAGCGTGAATACAATTCGTATTGTATATGCGTTCGTTGTACCTGGTTTGCATAGGTAAATGTATGTATCAATTCAATTAAATACATTTAACTGGTACATGTATGGGTCCGGTTTGGTCCGTCTGTACTATTGAAATGCATAACATAATATTACACATATATTGTGTGCAATAAGTTATCATTTGTAGTAAGGCATACAATTTGTTATTTTATTAGCATTTCTTAATTAAAAGCTTCAATTTAGTTTCACTTATCTCGGTCGGTGTTTAGCTATTATATAATAATTATTTTGAAAATTAATATTTTGAATTCAAAATAAACTTGAATTTTTTATAAAATTTGATTTGAGTTAGACATTTAGATCAAGTAAGTTCAAAATTTTAATGAGTTAACTACAAACGGACAACAAACTTTGGTAGGGTATCGCCAAAGTATGAAATAAAAATAAACCACCGATTTGATTTTTGGAAATAAGAACATGGAGAGGGTCTTTAAAGTTATGTAAAAGAGATTTTTATTCTAAGAAATTGGCATGTTTATTAAAAAAAGACACTCACGGAAAAGATTAATTCCCCAGTTTTAGGTGGGATTTTTATTTTGAAAAATATTTTTTACTGTGGAAGAGTTATATTTTTTCGTAAACTTATAAGTAAAGTCAAGTTAATTCGTTAAATTGCTTAAAAATAGAATTAAAAATGAGTTATTTAATGTTTTTAGTTTAAAGTGTACATATAAGTATTCAGGTCTAGTTTACGATACATTTAAATAAAAAACAATAAGTCGTTTTTAATGCTATTTTAAGCCACCTAAAAAAATCAGTTCATTATCTCTTTTGACTTATGTGATGACGAACAGACAGAAAGACTTACAGGCGGTCGTTTGGATGAAAGGATATGCGGAAAGGGACTAGTTAAGTGACTCTGTGTGCCCTATACGAAATTTTGTTGGCTTTAATATATCAAACTTTAGCCTAAAATTCAGTAAACATTAATGTACTCTGACATATTGTATTTTTATCGAATATAAGTACATTAAGAATAGAATAAAAATTTGACAATAATATAATATTGTCAATAAATAAAAATTAATTTTTTTTTAATGTCATTATGGATGTCGAAAATTTATCTAACACTGTAAACAGGCATTGAGTTTTGTAAAAACTTATTCTTTATTTCAGTCAGGTTGATTTCCTTTTATCGATGTTTCCATCACATTTTAATACGTTTATATAATTAATAATATCTAAATATGAACGTATTCGAAATTGTTCGAACCTTCGTTTTCAACTTTAGTATCTTCCTCTTTTATCAATGTTTTTGGGAACAGTATGAGTGCTTATCGATCATATTTTGATTGTTATGGTAAATGATTGTTAACGAAGAATTGAATCGCTTTGTATTTATTCAAAATTGGCTAATTGGAAAAGTATAAGTCTTAATAGTTTTCATTAGAAAATCAATTTGATCAAATCTTCTTGATCTGTTAATACAAAGAAATATCACTTACTGCTCATTTAAAATGTACTCCTGGTGATTGTTTCAGTCAAATTGTTTGCGTATCGTTCTATAGTTCACAAAGCACATGTTATATCTCTTTCTAAATACGACAGAAGAATGAAACTGAGTACTTTAATTCAAATTGGGGTAAATAATGGATAACATCCCCGAATTATAGGAAATCTTACTTATAAAGAAGAAACCAAACCATGCAAAATCAAATATTCCCAAATATTTCATTCAAAACAAATTTCTTTCGGAAACATAATATACAACCGGCTTATAATAATAATAGTAATTTAGATAAATCAATTTTTAATTTCAATGAAAAAATCCTCATCCTTCCTCATCAGGTACAAAGAGCACATAGGCAGTTATAAAATTTCTAACTTCTTCATTCATCTTACCAATACAGGTCATAGAATTGAATACAAAACGGATGTGATACATATTTGCGATAAAAGCAAAAAATTAAATATGCTAGAATTCCTTGAGATTAATAAATTAAATAAAAACCCAAATTGTACAATTTTAAATAATAAAATAGATCTTTAACTCTCCTTGATTAAAATTGAAACTATAAATATATCAACTCCTCCCACAATTTCTGCATTCAAAATAATATTACCTACTTTCCCTATATATTTCCAAAATAAAAAAATATAGATATTAATTACTTGATAATAACTTAATGAGTCGAATCTTATTTGACGAAGTTATTCTTATTTTATAAAAATGCATCTTCACAAAATAAATAATACATATATTTATTTTCATATAATTAAGTCTACATTTTTTTCATAATTAATTTGAAAAAATCAGGCTTATTTTTTGGTTTCATTTAAATAAAAATTTAAGAAGAATAATTTTTGCCGTCGCTTTAAAATCATTCAGCAGTCTCAGAAGATACCCATAAACTTCTGAAATTCATAAGATCTTTGAAATCAATTCATGAGGCCCACTAACACTATTATTATGTTTGAAATGCAATGCAAAATAAAAAATAACAATTTTGACTTTGTAAATATACTAAATCTGCTAAGAAAATACAAATAATTTCGTTCTAAAGTCTAAACATTTAACTTAATATAAACATATACTTACTATTTTAGTAATAATTGCATTTTTTATTTGATGCACGAATTGTAACACATGCACATGGAAATTATAAGATTTTTTTAAAATGTTGACAGTTTGACAATATTATTTTCATTTTTTAGTTCATTAAAAAAATTAAATTTAATCCTTTAAATCTCATCTAAACTATTCTGCTAATAAACCAGGATTTCCTTATATCTATAGTATGCTAATACCTTATTAATTTTCCATTTCGTATAAGAATACCAAAAACTGTTCGATATCAATTCTTAATGAGTATCAAATTCTATTAGTATTGATTGCCTATTATCATTTATATATTTAATTCCAAATTTTTTTAAATGATAACTGAAAACAATTGAAATATTTGTTCATTCTGTAATCTTAAAAAACCAAATCCGTAAAAAGTTTGTACATACATACTTTTTAAAATACCTGAAAATTTGTATATTATATTATTACATACCTATGATGATACCAAATTGATCACACCTATAAATTGAGTTTTTTTATACAGCATCATAGTCTATTGTATTCCATTCATCGATTTTTTTTTTTTTGGCTGCTAGTAGAAGAAAGAAATCCATTGATATCTTTAATCTGCCAAATTTGATAAAATTGAATAAAACTTCATATGCATTATTTTTGGTTCAATAAAAATTATACTTTCAAATTTTGAGACTCGCATTCCTTTTACTTGTTACGAAGGTTTATTGCATCTCTATTTATTATATCCCCTAAATATTATTGAATTTCTCGAGCGCGTCACATTAAGATATAGGAGATACCTTACCCCTTGTTGAGTACTCCATAATCTGACGCGCTCGAGTAAATCCAAAAATCCCCGCTTAGGCTCCGCTTTCATTATAGAGGTCTAAGTAAAGACTGATTTCGAATCTGAAAAGTGGAAAACTTAAATTGCCGGTCTAAAATATACTGGTTTTATACTTTAATATTGGAGTTGACAAAAAAAATATTTTCAAATTAAGTTATTACCAATGCTGTGATTTTTATCTAGAGTTGACTTTATCCATATCGATTTTTAAAAGTAATTTACTAAAAACATAGTCGAAAATTACATCTATGCGGGGTACGGGGTTCGAAATCCGTACGGTCTTGGTAAATCCGGGATGGCCACATTCGTATTTCGTGTATAAAAGAATTGTATGGAAGTGTATTGACTGATAAAATACTTAAGTGTTTTTAAAAATGAAAAAAACTAATTCATTTATAATTTCGTTATTTCTCTTAATTTTTTTTCGCAAAGTTTCATTGTAAAAATAAGATAAATAACTGAATTATAATCGATTTTTTTTAAGTCTTTTTTATCTGCATTTAAATAATTATTAATTCAGCAGCGTTTTCCTTAATCTCACTTACTGACAGAGCAAAAGTCTTTATATCTGTAATCTCAGTAACTATTAAAGTTATCTGGGTGAACTTGATATTTTAAAAATATGTATTAAAAATAATTATAGTTTTTAAGCTTTTATTTAACTTGCAATGTATGTTTGTTCAGGAGGAATCTAACAACTCAATTTTGATGCAGATGTCATCCAGCGATTGAGCTAAAATTTGTATACACGTTCAGTTTGGATGGCAATGCATTTTTAACTGTGTGGAGTTATACTCAATTCAACATCCCAAGTACGTGAACTAGTTGTTTCTAATGCACTCCTATTTATATTAAAGGCTTTTATATCTTATGAATAGTGTAATGACGTTATAAGCTAATAGTAAAAATTTTAATCCAAAGTTTATTATTTTCTCTTTACCGCATTTACATAAAATTTTGTTTTTTTAAAAAAGCGTATTAATTTTCCTTTATTTGTACAAAAATAACAAAGAATAAGTTACAAATAAGCAAGATACATGCTCCAGAAATATTAATTATAGTATTTTTTTGGTCTCAAACGAAATGAAATCTTCATTAGACATATTTAAGAACATATGAACTGTATTTGCATTCATTTCTTCTACTAAACAATAGATGAATACAAGCTATTGCTATTAGCTATAATCGAAAAAAAAAAAACTCAATCAATTGAATAAATTTTGATATTTGTGCATGTTTTTATTTTATTACCACCTTTAAATTATATCAATTATTCATTTATTTTTTTATTAAACAATGTTTTTAAACATTTTTAAAATGTTTAAAACAGTCATTATAAATTGAATGATAGATACCTGAATTGAATGACACGTCCGGGTTGCCATATCTTTTACGTTCAAATAATGATGGTATACCTGAAACGTGATACTTTACTAAACTTCGATGATGACTTTCTTACATTATTAAATAAAAATATTTAAAACAAATGAAGATAACAACTAACAGGGTTAATTGTTTAGATACTTGACAGATGATTGAATTTCATTGGTTTAGGCTATTTTTAATTAGTATTTATAAAATACTATAAATATCTAGTCAACACTATATATATATATATATGTATATATATATATATATATATGTATATATATATATATATATATATATATATATATATATATATATATATATATGTATATATATATATATATTTTTTTTTTTTTTTTTTTTTTTTTTTTTTCATCGTTCACGAACTTAAACTCACTTTTTTGTTTGCAATACGTCACCAAAATTTAAGCTGGCTAAAATCTGGAATTGGACTAATTAAGTGTTTTTATGAACACCTATACCAACATTTTGTTTGTACGGTTAATATTAGTTAGTTACAAACTTTAGGCTAAAATTAATATACTCTGACATACTATATATGTTGAGTATAAAAATTACATTAGTGTTTGTCCGATTACCCTTAGTTATTTCAACAATCTTAGTTATATGCTTAAATTAACACCTGTATTATCAATGTGGTGCCTTTTTTTAAATTTAACGTCAATAAGGCGGGATTTTTCAAAATTTTCGTTAGAAAGGAATCGAGAGGGGGCAAAGTTTTTTTTTAGAATCTTCAAAACTACACAAGATATTTTTCTTTAAAATCAAGACTAATGTTGTTCTAAATTTACCGATTTTTTATTTTCCTGGACAGCACAGGAAGGGAACATTTTTCACAGAATATCTAATATCTCGAGATCTACATAGCCTAGGACCTTCAAATTTAATACATATAATCCTCATAAAAATTCAGTTCCTCAATTTTTCGATATTCCATATTCTTGAGTACTACGGGAGGGGAACGTTTTTCATACAAGATCACATTTATTATCAATATTTTGGGATCTACATAATCTGGGATATTCAATTGTTAAACTTACAACCGTCAACAAAATTCAGAGGAGGCCATGTTTCTCAATTTTCTATTTTCCACTTTCCTGAGCCATAAAACATGGGGATATTTCTTACAAAATAATAAGTTTTCTGTAAAATTGATCTACGTAGCTTTGTCCTTCAAATCTAAAACGTATATTCATCATAATCATGTTTATTAAATTTCTCAATTTTTCATTTTCGTTAAAATTACGACAGTGGGATGATCTGATTTAATGAATTGCAATTAAATGTGTTCTACCTATAATAAAGACATGCTATCTGTTGTATTAGATGTGAAATTATTATGGAAGTGAGAAATTTAAATGTAAATATTTAATCGTCAATCTTGAAGGTAAAGCGGCAAAAAAATCAATTTTTTTTATGTTCGGTAGACAAAGATAGTGCTTTCTTTTTCAATCATTCACATACGGTTCCATAAAATGGGAAATTTGTTTTTATATAATCTTACCTCCCTCTCTCTTTAGGATATATATATATATATATATATATATATATATATATGTATATATATATCTACATATATATATCTACATATATATATATATATATATATATATATATATATATATATATATATATGTATATATATATATATATATATATATATATGTATATATATATATATATATATATATATATATATATATATATATATATATATATATATATATATATATATATATATATATATATGTATATAGACGCGTTTTTAGGATAAATTTTCAAATACATCAAATTTTTATCAAAAATTCGAAAATAAATAAACAAACTCACATTTATTCTATTAGTCAATATTAATTTAAGGTACAAGGTATGGGATCTCTGCTCGTCATATTATTCATCTTTATGGACTAATACGTTTCGAAAATAATATCAAAATTAAAATTAATAACATATGAATAGTAAGTATTTTAGTACATAAATAATTCTCAACCGCATCCGCCAATTTATTTATTTTTCGTCTATGTTTAGAAACACATCATGTTGATGAGTATTTATACACTCAGTTAAATAAATACTTTTTTTTTTTGATACACGAAACTTTTTATACTCGATATGTACATATAATATATCAGAGTATATTGATTTTAGTCTAAAGTTTAAAAAGCGCCAGTTAATATTGAAGCCACTTACTTAAATTTTTGGTGTAGGTGTTCATAGAATCACCAAACTAGCCCATTTCCATATGTCCGTCCATGCGTCATCGAGACAACACAAAAATGAAAAGAGATAAGCTAAAATTTCGATGTTCGTATTCTAGACATAAAAAGTGAAGATAACAACTAATAGAGTTAATTGTTTAGATACGCATCATACGATTGAATATCATTATTTGGTTTATTTTTAAATAGCATTCAGAAAATACTATAAATATCCAGTCTATACAGTTATATATACTTGTATAATAATAATATTTACCATTAAGTGTTTGTTTTAAAAAAAGTTAACATTTTTTTATTCGAAGTTTCCTCCTATCTTTTATAGTTAAATAGTAGTAACCAATGGACCGATTTTGCTCATTCATGAGCTTAAATGCACTTTTTATGTTTAGAATTCGTCATCCAAATTTCAGCTGGTTATCTCTTTTTTTTGAGTAATCGTGATGACGGACGTTAGGACTAATTAGGTGTTTCTATGAACATCTAAACCATAATTTTGTTTGTGTGATAAATATTTCCTCGCGTTACAAACTTTAGACTAAAATGAATATACTCATATTATGTATGTCGAGTATAAAAAATTGAGTTTAATTTCGTGAATGTGCAAAATCAGTACAATGTGCCCGATAGACCCATGACCAATTTTTGAACGATAAAAAATACAATAATAAGTCAATACCAATAATTGTTTGTTTTTTAAAAACATACAACTTTTGTTTGAAACATTTTTTCATAACATGTTTAGATTCGCCACAATTTCAGCTCAATTTAACTAATAAATCCGTATAATTGCAATACATTTTATTATTATATTTGGATTTATAATTATCTGGTCTGCCTGTTTAGAGTATTTTATGAATGCTAATCATTAAAAATATTTAAAACATTGACACTCGTTCAAACTAATCAATTAACACTGTTGTTCGAATTACGATAAATATTATTTTATTAAAATTCCATTACGATAATTGTCAAGTAAATTATGCCATTTTTTTTCTTATTATAATTAAGAATTTGAATTTTAATGGTTGTAGCGTTACAAACTTTAGACTATAATTAATATTCTCTGACATTTTATGTATACGTCGAGTATACAAATATTGAATGAGTAGTAAAATCTATAATTTCTTAGCGCTTCCACCATATTTTACACTTATTATACGTTTCAAAGTTTGATTCAAAGTTTCTCATATCGTTTCGTTTTTCGTTGTAATTAAACCTATATTTTCTATTTAAAATTCAATTCAATTACAACCTTTCAGGTTCGGAAATTCTGAGTCCATATGAGGTTTAAAGTCTGTGATGGGAGGTTTTAGGTTCGTTTAGAAACTTCTTATCTAAAATCTTATCACGATTTTATATAACTGCAATCATCAGTACCAAACAATATCAATGGCCAATAGTTTATTTTGTAAGAAAATTACAAAATAAACTATTGGCCATTGAGTATATATTTATGATTGATTTTCTTGAAAGGACTTACTGAGAATACGAATGCGAATTTAGAAAAAAAAAACAAAAAACAAAAACAAAACTGCTCCAATACGTCTGAATTTTTTAGTTATTCAGCGATAATTAAAAAGTAAAAAATATAATAAAAAATGAAACAACTTTTAAAAAACAAGCTTTTATTTAAATACGGTAAATAGAAAAAAATAAACTTATAACGTCATACACAATTTATTTGATATAATAACTTGTCGTGAGATTTACTTGTGTGGATAAACAAGTAAATTATTTGATGTGATTGATATTAACTATTAAAATTTTCAAACTAAGTACATAAATACGAGTACTTAAATCTCGTAACAAGCTTTTTTATCGTATAAATTGTGTAATGACATTATAAGTTGATAGTAAAAGTTTTAAAGTAAAAGTTTATTTTTTTTTGTGTATTTAGCACATTTAAATAAAAGCTTCTTATATACTCAATATTATTCTAACTCACAGCAAACAGTATGTTAAAACACAAATTATAATATTTATGAAAAATAAATTCTAATTAACAGTAAAAATATCCATACATATGAGTTAGTAGCTATTATAAAAGGCGAGTTTTAGTTTGATGGTAAAACTTGGATATATAGAACAAAACTGTATAGTAGAGGATATTCAACATATGGATAAGGAGAGGTATTATCATCATCATTTCCAACACAACAATTAAACGAATATGTTTCAAACCCTGTTTTGATTGTTGGACTTACATGATTCTAGTAGGAGGGTAGTAACTTGGTTAATATTATTTCGGTTTTTCTCATGTTAGTAAAAATGCGCGCGCAACAATTACAATATACATTCAATAACGCGTCATTCAGTCTACTGATAGCTGTAGACGCGTGCAGTTCGCGTGCTAGTCTGTATCCGTTATTGGACTAGTGTTGTATAATAATATATGTATATTGTGTATTTTATATAAGAAGAATAACATATCATATCCACTATCAAAACTTGTGTGTAAAGAAAACACGTTACACTCATCGACTTTAAAAACATATCCCAAAATGCACTTTTTAATATAAGACAATATCAATTCTAACTATCAAGATTTTTATCTTTAAAAGATCAGCTTTCAAAAATGACATGGTGTGTCCTTTTTTTTTTTTTTTGGTAAATAAAATGGGCAGTATTTACAATCTAATTGAGTTTTAATTGTTATGAAAGTGAGTGACAATAAATATTTTGAAGAGGGCAATTAATATTTACTATTATTATTTCAGTGTTAAACGGTGTGGTGTTTAAAGCGTTTTATTTTATTTTTTAATAACATTATTAAAAGTGGTAATATTTACAAACCAGGATTATATTTATAAATATATTGTGCCACTATTGTGGGTTTTTTTATTTGTTTATTATGACAACAAATTGATTGATTGATTGATTATTATTTATTAATTTGAAAATATTTCAATTATTTGTGCTCTTTTTATTGTATGTGCATTTAAAATAATATTGTTTGTTATTTGTGATTTTAAATAAAAGTATTGTTGTGTAAAGTGTTTCACTTTTTTTTTTTTTTTTAAAAGGTAATTATGAAAAGTGTTGCTTTTCTATTTAATGTGAAATTTTTCAGAATGTATTAAAAATTACTTTTTAAATATATATCGAATGTGGTATTTGTTAACTAAGTTTTAATATTTGTGTCAAATATTATCGTAAGACATAAGAAGTCTTCTTTTGTAAATCAAAGCTTGAAACTTCAAAAAGATATTAAATTATCATATTTTGAATCTTGTAGAAAATGAAATAGCAATGCTAGGCTTCAGTTTTTTGATCATCATGTGTATTTTGAGAAATAAGCAAATATTCTAGACGGAATTGTGTAATGGAATGGAAAAATATTTTTAGTTATTAGCTTTACTTTTTGCTTAAAGCCGAAGTTTAGAAAAAGTCACTAAATATAATTAATTGTCTAACAGAAAATTGTAATGAAATTGTTATCATTAAAATAACTTGTATAGGTATATCAATTGAAAAAATATTGCAATGAATTCCCAACTGTTTTCTTGCGAGAAATTTCTAAGCTTAATGATATTTCTCGACATTTTCTGGCTTAAAATATAGTTCATTTGAATTTTGCGAATCTGATTAATAAAATTATATAGGTATTGAAAAATTTTATTTCAAATAATTGTTTTAAAAAAACAAAAATTGTTTTAAAACGAATTTATTCGAAGTGAAATGTATATTTATCTTAGAAAATGTTTTTGATATAGTTCAATTATTGAAATATATCCATTTTAATAAAATATTTCTATTTTATGCATATGGAGAAATAATAAAGGACCCATCCAAATCTTTTACAATTATTCAATTATACAATTTTATAAAAATTGTAAAACATTTGGATGGATCCTTTATTATTTCTCCATATGCATAAAATAGAAATATTTTATTAAAATGGATATATTTCAATAATTGAACTATATCAAAAACATTTTCTAAGATAAATATACATTTCGCTTCGAATAAATTCGTTTTAAAACAATTTTTGTTTTTTTAAAACAATTATTTGAAATAAAATTTTTCAATACCTATATAATTTTATTAATCAGATTTGGATGGATCCTTTATTATTTCTCCATATGCATAAAATTTTTGGAAATATATTGGTCGTTCTTTTCGAAGACTCATTTAAATTTCAAAACATATCATAATTTTTTTTCTACAAATTTGTTATTTTTTATTACAATTTATTATAAGGTAGTTTTAATTTCGATGTAGAAAAATGATGAAAAATGGTTCCTAAATAATTAATCGTTTTTATCACTTGTAAGAGTTAAAAATTCAAAAACGTTCAAAATATTTGCTATATATTTTAATAAAATTTATATTGAAAAACAGTAGATTACTTTCCTAGTAAAAACCTTATTTGTGTCATTTTGGAATCTATGTTTGGCCTGTTTCTTGTGAAACATTAACTTAAGCGTATATAATTTGAACGTGAAAATATTAGTCCTGTATTTTTTTACGTAAATATTTTGAAAACTAATATTGTTTAAAGTTTTAATTATAGATATTTGTTAATCTTGTATAAGAGGTAAATTCTTCAAGTAAACTTATTGTTATTGAAATAGTTCTTGTGTATCACACTTATAAGTTTTATTGTCATATTTACATGAATTACTGCGCTTTGTATTATTTTTATCAATATGATATTTTGATTATATTTTTCTAAATTTTTCCTATGATACTTATACTTCAACTCTTTCTTATGTAAGCTGGGATTTGGACATCCGAGTGCCAGAGCAAAATAGCGTTAGAAAATTTTTAAGAATATTCCGGTTCTCTTTTAATATTACGCAAATTATAAAAAAATTTTATTTAAAAAAAAATTCATTTTCCTGGAATTTAAGTAAGTCTAAAAATAACAAATTTGTAAAAAAATTCCTAGTCGATAAATTATAGTGAAATTTATTTTCTACATAACTTGGGAAAAAAAATAATCATCCCTTCATCTCCGTAATAGTATGTGTTATCAGTAAATGAAAATTTCGCCTGACCTATTTTCGCCATTTGAGCAGGTGTCTATCGGTTAATAACATCATGTATGTAGGGTTTTTTGCGATTTATGGTCATGACGCAATTTTACAAAGGGTTTATTTTTGGATGGTGAAACTTTAAAATTTTTGTGTTGTGATTAAAAATTATTCATTAAGTTTTATCTTTCTGGGGTTCACTCTTAGTGGAGTAATTGGTCCATTTTCCATGAACCTGGCGATCAGGATTTACTGGTCATCTACACAACTACCTTAAAGTGTGCTTTAAAATGCACCCGTTTATATCAATAATATTTTTAACTAGGAATGTGATTCCCAAAAATATTCCAATGATTTTGGTGGTTTTTACTACCTAGTTGTAAAAATGATTCCCAGGTTTTTCACAAAAAAGTCTAATTTTGGAGTTGCGATACTATCTATAGTTAAAAATTGGCTTTATAATCGTAAGACATTTTTATTTAAGAATTTAACAAAATTCCAATCATTTAAAAGCTGTGACTAATAAAAGCTCACTAAAAAATAAATCTCGAAAAAATTCAAATACGTGTCTATAAAACCTGGAAAAAACGGGGAATTTTTTTCTCCAAACAGAGTAGAAAGTCTGAATAATATGAAATATGAATATCCATTGGAAAATTTCTAAACTTGTATCATTTATACATGCATTAATTTGATGACACCAAAATGACCTTTGAAAATCAATGCAGACGATAATTATTTATCATCAAACAACAAATTAAAAAATAAAAGCAATAATACTTATTGAAGATTATTTTCGAATTATATTTTCAATAAAAAATTTAATCAACATCATATCAATGTAATGATTAATTGGTATTAAATCTCAGAACATAATTAATTGTTTGGTATTTTTGTTGTTGTAATGAATTATTTGATTTAGGTGGGCGTATAGATTGTATTGAGTAGCATCATGTAAAAAAGGGTTGCTTGTCAAACAATCGTTAATTCTTTATCATGCATAGATTGAAACTTATAAAATATTTTGATTGATTTTCTTTTTTAAATATCATTTTATCATATTTTTATAAACCAAGAATTTAACTCTTGTTAACAGACAAATACTTTTTTCACCGCCTTTTTTTTAATACGAGTGAATTCTTATTTTTGTAATTTTTTTTAAATATTTTTTCTTTTATAAAATAATAATAGACCAGGGTAGAAGCATTTAAAAATGGTTAAAAGTGAAAAAAAAATTATAGTAGAATGAATCCCATTGGAAACGGCAGGGAATATAACAAAAATGAAAGTTATTTATGGGCGATTTGAATTTATGGGTGGGGAAGCGGAAGGGTCTGAGTTTTTAAGGTAAACCACGGTTTATCTCGATTTCCGGCAAAACTACAAGTCTTTTGGAAAAAAGTTAAATTACAAGAGTTTTAGGTAAAAAAAAGATCTACTTTTGTATTTACACTTTTTTCATATTGCTTTAAACAAATTTTTTTTCAATCGAAAAAAATTTTGAGGCGTATTTTACCCTTGAAAACTGACCTCCTTCCAGTTCCTGGCCTCAGATCGTCCGTAAATTATTTTTCCTTTTATTTGTCTTCCGTTTTCAATGGATTTCATCCTACTATAATTGCTAAACACAATGTCACGTTATTAAGGGACTTATTACCGACTGTAAGAAGTACACTCCTAAATATAATATAGTTTCATTTTTTTCGCACAATTAACTCAAGAAGCACTAAATGTAATATTTTCGGGAAAAATTGTTCAACAAAAACAAAGGTTTTCATGTCAATATGGTGCATACCCAAGTTCATAATATTTGGATAAGTATTTTTTGAGTTATTTGTGCAAGAATAATGAAATATGTTATATTTAGGAGTATGCTTGTTATAATCGTTGATGAACCCCTTTAAGTCGAAATAGGGAAGATGTACAAATTTTTTTCACTTCAATTAAAGCGTCCTTACTTCACGAACATGAATTTGAATTTATTTTTTATCTTAAAAAATAATCCAAATATGGACGTTCAAAATTTTTAATTAAACAACAAAAGATATTTGCATAAATGACGTCTTACATGTTCATCTCAATAGTGATTATACATAAAAATAATACTACGA
Organism: Chrysopa pallens; assembly: GCA_020423425.1. NCBI lineage: Eukaryota > Metazoa > Arthropoda > Insecta > Neuroptera > Chrysopidae > Chrysopa > Chrysopa pallens. Next base: position 40,943,602 of record CM035592.1, on the reverse strand, counting down.
TAAGAGTATCGATGCCCATGGTATTTTTATACACTTTTCTTCAAAATTCAAGATAAATAATGTAAGTGTGCACAAATGAGTTGATTGTGAAGAAAAATGTTATATAATTACATGCATTTGTTTTGCGATTTTTCCATAGAACTTATTCGTTTTTGAATCAATTTGAATTTAATTTTCGAATTTTATTTGTTATTAAGCCTTGTTTACATATTGATAGAACAACAATTATCGTTCATAAATTTATTTTGCTCTTTTTAAGAGAGAGAGAAATATCAAAAATTCGTTGTGATGAGGCCAAAAATATAATAAAAACTCAAAATTAGTAACAATTTCAAAACGAAAAACAGATTGGTATTTTTTTTTTTTTTAATGATATTGATATATTAATGTTTTAAAATCAAAATGTTAATATTTTATGTTATTTATATCAAATTCAAAATAATATTAATATTAATATTTTAAATAATATAATTCAGAAGTTTTAAATACCAATATTATTTTTCAATTTCATTTCTGATTATAATAAATGGAAAAATATGTACATAAATTAATTATGGAGAACAATGAAATTCGTTATACTTAGAAAATAAATCAAGTATTTATTTATTTTAATATCTGCAAATAATTTTTGATATTATTTTATAATTGTTTTTCAAAGACAATGATTTTATAATTAGTATCAAATAAACCCACACAAAAAAAAAAAAAAATGAAAGTCAGAAATGAAAAACGTAATTCGGGTTTAGCCTTAAAGTTGGCTTTGTGTTGATATTGCCATTGAAATTTTTGGAGAAAAATTTTGCGTTAATTCGATTCCACTGAAAAATATCATAGCTTTGTAAAAATTTTCTATTCTTTTTTTAACAAATTTATATTCTTGAAATCAATTATAGTTTCAATTTAAGTGTTAAGTTGTTACGCTAGGTAAATTGAAAACTCCAACACGTTGTAGATCTCTGAATGAATAGTTCTTAGAATCACCGAATGAATGAATAACACCATTTTTAACCGACTTCAAAAAGGAAGAACTTATCAATTCGACTCTTTATATATTTTTAAAAATTGGTTACGAATAACTTCTTTATTTAACTTTAGTTTAGTGCAGCAGTGGTCCAGAGAGGGCCGTAAGGGACAAAAACAAATTTTAGTGATTAAATTTAATTCAATTGAACAATTTTTAGTGGTTGTGAACATTCAAAAGTAACGAAAAAAATTTTTATAAAGAACCACCTTCAAAAAAATGAACAAAAATTAAAAAATAATTTTAATTAATTTTTAATTACATTAGAAACTATGTACTTATAAAACATATCATTGTATTAAAAATTATTCATAAGCATACAAACTGCGTATTTAGTGTATGGTAATAATGTTTATAATTATAAATAGGTCAAACATTAAAGCTCAATTGAAAGTCAATTTTAAACTCAAAATATTTGATTACTCAACTTGGATTGTTGCCGAATCGTTCGTTAACCGTTTTGACGTTTAGAGATAAAAACGTTTTTTTATTAAACAAAAAATTTCCAAATTTTAATAAAATTATTTCAGAATATTTTCAAATCATTACATAACATATTGAAGATATTGAAGATAAATCATTCCTATTAAATAACAAAAACAGAATATAAAAAAATAAAAAACATATTTTGATAAAAAATAGGAAATCAATTGGTTTCTGAAATTAGTAGCTCCACCAAATAAAGTAAATAGGTAAAATGTTAGAGAGCTCTCATATACAATCGATATATAAAAAAAAAGTATTTTTATTATTCATGATAAATATTAGGAGGTAAACTTTCTTCTTTATAAGTATATTTTTTACGTATTATGTTGGATATAAAGTGAAATCATCTCATTTTATAAAAGGAAAATGTGTGTAAATACACTTATCTGGTGCACGTGTATCAGAATGCTTACTCCAGTTCTATTGTTTGTTTTCCCCTACAAAATATAACGGAATGTTGATTTACGCTACACACTTTCAGTGTGATGAACAAAATTGGTCTTGATCTTGCAACAAAAACAAGACTAAACAAGATTATCTATAGCAGTCACAGTCTATTTGGATGTGTGACCACCTAGCAATACTGTGTTTTTGTATAAAATAATAATAATCCCCTTTGGGTAATGGCTATTTAACTGAAATTAGCTGAAGCCAGAAAATAAAAAGATTATTTATACACCAACAAGACTAAGACCAAACAAGAAAGACCTAGACCGAATATTAAATAGAACAAGGTTAAGCTAAAAATAACAGCTTCAGATATGCATTCACATGCGTGAATCAAAATATATGTATAAAAATGTTATTTTTCTTGAATCAAAATGTTTGTTATATTTGGAATTTTTAGTTTCAAATACAAAAAAGGAATAAAGAGTGAATTATTAATTGTGAGTTATTTATAATTTATACTTTTAATAGTCGTCATAATGGTAATGCATAAGAAAATTAATAAAAAAACAACGCAAGTATCAGATCAGATAAACAAGACTAGGCAAGACCAAGAACAATACTATATAAGCTAGATCAAGATCAAGACTAGATTTGATGTATTTGAATAAGACCCAAGTGAAGATAAAGGCTCAATGTATTTCAGCTAGGCCAAGACCTTTTCTTTGCAAATAAGCAATAAGTTTTCTACCAATTAAGGAATTTTTTCAAAAGTACGTAGTTATACTCAAACTTCTCGTGGAAAAATATCTTTCGATTGGACAATTTCGACTACTTCAGCGTATGCACCATTCTTATTGAAATTCACGAGACATGTGCAAAGGCTATTAAAATGGATATTTAAGTCAAATATCTGCTACGATGCGTCATTAAAGTTTGTTTTATTATTTTTTACTGTGAGGAATATTTAATTTTTTTTTCACGTAAACAAGAAAACGAAACCTCAACAAAAATGCATAAATAAGTAAATTAAATTATGAACAACAACTATGTTTGTGGCGAATAAATATATTTTCATACTTTAATTTTGCTTAACCACTTTATTAATAATTTATATTTTATTATGAGACATCTTTCGAATGATGAATATAGAGTAACATCTGAAACATGTCGCTTAATAAAACATAAATAATAAAGTGATCAAGCAAAATTAAAGTGTGCAAATTTAATTATTAGCATAACAAATTTAATGCTATGTAATGCCATGTAGTTTTACATTTGAAGAAAATCGTTGAAGTCACTTGGGAGCAAAAACGTAAAAAACATGAAAATCTCTTGAATTAAGTAGTCTCGGTGGTCCGGTTTTCACCAGAAGCTTCACGGTACAACTAGCAGTAATATGCATGCACGATACTAAGTTTGGTGAATTTTGGATAAAAGCATTAGGTACAATATCGCTGTCAGACTCACACACATACACATAGTTCAATTTCTGTATAACACTTTTGCGATTCAAGCTACCAAGCGATTCAAGCGATATATTTCCATTGAAAACTTGAAATTAGAATCAGTAGTAAAAATATGTTTTCGAAACTATGCAGGAATGAAAAACATTATTTACTTTGTACAAGAAGTCAAAAAAGAGGTTTTTATAATCTCCATTGTTTGCAGAAATTTTAGGTAAACTATATAAAGTATAAAGTTATTTTGAGTACAACTAAACTATCGAAACCATACGTAAAGCAGATGTCGGTTCAATTGTAGAGCTCTCTATGAAGTCATATATAGTTTACGTGACACGAATTTTATTCCATTTTGTAAAGGGATTTATATAGGTCACTGGGTTGGCTAAAGTATTTTTGCGTTAAATTCGAGCATAAAATCTGCTACAACAAGTAACTGCAAATGGGTAACATATAAAATTTTGTAGTTCTTTAGTATTGTAGAACCATTTTGGTTTACGATGAACAGGAAGTGAATGATTAGGGAAACAGTAAAAATGTTAAAACATTTCTGTATTGATTGAGAAAATGTATTCAAAATACAAGGTCAAAGAAGACTGGTATTTTTCTTAGAGGTTTGATAAAAAAAAACCGTATTTATATCACCATTCTATGTGTATTTGACCGTTTTATTGTGATAATTCCACTGGATTATCGGTAGCAGCTATATCATGAATGTAAACATATAAAATTATTCCATAAATAAATAAATAAACGTATTCCACTTATTTTTTCTTGAATTTTTTATTATCAAAACTGTATAACATATTAGATATATAAGGTCGAATTTCCAATGAAGTTCAACCTAAAGGGTTCGTAAAACCTCTTACAAAATTATACGTAATTTAAAAAAAAAAACTAGTGGACACAAAACTTCTACGAAATATACGAATTTACTCATTTAGCTAGCTATATGTTCGGTAAGTCTTGAACAAATTAGTAGCAATTTTGATATGAGATGAAAAAATCCATTTTCTACATTTGAATCATCTTAAACATTCTGTACCATTTTAGCTAACGAAGTGAATGTCATATTTTGGCGATTTTCTGTTTCACTTAATATCCAGAATAATCAATTTCAACAAAGTTCAAGTAACTGATGTAAAAACAAAACGGGACCAGCTTTCAAAATTTCATCAAAATCGGATGAATGGTTGATGACAAATCGATATGTTTCATAAAATACCTATTATGGAATCTATTCATTTAAACAACTATATCTTTGGAACGGCTTGACCAATTAAGTTGAAATTTGGATAAGAGGTAAAATTATATATATTTATATAAATATATATATATATATATTTATATATATTTTGCTTATTTGCCTTACTAATGATGTTCTAAAATAATCGATTTCGAAATTAATGTTTATACATATTCATTAGTTGTGGAACAATACGCGCTCGTCTAAACTCGTTTCATAGACCGATAGGCTGGCGAGCACGAAACAAAAATTGTAAGTTCCAAAACGTCGACGTATATAAAAAATTCAAAAATCGGAGAACATTTGAATGTAACTCAGAATTAATATTTATCTATGTTGGAAAATATGAAAAAAATTTGTTAATACTACACTTTTCGATCATCAACGAAAACAGCCAAGATGTGCCATCTTGAAAGTGAATCATATGAGAAATGTAGTAAATTTTCCTACTATAATTTTGTATAGCATGAACTTGTTGAAAAAATGCTTCCTTTCTGAGGTATAGGCAAAAAAGTGTCATAATTTTCTCAATAAGTGCCCAGAAAACAAAGTTTCGTGTAAAATTTTTGCCTGCAAACATCAAATTTGTGTTCAGTGACTCAAAAAATATGAATCGTGAGAAAATCAAAACTATAGCACAACTTATCTCTGAACTGTAGTTTTTTCCTAATATATGTTTCCATTTATTTAGCGGCGTAAGGATTAGTCTTTCATAAAAACAATATTCATAAATAATTTAGGAAATTTTGTCCAATTTAATTTTGTATAGAATGGCGTTGTTGAAAATACAGTTCTCTTCTGAGATATTGGCCAAAAACAGAAAAAGTATAACAATTTGCTCAAAAAGTACTCAAAAACCAAAGTTCCGGGCAATAATTTTGAACTTATGAACTCCAATTATTTTTCTAATATTTCTAATTTTTTTATCAAGCCTTAAAATCTCATTAACAATATTTAAGTTAAAATTTGAGTATAACTCAATAAAAATATTTTTTTTTTCATACTATAATTATTACAATTTTATCTACGGTTACTGAATTTTTGGATGAAATAACCAAAAATCACATTAACCAATTTTCATATTTTTTTTTTAGTTTTTACAATGAGGTGCAAATTTTTAATACTCAAAACAAAAAAAAAATAAAAATAAAAATAAAAATAAATAAATAAATAATAATTATAAAAATTTTGGAATGATTACGTGTTTTATTTAATTTTTTTTAAATAATTCTGTCATAATGTTTTTCAGCTGCATTCTAGCTCTAGCTATAAACAAATAATGAGAAAAAATGAAAGTGTTGAATAATAGAAGAAATATATTTAATATAGTTTACGACCAACAATCACTGAACTATTGCCAATCAAAGTTTGCCATTTGAGTCATTTCATACCAAATCATCAAATGTGGGCGCTTTTGATGAAAATTCACTAAAATTGTGGGTTTTTTTGTCAAAAAAGGGCTTAGTGCTTTCCTTGTTCATTTTGTAATAACCTAGTGGCACATTGTACAAATGAAAAGAAATAATAATTAAGTCATTTATTCTTATTTTAAAATATTTCCATTCAAGTTATTGAAATGTTGTAAATGGCATTTGCAAGCTTTCCAATAATGCTTTTTTTAGCAGATGTTTTAAATCTGCAAAGTTGTTTCGTTAAATACCTGATTTGAAAAAGTTATTTTTTCATAATTTACGTTTTATCTGTAACTATGGACTCGATTAATGGATCAAGTTAAATTTATGTTCATTATATTTTCTCATAAAGTATACTTTATGAGACTATCCACTCTGTATATGGATCGTTTTAATTAAATCCACCCTATACAATACATATATATTAATTAATTTTTTTTTTTTTCTAAAATAATATTATTTTTATTATGAACGAACATTCATCATTTTGATTATGTTCTCTATGTTTTTATTTATCTGGATAAACATTTCTTTTTTTTTTTTATATTTTGTCTGTATTGTTGTTTTGTATTGTTTTTCTAGCAAATATATTTTAATTGTGCAGTGAAATGAAACGAAATATTAATGAATTTTTGAGTTCTAGTTAAATTTTTATTTTTTTAAATATATATAGAAATTGGAGAAATTTATTTTTGAGTTGATCATGATTATTTAGGTTGGTATCGGTTAAATTAAAATACGAATTCCAAAAAAAACAAAAGCTTTAATTATTACATTCTTATATCTATAATACTGATTGTCACCATAAAAATTTAAAAAAAAAATTAAATTTACTTTAAAAAGCAGGGGCTTAAAAAATAAAAATAATTTGAAATTAAAATCTCTATGAAATAATTTCTTTTAAAATTTAATAAGTTTAAATTTTTTCTTTTAATAATTTCTTTATTAAAAATATGTTGAAGCTCAAAAACTAACGAAGTTATAATGAATTTAAACTATCTACTCTTAACGCATGTAAATTTTATATACGCTCAAAAATACGCTCTATAAGTTAAACTCGTTTCAAAATTTCGTTTAGAAACAAATTTCAATTTTCATTTAAAATAATATTTTGTTTATCTTCAAAAATTTGTGTATTTTTATTATACTTCCTTTATTTTTTTAAGCTATCGATTTTAACAATACCTAATTGAGAAGGGTTTTGTATATACTTTATTCAAGGTCTGATAAATCATACAAATTATTGTTGGTTTTATGTTATTCAACGTTAAATGTGATTTATTAAAGTTTTCTCGAACGAAACATTACCTTCTACGAAATATAATTCGGTTTATGTTACATCTACAGGAATGAAAAATAAATCTTTCTACTTGGTTTTCCATAAGCTCTATTATTTTAACTTACTATTTTAAATCTTTAAAAACATGAATCTTTTAGTTAAATTGACATTTTTAATCACTGGTAACTCAAAAATAATTGACTTTTCGATAAAACTTTAAAGAAATTTTTTGTTTTAAATATGTTGCTTGATCGGTTATTTTTAATTATACAACTTTCACCTCCTCAGATGGGGTTACATCCACACCTCGAGAGGGTGGGAACATAGCTCACTAAATAAATGGGTAAATATTTTTAGCATTTTACTTAAAATTCACTGTAGTAGAATTTCCACCATCTTAAAAGCTCTATAGGAACTGCAGTTAATGATTTGTTAAAGACAGTTTCAAAATAAGATGTAGCTATCATTCGTAATCGCCTTATTTAAAATATAGCGATTTCTATAAAAAAAACTTTTTTTTACTTTTCTTTATTTATTATTTATGTCACGTTCAACTCATAGTAAAATAAAAAAAATAAAAAATTATTAAAATACATCAGGGTTTATTAAAAATAAAAGAAGTTTTTGTAGTACTTATAATAGAAGAAGATGATGGTGTAAAAAAAAAGATAATTCACTTAAGGTTTCTAAGTCAAGGTTTCTAATAATATTAATAAATTTATTTATTTGTGTAAAATATTAAATAATGTTCTATTTATGGAATCTAATAAATTTCATTTGTTGTGACTAATTGTAAATATTAAATAACACTCTTAATAAGAAATATCAATTAGTTTCAATTTCATGATTATTGTTTTTCTTATATAATCTAAGTCTTAGAACATATGTTAGTTTTATACTCGATATATACATAATATATCAGATTGTATTTTTTGTCAAAAAATTTTAACACTAGAAAATATTTACCGAACAAGCCGGTACAGATATTCATAGAATCATCATGGAACCTATACGATTTACTGAAATGGGTATTCATAGAATCATCTAATTATTCAATTTCTGAATAAAAATTTCAGGCATAAAGTTGGGTCCGATGGGTCCAGAACCATAAAAAGATAAAAGAAATGATTATTCATATTTTTATTATTTATTTATTTATTAATTTTTTTTTTAAACCAGCAAAATTTGTTTGAATCATTTTTTAGCCAAATGCTTAGTTCACCACAATTTTAGATCAAATTTCGCTCTTAAGTGCATATATAAATACAATACATATTATTATCAAAACGTACATTTATAACCGAATAAACGTTAGAAAACATTTTATTTAAATTCTATCAGCGATAAAAAAAACGAAAACTCATTTCCTTTTCGCTGGAAATTGTCTTAAAGTTTGTGTGGGTAAGCACATTGTCCAAGGAAATCACATGTATATTGTATTACAGATAAAATAGAAATGTATATATATTTTTTTTTTTATTATATTACGTTAACTATTCCATTAGGTTTGATTGATTGTGACAATTCAATAATTAGGTTGTCAATTTGATTTGAAATGATAAAATGTATTTCAAGAACCTTCAATTTAATTGAAAAAAAAACCTTTTTTTTAATGGTCGTGTTATATGAAATAAATTCTATTACTGTTAATAATTTCATGATGTACTTAGTTATGGAATATTTAATGTAAAAAGAATAAATAGAAGCGAATTTAAACAAAATGTATTAAAAAGTAAAAAATAATTACTGGTATTATTTCGTCTACAGAGTAGTGATCATTCATATGAATAAGCTTGTCGTAATGATTGGAGATGTTACTCGTTTTTTAATTTGGTGACGGTTTGGGTAAAACAATTTTAATTACAAGATTTTGGCTTTTACATTATAGTGATAATATGAAAATATTATCAGAGAAAACTCTAGGATTTTTTGAATAAATTTCGATTTTTTGCCCCAATTTCCCGATCAAAAATTTTTGTGACAGTGTGCTGTTAACAAATTAGCAACGAGTAACATCTCTTCAAAGAATCATTACAACTAGTCGAAATACGTATTTATAAAATACAAAATATTTTCATCTAGGAAATTAGGGTAAAAAATCTAAATTTTTTCGAAAAATCCAATGGTTCTCTTTGATAATGGACATAAAATATTATTATTTTTCGAAGTTGACGTTAATCATCTCTTTTAAATTGATTCGGTGGCACCATTTGGTAATTGGTCACAAGGAATCTATTTAAGATTTGAATTTTGAACAAATTTGTACTTTTAAGTGCTTTTTTGAAATCAGTCTTATTTATAGCGACAAATTCTTGTTTTTGTACATTTCCGTGTTAAATACAACCACTGTAAACATCTTTTGAATGACTCACGTCCAAGCGTCTTTAAAATCAATCGTGTACAAATTACCGGAAAAACTTGCATAACTTTTTACAGAAAAAGTTTTGATGATTACTATTTCATTGGAAAGATCTTACAATAAGAATAGTCTCTTACGTTAAGAAAAAATTTGTCGCTAAGTTGTGATGCTGAAAACTGATGCAAAAACCAATTTGAGCGATTATATATCATTCAAGAGACAAAATATTAGTATTTGTATAAAACGCTGATATTTAAAAAATATTTTTTAAATATCACAATTAAAATTTTGATATAGGTGTTCATAGCATCACTAGTCGATTTTTGTATGTTCGCCCATCTGTTCGTTTGTCTGTCCGTCATCAAGATAACTCAAAAATGAATAGGTTCAGAATCCAACTTTTAAACCATTAAAGATAGAAGAAGAATTAATATACCACTTTTTTTTTCTATTTTTTTTTTTACCAAATAACTTTTGTTTGAAACATTTTTTTTCAAAATGTTGAGGTTTGCAAAAATTTTAGCTCAAATTTAGCTAGTAAGCACATATATAAATTCAATACTTATATTGTTATAAAATATATATTTATAGCTGTAAAGACAGTATATATTTATATATATTTATAGCTGTTTTTTAACAGGAGTATTTAATGAATGCAATGATAAAAAATAGTTCACATATTGATACTAAAACATATTTCGAGTGTCTAAACAGTTAACTCTGCCAGTTGTTATATTCCCTTGTTTTTTGATTTGGAGTTATAATTTCCGTGTATCCAACTACTACATTAAGGTCAACGCTAATGATTATTTTTAAATTGGTTTGACAACAAAATATATTTGATGTTAGATAATTTTTTTAACAGTATTCAATTTGACATTATTTTTTTCTATTCAGTAAATGTTTTGAAATCGGTTTTATTTGTACTTTTTTTCAAATTTTTATTTGAATGCACACTATTTACGTGAAATAAATTATTTACTGATGAAACTATCTATCCAAATTATTCATGGTTATAAAATTATTTTTTATTCAAATTTAGTATTTAATAAAATGATTACAAACAGGTTTTTTAAAAGCGTGTTTTGTTTACATTAAAACAGTAATAAAACAAATTTAATAAAAATATTTTAATGTTATTAATTGTTTATTAGATTTTATGTTATCAAATCACAAATAAAACAAGTGTTTACAATAACTAACAGTGTTAATTGTTTAGATACTCAATATACGATTCAGTAGCAATTTTTCCATAAAATGTTCTATATATACAATTCACAAAATTATAAATACATAGATGATAATAAATTATATTTACCGACAATTTGAGCTGAAATTTTGTTAAATCGAGAGAGTGCGAAATAAAATTGTTTAAAAAATAATTTTTTTTGTCTTTAAATTATTATTTTATCGCTTATACATGATGGGCCATGGATCAATTGGTCCCAATGAAACGATTTTTCTTTTTCACAAACTTAAACTGACTTTTTAAGATGCCAAGCATACACCATCATAATTTCAGCTTACCATTTCCTTTTTGAGTTATCTTAATGACAAATGTACGACGGTCGAACATACATGAAATAGATCAATTCCATAAAGAGCATTTATGCCAAAATTTTGCTTATGACTTCAATATTTTCTAGCGTTACAAACTTTACACTAAAAATGATTACCGACATAATGAATACCATAAAACATGGTGGTTTTGGTATGTTTCTATACCCCACATATATAGAATATACAAACATAGAAAATTTAGGGAATTTTGATATGGGCTCAATGAGCCACTTATTTAGTCCATTTTTGTATGCCTGCCTGCCTGACTATTGGCCGCCATCAAAGAAACTAAAAGAATAAAAACAGCTTACGAACTGAAATTTAGATGTTACAATCGAAACTTCAAAAAATAGAATTTAATGCGCCAAAATCTTTCTAACTTATTCAATAAATCCTAGACCCATATTTTAAACTATGTCAACTAAAAATAATCATTGACACTCTACCTTACGCCAGATATTTAAACAATTGACGTTGTTAGTTGTAATCCACGATATATATAGAATTTATCAGAGTCTATAAGTCTATTTTTTAAATTTTTTACTCTAGCCAATATTGCTCCCATTAACAAAATTTTCCAAACTAGTCCATTTCCGTTTGTCCATCCGTCCACTTCATTAGGATAACTCAAAACCGAAAAGAGATAGCAAGCTGAAATTATTGTTGGTATTCGAGACCCAAAAAGTGCGTTTGACTTGGTAAATATGCCATCGGTCCATTGGGTCCAATAAATCCGTGAGCCAACTTTTAAAAGAGAAAGAAGATAAATTTAAAGACAAAATGTTTGTTTATGAAAACACCCAACTTTTGTTCAAAATATTTTTTCAGAAATATAGATTCAGATATATTTCTATAGATTCGTTATAATTTCAGCTCAAGTTTAGTCAATAGATACATAATTACCTATAATACATGTTTTTAATACGCATGTATTTATAACTGTATTGTATAATTATAAATTTTCTTCTATTAGTACTAATGATTGATAATAGTTCAAACAATGATACTTAGCAATGTGTCGGGTATCAAAATAATTAACACTGTTAATTTTTATCTTCAATTGTAAGTATTTCATTTTCATTTAGTAAAGAATAAGACATCGCGTTGCGTCTCTCATATTAGTAAGTAAAAACATTTTTCATGTTTTATAAAAATATTATGAAATTGACTATAAATGCATTTTAACTATACAATTTACATTATAAAATGTGAATATAATAAATATATGTCCGCTGCTTACTTGTCTCATAATAATTTTGTGTTTTACTTGCTTGTCTGTCATTTACTGTCATAAAGGCTGCTGCATAAAACATTTTTATGCAATGTTTTTGTATGCAATATGATGATACCTTCAGACTGCTTGTTTACTGAGTGTATCACTAATATTATACGATAATAAGTCCTCTTGGAGTAGCCCTCCAAAGGCAGTTGAACACCCTGGAAAATGTATCCTTTTCAAGATTATGCCTGATATTCAACCCCAAGAGTAAACTGGACGAACGCTTAAAACATCGACTTTACAACTGATGTATCCGTACAGTACTTGCGTACGCAGCCCCCATCTGAACTAACCTTGTGTCTTCGCTTATCACGAAAATGAAGCAATTCCAAAACCGTCACCTTCGAGAGATAGAATCTTAAGTTCTCCGAAGCTCTCCTCCGCGAAACTGGACTCCAAACGTACGGCATCTTTATCCTAACAACCTCAAAACAATTTTTCCAATCTTTCCGTAAAAATCTTTTCCCGGAAATCAGCAAACTGGGTCATTTCGACCGACGTACGCTGCTTTTGAGGAAAAAATTTTCCATACCACACAACACACGATGTCGATTGCACCTGATTCCGGTGTAATCTTAATTGTGTATATTATCTATTAGGTTAAGTCATATATTTTTTATTATTATTATTATTTTTTCACATAAGATAGTTATAGGGATGGCTTATCCATCTACATAAGTTTTATTCTCAATGCTTTTTATTTAATTTTTTTCTATTTCGTAAACGGTGTATCGAAAACTGTAACCTCGATTCTACTAGCTTATAAGATGATGTATGATAAAGCTTAGGCTAGGAGTATTAGTTTCTAGAGACAGTTTTATTAAAATAAATTAAAGTTCGCATTTATGACAATAACACAAAACTGAATATTATTTTATTATATTAAAAAAAAAATATTTTTGAAAGTTCTATTAAAGTAAATTTGTTTAAATACTGACGGCTAATTCATTTACACCAACCTCTTAAGTTTGTAGAAATTTTTGGAAAGTCAACCAAAATTTAATGCATTCAGTTCAATAACAACTTTGTTTTAAAGGCTTAAATAATTCCAGGTAGTACTTTAAATTTTCAACACAAGTGTACTACTTTCTGTATACGAGAAAAAGGTTTTTAAATTTTTTTTTCACTGTTTTATATTGTGACAATGAGCGAAAAATATCCGTGTTTATATGCTTCAAACACTCACTTGTTTTGTATATACGTACGTAATTTTTTTATATTCGTACGTGAGTTGCAATAAAAAAAATTGTATAATAAAACGGTTGGAAATATTTTTGTATTTTAGGGAATAAAAACAAAGGCGTTCTATTAAAGGTTGTTCTATTCACACGTTTAAGTTCATTGATATATGTTCAAAAGTTAGAAAATATGGTCAAGAATAACATGAATTTTAAAATTAAAAATCAATTAGTTTTAATCGCTTTCTACGAAATAATATCTAACAATTAAAGTATACTATATGGAATAATAATTGTTCTCACATATTTAGACTTAATTGGGTAGTTTATACATACTAGTCATGTTAGCATGACAAAGGATTTAAAATTGAATTTACTTATGCACAAAATAAGGTGCTGCGAAATTAAATTTTCAAATTATGAAATCAAATTTTGAATTAGAAAAACTTAGTCATTATGATGAACTGCTGTGAAATCGCGGTTTCAGAGCAATTTGAAAGTTTTATAATATAATGTTAGAACCAGAATTAAGTGCTTCTTGGGTGTTTTTATGGTGTGCATTCAATAAATCAAAAACTACAATAAAAATTACTGCACTGGTTCCCTAATAAGAATTACTGCTACAAAAATTGCCAAGCTAGTCATGACAATCGTGAAATAACAGAAAAGACTATTCAAAATAAAATTTATTTATGGACAAGATGAGGTGCTTTTTGGATGCTTTTAAGGTGCTGTAAAGTTAGCTTAGGTGCTCAAATTTTTAATTAAGACAATTGTGTCCTTATGGTGTACTGCTGCCGTGATATCATGCTGACAGAACAATGTGAAAAACGTTTATAATGTAAGAATTAGGTGCTTTTAATTTTGATTAAATTAGTTTAATGAAGGTACTCCATTAAAAGCACCTGTTTTAGTGCTTATATGATGTTATTCTAGTTTTTATTTCAGTATTGCTTTGCCAGCGTGAATTACCAATTTGAGCATCTAATTTAATTTTGTAGCACCTTAAGAACGTTTAATTTTGAGCAAATTTAAATCCAATTTTGAATAGATTTTTCTGATCTTTCTTACATTATATTATAAAAAATAATTTTCCACATTGTTCTGCCAGAGTTTTTTCACGGCAACAATGCACCATAATCACTTAATTTTCTTAATTAAAAATTTGAGCAGCTTATTTAAATTTGCAGCACTTAAAAACGTTTAATTTTGAGCAAATTTCAATTATATTTTGAATACTTTTATCTGCTAGATTGACTTAGTATATTTGATACTAAATTTGATATTCTTCTACATAATGAAACTAGACTAAATACCATGACTCATGACGTAAATTAATTTAAATTTTGTAAATTTGGATCTGAGACTGATGTTTTTGTATTTAATAATCGAAAGATACCCTCGGATGATTAAAGTTTTTGGTTATAACGAATGATTTCTTCCAATTTGTTCACTCATTTTCAACGAAAATAAATTTGTAGGGACGAAGTATTATTTTTATTTCAAGGTGTCTGATGGATGGTCAGAGGAAGTTTTTTATAATCTTAAACGTTATAATTTTGCATGTATGCCATTTTTGATTGTTTTGTTGACGTTAACGTGTAATGTGACATATTTGAAAAACAAGGTAGTGTTTTTCTTGTAAAATATTTTCGGTGTTTTAAAAACCAACACATATCTCATAGTACCGTGTCCTACTGTGCAATGTTTTATGTCTACATAAAATGAATGGTTATGAATATTGTGTTTTTTTTTTTTTATTCATTTTTCTATTATTTCATTTTGGTAAATATTTTTTTTCACACAAATTTATTTTATGTTTGGCTTTTCGATCATGATCTAAGTAAGTGATCAATTTCAGAAATATTTTAGAAAAATTGTTACACGGAGAATAATTTTTTATTTTACTTGTGAATAGTGATATGATTCAAGTTTATAATGTAGCTTAAAATTTGAGGTGTATAACTTTGTATAGTGGACATATATAGATTTGTCAGATTATATTAAGTTTGCAATGGTAGAGAATATTGAAGCGACCAACAAAATTTTGGTAAAGGTGTTCATAGAATCATCTTATCACCTATAATTACCATAGCAATTATTATTATTTTGTATTATTCATAAATTGTAGAGTTTAATGTCAAACGTAAATTTTTCGTTGTATTTAAATCCTCTATGCTATAATTTCCTTTTCTGACAATTAATTCTGTTTTAAATTATATTCTCGATTTGTTGACTGATTTAAGTGTTATTAAATGTTATCGCTAGATCGATTTATCAAATAATTTTTTTGTAATATACGTGTTTAGTTTCGTGTTAATTAATATGTTTAGGTGGATGAACGACATCTGTAATTCGTATACAAATAACAAAGTTTTAAAGCTACTTTTTCTATTATATTTCTTTGTATGCAACTATTTTGTTTTGAACAATTTTTAATAAGATTGTACAATAAAATAAAAAAACATACAAAGTACTAAAAATTATTAAGAATTACTAAACATACAAATATTATTAAGATTGTTGAAAAACTTGAAATAATTATTGTAAATCAGATGTGCCCGATAAACATTGTAAATTAATTTTGGATGACACATTCTCGTACATTAGTTTATGATCACGTCGCTCCAATCTACAGATTGCTAAACTCTATTTTATTAACTAATATTTTACATTCTTGTAGTTTTTTATTTTTTTATTTTTGATACTTTATTAAAAAACATTATTAGTTTTTCTTATTAATTTAATACATTTATGTTTTTTGTATGTAAATTTATAATAATTCAAATTATATTTTCAAAAACTTTGTTATTCTTAAGAGTCGTTCAACCGATGGTAAAAATATTTACGTGGAAGAATGTTTCCTGATTGTTTATAAAGTATTAAGCATATCTTTATATATTTATATGATATTGACGTGTTACGATCATGTGCTCTATGAGCTCCGGAACTACTTACACAATCTTAATGTAAGTTTTTTTTATAGGTGTTCCTGGTAAAAGCAAAGGATTGTTTTTATCCCGATTATTTCCTTTTTTTATTGCAAAATCAACGATTTTCGCTGTAAACTTACTTCCAATAAATAATTTTTGAATAAACCATGGCAATCATTATTATTATTTATGTCACCATTTAAAAGAATAATTTTTACTGCAATTACATTTTTGTAGGATTTTTTTTGTTAGTGTATATCTTTACTTCTATACTAATATTATAAAGAGGAAATCTTTGTATTTTTGTATGTAACGAATAACCTTAAAAACTACTGGACCAATTTGAAAAATTCTTTCACCGTTAGGAAGCTACACTATCCACGGGTAACAAAGGCTACTTTTATCCCTGCATTCCCACGGGAATGATAACTGTGTGCAGTAGACATTTGTATTTTTCTATGTATTTGAAATACCAATGTGTCCCACCAAATACCGGGTGGCCGTCTCAAATACCGGGTGCATATATACAAATTTCGTGTTACGGGTTTCGTTCATTTCTGTGTTCCATGCCAAATTGGGTTTGGAACACAGAAAAATGATGAAATTTTTTTCCCAAATAAAAGAGGAATTTTTTTTTCATGCCAGCTAGGAAGATGTGGCTTTTCGCAATCGATATCAAATGTGATAATAGTTATACTTTTTAAATTAAACTCCCTTAAGTTAAAGGTAAAATGTTGCGGTTGTTATTGATATTAAAGCATTTTCAAAGTTTTTCTGTAAAAATTGTCACTGTAAAAAGTGACCGAATGTATTTAGTTTTTTCATAGTGTTCTGTGAAAATTGTGACAGCAAAACGTGACTGAGTACGTGACTGAGGCTGTGCTAGTATACTATAGAATAGAATAATATAGAAACGCAGAGAATAAATAGGTGAAACAAATTCTCAAATAATATTTACAATAGAAAATTGTAATTTGTAAACGAACAAAATAATTCTTTTTAAAGGTCATTGTTTTCGTCATTTCTTTTTAAACAAACCTAACAAATGTGGGTGGTTATACTTGTTTTTGTTTCAATACACATTTATTATGTTATTCGAATTTCCAAGAATTCAATGTTATTTTTTATCATTGCTCAATTGTGTAAATAATTTTCATTTGTCATTTCACAGAATTTGAAACGAATTAAATTAATTTAATGTTTCGGTAAATTCACTTAGAATTGATTTAACATTAATTTATTTCTACAAACTTAGAATTGACGATTACGTGATTTTTTACGTCATAGGAAGATAAAATCCATTTTGATGGTCACGTGATAAAACCAGTTGTCCGGCATTATGCAGTTAGTGAAAAATAATAATTTGTATGTTGTCGGGCAAAAAACATTTCGTTTTGTCACATATTGGACAAAATATTTTTTGCATTTGTTTTTTAATGATCTTCCTACAACAATAATAAAACAGCAGATGTCCGTCAATTCCAAGATTGTGAGGACGATTGAAAATTTTACGGGGTGTGAAAAAGAAATATATCATGTTTTAGTATTTTCGTATAGGAAAAGTTATTACAATTAAGCCATCTACAAAATTTTAGAAGCATAATCAATGATATAAGGTTGCAAAATTTTACGGATTTCCTACATACTGAGTTCGTTCAACACATTTGACAAAATTTTATTTATTTTAAATAAGGTAACCAATATTATTTCAATTATCTACATATTTATATAAAAAATACACATTTTATTTATTTGTTTTAGAGAGAGAATTTATCGAACAAAATGATAAATAATTCCGTGTTTATGCTAGAAGCATATACATCGCTTGAAAAATATAAATTTTTTCTGTTGCTATCAAATCTACATGTGCCGAGAAATGAGTAAAAGGGGTTCGTTCGATCATATACAATAGATCAGTATTATATTGGCCAAAATTTAATAAAAAAAATTCAACAATTCGACTCCCACATACAAGATAAAATCTGCGTATAAAAATTGTTAAATATAACAAGTGAAAGAACAATTAACGATGTTAATTGTTTAGATACATGACAGATGGTTCAGTTTCAATATTTGAACTATTTTAACGATTATAATCAACTCTTAAATATTCAGTCCATACAGTTATAAATACGTATATGAAATTGTGGCGAATGTAAACAATTTATGAAAACATATTTCAAACAGACGTTGATTGTTTTCAAAAAACACTTTTTGTAATTTTTTTTACGTCTTATATGGTTTCTGGACCCGTGAAATAGAAGCCAAAATATACAGACCTATCTTAAACGCAAATATCACGTTGATATTCTGATCATAATGTGATCGAATAAATCGATCTCGAATAAAATATTGTATGAGAGTTTTCATCATTGGAGAATATAAGATCT
Source organism: Chrysopa pallens (assembly GCA_020423425.1). Taxonomy (NCBI): domain Eukaryota; kingdom Metazoa; phylum Arthropoda; class Insecta; order Neuroptera; family Chrysopidae; genus Chrysopa; species Chrysopa pallens. The sequence goes on along the minus strand of CM035592.1, from coordinate 40,924,609 downwards.
AAAAAACATGAAAACTTGACGTAAAGTGGTGTTGGTCTTAAATATCGCTTAGGAAGCCATAGGAGAAAAGCACCATTTTTTTAGTTAGGAATTGTTATTTATAAGGCAAAATATTACCGAAATCCATAGTAAAATCTTGGCTCCAGGTAATTTATATAATCATAACCATTTTTCAAATATACATACCTCTCATATAAACTGTTTCTAGAGATTTGTTGTTGCTGCTGAAGAATTGTAAAATTTTCTTGACCAAGTTTAACTTTTCGACGATAAAAACAACACTGTAGCAACAGACCATTTCATGTTCCCAAACTCGTTGCATTGTAGCAATGAATCGCTTCTAGAGCACGGCGCATAGATTAAGTGTAGTCAGCACTTTGACATGGCCGTCTGGTTTGTTCCCCACTCAAAGATCGCGTACACATTTTATTGGTCTGTGTGACCCCAGGAAGCGTATGGTCAAGATCTTTAACACGTTAGGACTTAAAAAAAAAACTCCGTTGCAAGGTTAAATTCGTAACCATTTTTAAGATTGCTTGCATATTATTTTAGTCTGATTTTTATTGACTGCATGCAAAATCTATGCTACCTAAATGATTTAACGGCTTGTTATCCAAATTTAATCACCAGTTAACCCTCTTAATACTTCTGTTACTTCCTTATCTACAAAATATTCTTTGCTTTTGGAGTGTAGTTAATTTTGCTAAAGCAGATTTTGTATGGAGGTGTCAAAAATGTACAAAAAAAATTTTATTTTCGATTGAAAATAAATTTTTTTTGATAATACATTTGTTAATTAAATCAACGTTTTTGAAATGAATATGCAATAATTGGTCGCGTTTTTATTTAAATATTTTTATGATGGAATTCTTTTATTTTTACAATTTTTGTTTGGACTATGAAAATTATTTTAACTAAATGTAAACAAGCCCTTTTGTTGTAATAACATACCTATGATTATTGTATGAATAATAATTGAGTTTATTCAACAATTTTTTTTTTTGGGTAATGAATACAAAAAATTGGAAACAATATTATTAATAATTTTAGCCCAAGGGGGTTTACCATACAAAATTTAAATATCAATCAAAATTAAATTATTTTGTGTAAGATGGTTGATTGGTGAATGAGATCTAGTTTTTCTTATTTTTATCGATTTTATCGCTAGGTGGCTTTTACGCTTGTAAAATAAAAATATGTGAATTATACGAAAAAATTTCAAAATCAAAACCTGGAAAATTTACAGTATTTTTAAGATAATTAAGATAAATTTAGCAAGTTTTACTTAAAATGAGTGAAATTTTCTTATACTTCTTATATTTTCAACACTTTCAAATATTTTCACTAAATTTTGTTTATCGTTAACGTCGGCCTGATTCATTAACCTGTTAAGCGTTATTTTGCAAAGTTTACAGGACGGAGGAAAATCTGAATAATATTTGTATTCATTATGTAATCAATAATCCAAAAATCCCGTCGCTTAATTTTGTTTAATATTTTAAAGGTATAGCTAGTATCATATTTTATACTCATATTAAAAAATACAGGATAATAATGTAAATATCGGGAATTCAGATGGCTTTCTACTCTTCTCAATAAATTAATATGATGCGTAAAACTTATTGTGCAGATAAAAAATTAAAAATTTGGTTAAAAACATTCGTCATACGCATTAAATGAACAGATCAAACAAAGTAATCCATGATACAACCTCAAATATTTGGATAAAGCATGAAAAAATTTAAATCGAGAACACTAGCACGTGGTTGGGGGAAGAATATCAGTGCAAAACTGAGGATTCAGCAATATTTCGTTGTCAAAATGCATTTTTCATTTTTTTGTGCATAGAATATTTTACAAGTGAATATCGATTTCATAAGTGAATATCGGTAGTTTTTCGTATACCAAACGGTAATTGATAATTCCTTGAACTTTCTATTCTGTACAAAAACTAAGTGTAGTTCAAATGTTCAAACTTAGTAGGCTAACGAATTAGGTCGACGTTATTTTGATTTATAGAACAACTAAAGTAATCAAACAATTAAATGCATATTTCTTTGTCGTGGTTATTTTATTCTAAGTAGGGTCTACAAATTACAATATTAATATTTATTTCAAAAACAACTCATCTTATCTTCAAATTAATGTAATTTTTTAGCAAAGCTTTTGAAAAATCGGGAAATAGGTTTCGTGTTAGAATTTGATAAAACTTCTATTAAAAAATAATTATGACCCAACAATTACAAACCACTTTTCTTAAGATCTCTTTTGAAAAATCGGGAAATAGGTTTCGTGTTAGAATTTAATAATTGATTCCATCGAAAAATAGATACAATATTTTTTGGATTGTAACTGTATTGGAATACTTAATTTAATTACAAAAAATTCGTTAAATAATAATACTAACTTTGGTTTGTCGACAAAATTCATTATACGATGGCAATGGGGCGCTCCAAACTGACTTTTTTGCGTGCCATCATCAAAATGAATTTGACGCACATACGCCATTATGAATAAGTTACACATTTATATGTTATTATTGGAGCTTATTTTGTGACCTTATCATTTTTCGCCACAAAATAAGCCTAGTAAAACATATTGGACCAAAAATTGGTCTGGCAACAATCGGATTTTTTATGCTTTGGCTATTGTTAAAAAAAAATCTAAAGGCACATTTGATCCTCGTTTTTTGCAAACCCTAGTACCTCTCTAAGCATTTGCAGATAGTGATCACAAAAGTGCATAGGACAAATTTGGTACCGATATATACACAAATATTATAGACTCGGAAGGATTTATGAATTTCATTCTAGATTATAACACAGAAAACTGTTTAATTATAAATTTCATTTTAATTGATTATCATCATATGCCTTGAACAAAATAACATTATTGTCAATTAAATTTATTAGCACAGAATAGAGAAATATTTGCGGTGATGTTGTTATGTATGGATGTGGACATACGAAATATGTATATGGTTGTGTATATCTAAAACTACCCATCCATATTTAACAGTTTCAAATTGATACACATACCTAATTATTGTCATATAAAATTACTTAAATAATGTTGTTAATTTTAATATATCAAATAAACATTAAATATATAAATAAATGTACAGTAAAATCTATTTATTAGATACAAATACAGAGAATATTATTTATATCAATTAATAAGCAACGTGCAGATCGAAATGATGACATCTGTAATTTCTTTATAGACCAGGGTCGATAATTTTTGAATCCAAAAAAAATTATAGTAGCATAGAACCCATTGGAAACGGAAGAGGATGTAACAAAAATGAAAGGAAAAATAATTTATGAGCGATTTGTTGTCGGGAAATGGTAGCGGGTGAGTTTTTTTTAGGGTAAAATACGGTTTATCTCGATTTCGGCAAAACTCTTATGAAAAAAACTTACATGGAAATTTTTAGATAGTATAATTTTTGTATTTAGACTTTTTTCACATAACCTCAAAATTTCTGTGAAAAATTGAAATAACCCAGTTTTTGGTTTTTATTTCTCTTTTTACAAAAAAAAATTATTTTTTCACGAAATTTGGTGAAAATTTACCTTTTTATGTTCCAAATGCACTGTATGTTTTTTGGTTTAAAATATTTTTTTCACCTTATTTTGAATAAATATCGAAAAAGTACCCTAATTTTTAATCGAAAAATTTTGAGGTTATGTGAAACAAATGTAATTACAAAAGTTGTAGATCTTTTTATTACTTACAACGTTCAGATTTAACTTATTTCTAAAGGACTTGTAGTGTAGCTGGAAATCGAGATAAACCGTGTTTTACCCTTAAAATATTTAAAAAAAAAGTAATTATGGTTGAGGGGCAAGGCAGCGCATTGGTACATGGAGCTAATTACTTCTTCGTTCGTTGAATAAGAGAGTGAATTAGACCTCTTCAGGTAATTTGTATGAAAATTAAAAAAATTTTTAATTTAATTTTAAAAATTATACCTATCAAGAAGTATACGTTTTTTTCCACTCCGCCAATATTTGATTTATGAATGAAACAAAATAATATTACAAACATTCTGTATAAATTTAAAAAATACAAATTAGATCTATTTCTATTTGCTTAAATGAAATTTGTAGATTAAATTGAATAAAGAATTAACGATGCATATACATTTCTGTTATATTTAATTAATTTTTACGGTTTCCTCAAATGTTTATCATTAACCACTGAGAGGTAAAATTAAATTACAAAATTGGGTATTTGATTGATAGTTACTTAGCACTGAATAAATATTTTACATTAAAATGTGATAAAACTCGAATATTAAATTAAAATTGATTCAAAATAAATAATTTATAAGCTTTGAAAGATTTTTTATCATATATTTTATGAAAAAAAAGAGCGAGCTTTCAGTATGCATATATGATGTGTGAATGTATGTATAAATTATTCCCACAACAAAAACATTTATTTTACATAAAACACGAAATTTCCTTTGACCTCAGTGAAAAACTAATTAAATTTCTTAATTAGTATTTAATTTAGCTGAAATTTATTTGCGTGAGTCTAAAAAGTAGAAGCAGAATGAAAAGGGGAAATGTAACATAAACAACATTTAATATAAATTTCAGTGATTTTCAAGTCACCAAAAAGTAAAAGACTATAAACTGGCAAAAAAATATCCATAATCATCTTCGATTTGAAATGTTAATCTTTCTCAAAGATTTATAGAAATATTGAATTATAATTATATATATATATATATATATATATATATCTATATATATATATATATATATATATATATATATATATATATATATATATATATATATATATATATATATTTTTATTTTTTTTTTCAGAAAATATTAATGCATTGTGTTTGTGTAATGTGTCAGTACATTATATAGTTTTAGACTGTTACTATTAGTTAGTAATATCATAAACATTGACATATTTTATCCAGAGATGTGCCAAATATTCGTATCCGTATCCATAAGGAAAATATACGGATATCCGTAAGGAAAAAGGGTCCGTTTCTTTTTCAGCGTATCTTAAACTGATGTTTTTCATTATTCAATTTCATTACGTATAAATATTCAAAAATAAAGGTAGCAATAAATTACTGTTAAATCCCATTAAAATAGTTTTCATTTCTTAAACATTACATATTTGGCAAAAATTTAAATAATTTTTAAATCTGTTAAATTTCCTCACGATTCGCCCATGTTTCAAGTACAAAAAATACCAATTTTTAATTCCAATAATCGGACGTTGGATGCGGTAAATCGTATTCAAATTTAACATCGTTTGTATTGTGCATTTAATTACCTATATTAAAAGTTTGCGAGATTTTTAAACATTTTGCTTGCTATTAATTATTAAGTGAAACAACGTATAAAATGTTCAGACATGATTATTTTTCAATTTATAATTTAATCAATACAAAAAATACCACATCTATGTACTGTGGTCTATTATAGTATAATTTTAAAAAAAAAATAAATAAAAATCCATAAATAAATTATTTAAAATATTTTCTATATAATTATTCCCTTTGTTAGGGTAGACGACCTTTTTATATCTTATTACACTTGTTTAATTGTAATAATAGGTAGTACGTATGCATGTTGTCAATTTTATTATTTGGATAATGTTATACTCAGTCAGTAGTCAGTTATTATAGTATAGGTGGGGACTATGAACACGGTGACGACGCGACAATTAGAAAACATTATACTCATAGCATTCATTATTCCATTGATCATCAAAATATTTATTTTATTCATTGTTTTAGGAAACCATAAAAACGTATAAGTAGTGTAATACTTATATTTTTATTTTAATAAACATATTAATATATAAAATAAATGTACATAGTGTCCACTTATATGTAATATTATTGGAATTGTACAATATTCATATATATATAAGTCTATGTGGCGTTTTAAATAAGTATGCCAAATTTTTTAAATGTATGTTTGTCTGTAGGTATATTTGCCCACGTATTTCTCGGAATCTAATACATTCTAACTAAGGCTTCAGTATAAGTTTCATCATTATTATTTGAGTTATGTTCAAAAAATGAACTATTTTCAAGTTTGTTGCTATCTTAAATGATATCGATGAAATGATCGTTTTTCGTATCTCTTGACATAAGGAAAACAATTTTAAAATATACCTATATAGAATATTACAATCTGTATTCATATATATGCATAATACATGTTTTTACAAGTTTTTATTTAGTTTCATCTGTGCCCAGTTGATTCCTTTATCGTTTGTAGATTTGAAACTTAAAGTTTCAAAATTAACGTTTTTACCGTACTTCATCATTGAAATATGGTTTAGCCTTACAGAAATCGTTCTTAAGCTCTTTTTCTATTACGAGATTTGATAAAAAATTCTTTACTTAATGAAAATAATCGTATCTCATAAATCTATAAAGCTAATATAATTGACTGTCATCATGCAGGTTATTTATTAAATAAAATTAATCAATATAACAAATACTGTATTTAATAAAACATTTCATTCGACTCGTATATAAAGGATTAACACCTTTATCTCCAAAAAAAAAAAAAACCAAACCAGTTCATTCAATGTTAACATTCATTATGAACTACTATTTACCACATGTATGAAAGTTACCAGACTTAAATTGTCTACACATAGAAAATTAATTAGAACAAAATTTAATCAAAGTTTTATAGATTTTTTTTTTTTTTAAATAGAAATTTTAATTTATAAGTTTTAATAAACTTATTATTATCTAAAAGTTTAAACAAACTGTGGTAGATATGACATTTAAGGGTCAGATCAATATTTTACCAATTTTATTAATTCTCAAATCGAAAAAGGTTTTGCATATTTGTCTAATTAATTTTCTATTTTTTAAATGATTATATTAGAGAAAGGCAGAAAATAATTTCTGCTAATCATAGATATGCTAAGAAGAAATGGTGAAAAAGTTTTCATTTGATAAAACACAATTTTTACAAGAGTAGAACGCTGTTAGTTAAGGGTAGTTATTTCCAGACAGTCTAGCGTCAAAAGTATTACCTTAGTATCTACATTCTATGTTATGTATGGATAACACACATACAGTACCAAGACTAAAGGTTACACTTTTACAATGTATTGTACCTATAACTTACACTACAGTATATACACACATACACTCACTCACTATAGTATATACATTCATGAAATTGATCGTTTAAATGTTTAGTTATTTTAATTGTTTATCTAAACGTCACGGTCATTGCATCCTATTTTTTGTAGTTATTCAGAACATATTCTAAAAAATACTAATTTTTTATCAAAACGGCAACATATTCTCTAGGACAAAGATATATAAATATGTTATTATATCACGCTTCTTTCATGGTACGTGCACAATTCTGATTTTAATTGCAGTTATCTAAAAATATTCTAAGTCACTTTTCAACTACTAAGGTTATACAGTGACTACTACAGCGATATACTATAGCGACTATACAACATCAGCCCAGAGCCATCAGTGTCTGATGGTGCTTAACACTTTGATTGATTGAGATCAATGGATATTAACATATTATTTTTAAACGGTATTAGCTTTTTATGGACTCAAAATTTATTTTTATTTTCGGTTCCTAAACTTTATTTTCTTTTAAAACATTTAAAACAAACTAACAATATAAAAAATCATAGATGCATTCTCTTCTTAACGAGTTATCTATTTCTACTCAAAAGATTAACGGATCATGGCAGATTTATGACGATAGTAAAACGTAATCAGATGTAATCACTTTAGATTAGCTATTGGCGAAAGTTTTTGTGTTTGGCGATAAAATTACAGCATAAATATAAAAATTTCATGTTTAAATAATGTGGTGTAGTTTTATTAATTTTAAGGACTTCAAATTACAAAAACTATGATGTTTTTCATATAGACATTTTAAATAAAAGTTAATTTTAGTTAAAAGTTAGTTATTTTTATAACAAACGTATTTTCATTTGTTATGTAAAAATAACAACAGAGTTATTTGTTTAGATACTTGGCATATAATTTAATTCCATTGTCTGGACTTTTTTTTAATTAGCATTCATAAAATACTATAATTATCCAGTCTATACAGTATATGTATACATGTATAATATGATATGTGTGTTGTTATTACCTATATGAGTTTCTTAGCTAAATTTAAGTAAAAATTGTGGAGAGCACAAAAATTTTTCTAATAACTTGTTTGTTTAAAAGAAATAAACATTTTTGTATATGAATTTTTCTTATCTTCATAGTTTTAATATTTTTATTTTTTATACTTTAAAAGTTGGGTCAAGGATGGGCCGATGGGCCGATTTTGGTGATTCACGAATTTAATTCACTTTTTATGTTTAGAATATGACAACAAAATTTTAGCTCGCTGTCTTCTTTTTATGTTTAAGGTATCGTGTAGAGGGACGGACAGACAGTCGGTAAAAGACTAATAAGGTGTTTCTATGAACACCTATAACAAAATTTTGTTTGTGTGAGGTCAATATTAAGTAGTTACAAATTTTTGACTAAAATTAATATACTCTGGTATATTATGTATGTCGAATATAAAGCTTAATTTAAACGTAGTGATTCAAGTTATTTCAAGTTAAAAAGTTATTTCAGCATCTCATATTTTTATCTTTAAAATTCTAGTTAAATCTAATTAAAGCAAGATAACAACTAACAGTGTTAATTGCTTAGATACTCGACATTTATATGATTATCAATGTTTGAACTATTTTTATTCATTGACATTCAAAAAATATTAAATATATCTAGTTTATACAGTAAAAATACGTATTATTATATGCATCATAATTATAAGTTATTCTCTAAAGAGCTGAAATTTTGGCGAAGCTAATACACTTGCCGAAAAAATGTTTCATATAATAGACCGATTTTGCTCATTTATGAACTTAATCTTATATTCTAGGTCTAAAATACGCAACCAAAATTTCAGTTTACTAGCTCAATAAAAAGGGGACGGTCAGACAGATGGACAGACGGAAATTGATAAATTAAATGATTCTATGCACTGTTAGAGCCAAATTTGCTTGCGTTACAATCTTTAAACTAATATTTATATTCTCTGACAAATTGTATGTATGTCGACAACAAAAAAATTTGCATATTGGATATTTAAACAGTTAGACTCTATGAAATCTTCAATTCTTTTTTTTTAATATTAGGTTACATTATACTTAATTGCAAGTTTGTATTTCATAAATGTAGGTATTTACATATTCATAAATTAAAAATAATTGAGAATTAAATGTATGAGTTAAAGTGTCATTAAGAAGAACTATAATTAATTTAATATTCTTGAAAATTAATTTAATAATCATAAAACTTATGATTATAATAATAAGTATTTATTTTAATGGTTTCATATATATATATATATATATATATATATATATATATATATATATATATATATATATATATATATATATATATATATATATATATATATATATATATATATATATATATATGCATGTATAGTTTTGAACACTTTGTTCAAATAATTAAATGTAATTAAAGGTCACTAGTTTAATGATGACATTTTAAATCAATGTTAATAATACGTCTTGAGTATTATGAGAAGTTTATGCGTGTAAAGAATGTATACGATTATTAATTTGATTCTTAATATGATTCTACAAAACTAATCAAACTAAGTTAGGTCGCTGACTTACCACTATTTTATAGTCAATTGAGAAAAGGAGATGAGGTTAGGACTAGATGTCATCGTTTGTTGTAATTAAATAAATACGATGTATATGTCGAAGGCGTATCGTACATAGCTAACCTATGAATTGTCTCTAATTATAATAATAGCTATGTAAGTTAATCCTCACTCAGAAATAAATAAAACTTCCTTGACCACAAAATGAAGGTGGGGGAGTAGATTCAAAATAAAACAAACGTATCATTTATCATCGATTACTTACACAGAAAAATAACCGCATATTTCTAGCTTATATAAAAAAAAGTAGTATTTTTTTGGAGATTTTCTCTGAAAAAGTGCAGTGACGCATTAATAAAGTTGCTGGGTTTCTTATTTACCCTTATTATGTCATTTAATTTCCCTTTGATTGTCAATAACCGCATTTTCCTAGGATGTACAGAAAAAGCTGGTAGTTTTTGGTATTTCTCTCAAAATGGAATGTAATTTTATCAATACAGAAAATTTTCCAGAGGCCAAAATTATGCTTTCAAGATTTCATCAAAATGGAACAATGCCCATGAAGCTTACAGAGGAATAAACATATCCAATAGATATATAGATACATACTAATGAAATAGAAAATTTTGTCTAGCCGGTCGGTCAAGAAATGATGACTCGTTCTTTCTGTTCAGGTTGACCTGTTCATATAAAGTGAAAACTATTCTCTCAAATTTTATACTTTATGTGTTAAAATTCGGAGAAGTTATTAAATAAAAGATAATTTTTTAAATACATGCTTTTATAGTGTTAAGAGCTACAAAATTTATGTTTTGAATTTTTAGTATAAAAATTCAAAACGTATTTATTACCACAGGGTGGGAGCGCAATGAAATAAACAAGAACAAAGTTTTCTGCGTTACCATATTATTTTTGTAATATAGCATATCATAAGATTGTATTGTCTTCCGATTAACATGCCCAATTTCAGCTCTATTGAAAAACGGGAAACGAAACAAATTTAACTAACAAAATTTTATTACACACAAACATCGGGACAGGAGAAACTGATTAAAACCATGTTATATACAATGAGTGTATGGAAAATTTAATAGATTAAATTGAAAAGTTTATCGTGTCAAAATGTTTAATAAACGAAAATCACAAGTTAATTAGATAATAAAAATTACTGGAGAACATAGCCCGGTATTCTTCAGTAGTCACAGTACCGGCTTAATGAGGTATTTAACTTTTTGACGAAAAAATGTACGAATTGTACGATATGCCTTCGATATTAAATGTTTAAGTACGTCCATAGTGTTTGAAACATGAAAAATATTTCCATTTCAGTAATTTAGTTTGTTGCTACTTAAAAGTGTTTTAAGGAGGTTTCATACAAATATCGAAAGAGTTGCATAACCAATCTTTAATCATTTCAATCACTATAAGATAACATGAAGTAATACACAAAATCTAAGATGAAAACAATTATACAAAATACTTTTCATATTTCCTGTCTGGCCATCTCTCTTAAGGTGACCGGGGGTTATGGCCATGTTAATTTTATTTAACATTTATTTTCCTTTATTTAATTTTTTTTATTTGCCTTTTTTAGTTCTTAACTCATGCACATCTATAACAACCGTTGTCTCGGATTAAAATGAAACTGTTATTGAGCTTTGACATACAGTTGCATTAGATGCTATTTCTATCGGAATGCATAGAAAACCGTATTCTGCTGTGCCCACCTTTATCAGAACAAATGCGGCTATCTCTTCTTAATCAAACGGGAGAGATGATCACATCGATATAAAAATGAACTAGAAAATAAAACACAAAATTACGAAATTCTATACAAATTTTTATCAGCGTGAAACTAGATGTGTACCAATAAAAACCGTTTTCCTTTGAAAACCCATTAACTGGTGTTTGCTTGCTTGTTTATTTAATTTTAATGTCACTTTGCACGTGCTCCTAGTAGTCTACTTTAATAAAAGTGAACTAAGCATAAAATATTACAATCTACCTATTCATTCCGAACGTAATTGGACTGGCTATCTCTCCGGTACGGCCATCTCTTCCGGACTTTACTTAACGGAACTTTTTTTTGTCCGTTTTTGACGAATTAACGAAATTGTACAACATTCTGATATTTATTATACAATCATATTGGAAATGTTTTTGTACATGGAGACTTTACACATATATATTTTGAATGTAACAGATGGCATTATAAATTACACGGAATAATTGTAATGAATATTCTAGAAATTAGTGAAAATTCCTACTATAATGTAATATAATATATCTTATAATGGTTAGTTATACATTAGCTATATACTTCTATAAATTGCATTCAAATATAAATCAATTGTTTGTTCAATATATGAATACAAGCTGTCATAGTTTTCACCTTTAGGGACTATAGCAATAACTTTCTGATACACTTAATTATCGTATTCATTGATTTACAAGGAAAGTATTCTCATAATTGTGATTCGAGCACATTATTATGAAAAAACGGCTATTATTTCTTTAAATACTCTGTAATTTTATGCCACATTTATTTGTAGACTGTAATTTGTTAATTTGTGAAATAGTACTAAATAAAATCACTTTGCACCCCACAATCTTCGGCCCCCCACAATCGAAAAATTAGGAAAATTTTTAGGTTAATGAGATTCTAAATTCTCGCTAAGTAAGATACTATTTTTAAGACATTTTTTTCATAATTTTCTTTTAATAGGTGGGTGACCGGCATATTAAGAAAATTACAAGATACTTTTCCGATAAACTTTCCAAAGTAGCTACATTAGAAGGCTTTCACTCTTTGTGGGAATATTATATAAATTTTTATAGCTTGGATCACTTCTAGGAACGTTGTATATAGGGAATTCTTTTTATGTTAAAACGGAACATACTTAACGGGTAAAACGGGACCCTATTGTTAACACTCCGCGGTCTGCCTGTCCGTCTGTCACCAGACTTTATCTCATGAACCGTGATGGATAGACAGCTGGAATAGTCACAGATGATGTATTTCTGTTGCCTTTATAACAAAAACTACTGAAAAACAGAATAAACTGAGGCATATTTAAGGGGGGGGGGTCGGATAATGGTATGGAGACCTTCATGCGTGAATTCGACTCGTATTTTTCGATTTATTTTTACAAAATATAACTCTCATTCATGCTCAATTCAAATCATATTAATCATCTTTAATATCAACAAAATACGTGATTTAAGTGATCGCGAAATTCTGATGATAAACAAATGCAATTCGATTTCAATATTATTAAATTTTTCTCTCAAGCATACATTAAATTCCTTGAATTACAAAAAAATCATGTAATTTATTTTGTCAAAATTCCTTAATTGATGTGTGAGACCAAATATACTCCAGATACATCTTTAAAGAAGAGTATTGCAAAAAAAGCCAATGAAAATTTTTCGATTTACATAATGTTATTCAAAAGTATATTCAAATTTAGTGTAAATTCTTATTGATTTTACCATCGGAATGGATTTTAGATATTTGTATGTGGCTTACTAATAATGCTTACATAAGTCGAGACTGTTCCCTATACAACTACCTTAAAATTTATACTTTTAACAGGCTTGCTATTTTACAGACACAGAGTTTCACAGCTAGAATACTTTTTTATTTTTTATTCAATGATATCCCTATGAAAATTAGAAATTGTTTTTCTCTATTATTTTCCGGGTGAAATCAGTAACTTTTTATCATATAGCTAATAACATTAGTGGGTAGATAGATATTATACCTACACGTTTTCAAAAATGTTTATATATAATTCGGCCAGTTTCAAATTATAATGAATCTAAAAACATAAAACAATTAATAGTTTATTTAAAATATTCAAAATTAATTGGTAGGAAGGGAAAGTAGCGTTCAATAATTTTTTCGGTTAACTATCCAATAATATTATGAGAAAATCCAAAGATTCTCCCTTTTTGAGGGGTCCGTTTTTCAGAGCCGATCAAAATTACCTTCCTTCCAGTTTTTTCTCAAATGCTGCATAAAATAAGTTGAACGAATTACTGGAAAAATCTCGAATCTTTCTTTAATTTTTTTTTGTAATTGTTTTGAAAGGGTATGATTCTTAAAAACGCACACTCCAGAAATGTACTACTCATTTTCAAATATTTTGGTGCTAAATTATCGTAAAAGTACGTTTTAAATTGTAAATTCATACATTGCCACAAGTTGAGTAGTCGTTAGGAGAACATCAAAAAGAAAATCCTAACAACGGTGGTCACTGAAAATCTCATATGCAATGACATCTATCAATACAATGTCTCATCACAGTTTGTGTAGGTGTGTTTGGATACTCATGGAATCAAAAAATGCTTCACTTTTACCTATTTTCTTTTTTTTTTACCTATTTAAAACATGAAATTATGTTGTGTTGAGTTTATATCAGAATTAATTTTGTTAAGTAAGCATGAAAGAAGATATCAATTAAGTCGTCGAGTTTCTGATTTCACGAGTACAACAAACAACAACATTTGAAGAAGCATAATATTATAATAATTTCCTAAGGCTGCTGTATATTCTAAGCGATCAGGAGAAACTGCAGTTCTGATTTTAAATATTTTCATTTGTTCTAACGGACTTTCGATATTATTTCGTTATGCAGCTACACAACGTGCAAGTAAGTTGTTTTACCGTACTTAAATAGCTACTTACTATAATGCAGTTTCTGTTTAGGAAATATAACAAAGTATACGAAATTCAGCTAGTTCCACATTATGTTCAAATAAGCTTGATTTTAAAGTTGACGAATTTACAGGAAATGATTTATCGAAAATATTTCCTTTATATTTTTTTTTTTAATATACATGAACAGATTCCATCAAAATAGCATGTACTGGTCTCATTTTTCAAGAAGTGAATGCGGTCACCGGTAATGGTTAGATTTGGATTTAAGTTATAAAAAATAAATAATACGAATTATTATTAAATAATAAAAGTAAAATCTTAAACCAGATATATCCACATTTTAAATTCAGTTGTTTATGCAAATGTCTAAAATAGCAGAAATACTAAACGTGTGAAAATTAGTTTAAATATGAAAATTTGTCCCGTTAACTCTTATAATATTTAGAACAAATAAATTATCTTTTATAGGCCAGGAAATGAGTGGAATACCTACACCTAGGTGAAAGACAACAGCCCAAATTTAAATACAAAAATTTTTTCTTGAATCGAAACCTATTTATTATTATTTCTACTCTTCCATAGCAAAATTGTTACTAAATAGTTATAACTATTATCAATTTTTTGAATTCATTTTACTATATTTTTACATTTTTCACTATAATTTTACTATTTGATAAAAAAAATACCTACAAAATCTATATTTATTTTATTAAGATATTTATCTACATTAGAACAAAATCGATTTTGGTAAATGTGGTATTGATTCATAATGTCAACAGTACATAATGTCTGAGAACTTTGTTTGATATTACAAAAGTTAAAAATTTGACCCGATTAGAATTTTGACAATTCAGAACTAATAGAATCTGAACTAATTGTTCTGAGATGGCTGCCTTAGAAATATAAGTTAGGGAAAACAAGGTCAAAGTGAGCTGAAAGTTAACTTGTTTTATTATCATAAATATTTTAGCTGACCATGGCCTCATGATTGGCAACTGTTACTTACTTACAAATAAAAAATTAAAAACAATATAAATTGGCTAGTCATTAGATTGATTTTGTATCATTAATAAATTTTGGCTCACAGCTGGTTGATAATAATTGTTTACAAATATTATTTGATTCTAGTTATATAGTAGCTTATGGCGAGCTAATATTTTGAGATCATTTTGTACCTTTATTGAATTTTGACTCACCATTGGCTCACAATTGTCACATAATAATTTGTTATTATAATTATTTATCATTTGTTTTTAGTTGAATAGTAGCTAATGGCGGTCCGTAATTGAGATTTTACACAATTCACTTATGTTCACTTAAATAGTAGCTCATGGAAGGTCAATAGTTAAAAATAATTTTGTACAATTGTTAAATATCACGTATTTTTAGTCTAATGATGGGCCAGTATTTGATATATGGAATAGATTATGTAAAATTTTGTCTAACCGTTAGCTTACAGCGGGGACAAAATAATTGTTTAAAGATATCAGCTTTCTAATAACATGTGAGCACGATACAGCCTACCAATTCTTATTTACAAATTCGTAAATTTGGCAGATTTATATGAAAAATTATTAAAGCAATTTATCTCAGTTTATTTAATTATTATTAATTTTAGAAGCGGCAAATTTAAATCCAATCTCCGTCAACCAAATCATCACAAAAATATATGAATGTTGTACATTGCAACCGAGGAAACGTGAATGTTATCAAAGCCACTGCCACTGTATCATTTTTTTTTACAGAGGTTACTTCTTAGTTAGTGAATATTTAATATTTTTAATCTACTATTAACCCAAGAATTGTCTCTAACAAGTGGCTAAAATGGCATTAGGTAGTGAGGTAATGGCTGGTCTGTGTCGCTGGCCATTAATGAGTTATATACCCACCTTCTAAGCTAATGGTTTGTCAGATACTAGTATTGATTTGAGTTTCTCTACTATGCAAGCTTTTTTGTCATAACAAAATCAGTATCTCAAGAGAAGAGAAAATTCGCTCTTCCAAATTTTTTAAAAATCGTATTGGAAATCAATTTAGACAGTTTTGAAACAGACTCATTTAATACTTTGAGATTGCTTTGTATACAGATAGAAACTGAAGTCATTTATAAGCTATTATGATATAAACATGGATCAATGTATATATGAATACATAATGCATGTAGCTAAGCAGCTATCAGTTAAACTTGATTTAATTTATTCATTGGCAGTGGAGTGACTTCTTAGATTTATTTTTGTCGAGTGGTCCAGAAATATTGAGGTACCTGATGATATCTTGACGCAATTTTTATTGATCAGAGTGAAATTAATATAAGAAATATCTAGCAGAAATAAAATAAATACACGTTCATATACTACAATGATGGATGAAACAATCTAGAACAAACAAATCACATATTTTATTTACTTAAATATTACTTTTAAACTACAAATAGACACCAAATTTTGATAGAGTGCAGCCAAAAGATCACATTAAAAATTTTAAGATATGAAAAAAGTGTTTAATATTGATTTTTTTAAATTATCTGCTAAAGTATGCTTCTAAGAGAAAAAAGCTTCATACAAAACTTAGAGATATTTAAAAAGCCTACAAAAGAAAGAATGATTTTCGTCGTAAATTTTCAAAAACTTCCAAAATATGGCGATTTTTAATAATTTATTGAGAGTCTTAAAAATATTAGGGAAGATGATCTTTAATAAACTCATTGGAGTCCACCACCACAAAAAAAAAAATGTTGGTCTGCCGATAGAATAGAAATCTTAGAACTTTTATTATTAATATTTGAAATTTCATAATGTTTCAATTAAAATTATCCACATCAATCTAGTTTTCATATCCATGAACACACTGACGAACAATTATACGCATGCTTATACGTTTTTTTATTATTCAAATGTATTACAAGCTATACAACATCATTACAAAGCAATTTTACTCATAATATATAAACAACACTTATTTGCTCAATACGTCAGGCTGTATAGCTACAGATATACTGATATATCGGTGACTCGAACGCACGAGATTTCACCCATCCAATAAGCTGCACTTCCGCGAATCATGAGCATGTCGGTGACGTGAACTTATATGATTTTCTCCTTCCAAAAAGTGTCAAACGCGGCCAAAGCCATTTTCACTTCAAAAAACCTAAATGAACACTAGAGCTTTTAGAGCAAAACTGAAGTTATATTCGCGTTTTGTAATTTTTTTACTAACAGAAAAATCGAATTCCAAGAACCAGTGAAAGAATCAAGAATCAGAAATTAGTAACATAGCAAAATGTATCGCTTTACAACAAAGCAAAGTTTGTGATATGAGTAAAAAATATTTTTATTTATCTGCTAGACTAAAATACAACCAACAACACAACATATATAGAACATTCTCTATTTCTGGTATAATATAATACACAATACAAAATTTCAGTACTACTAAAAATGAGTACATGATATAAGTAATTTATTCAACTTGAAGAGAATCTGAATAATATGTAGATGAAGAAGAATTATTCTTCTATATGCACAGGTAGATAGATAGATAGGTACAATCCCTCTTATATGTATATACATACATAAATTTATATATGTATAAATATATACTATATACAACAAATACATACTGGCAAATAGTTGAGAGGAAATTTAACATTTTAGTTACAACTTACAACGAAGAAATATAGAACGAAATATACGCTTTTTTATTCAATTTCGAAAGGGAAATATAAAATTTGTAACCGTTTTATTATTTTTTTTTTTTTTTAAATGTGTGTTTTACAATTAGAAAGTTCTGATTGATCAGCTGCATTATTCCTTCTTGTTCTTGATTTTTTTTTTGCTTTTTGATAATCCTTCAAATTAATTTTTAATAAACAAAAAAGGACCTTGAAATAAAAACTAAATAAATTTTGTAGGTTGTTATTTGAAAACAGTAGATATAATTTAAGTGAAATGCATATGAAAAAAATTAAATCTATTCGAATTGTGAGAGAGACATATTTCTAACTTCTAACAAAACTCGATTAAAAGATTTCTTAAAGCGAAGACTTCTTATGAAGCCTCATAATTCTAACTTCCTTCATAGCAGAAAATAATTAATTCACAATTTCACATTTCTTAAAGAATTCACAATTATTGTGAAGCCAGAAAAAATAATACTTAAAGAGTTCTTATTTATGTCAGCATGACGTTATAATTGGGACACCTTAAATAAGTCTTATTAAAAACTTATTTTTGAAGTCTTTCTGATTTAGATGTGTGCTGGGAAATCGTTTATAAATATGCCATTTTTAATAGAATTTTACAATTTCTTTTTTTTTTTTTATGAAATTGAATAAAAACATCGAAATATATGAAAATAGTAAAATACGTGTTTATATGATTACAACCAAAAAAATTTGCCTGCCTGTTGTTTCCAGTAAATTTGCAGGTATTATTTGTTTTAAGAACACCAAAATCTCAAGAAAGTGTCATTGCTACCTCTTCTGTTTTCTTAATTCAGCCATAAAATAATATTTTGTTTATGTAAATAATTTTTGTATATAAGGGGGTGGGATGTGACATCTACTGTAATTGATATCTAGATTATCTAGATCCACGTAATGCCAAGGGTTTACTTGTAACGCTTTTGAATAGCACACTGTATTCAAAAATACGTGTTTTTGGTTATTATTCACTCTATACAAATATTTGGTATATATACACTGTGTTTCGTTACGAGTCGAATTATTCGCATTTTTATGCCTGACAGGTTTTAGGTACACTCAATATAAATTTTTCATTTTTCAGTAGCATATACACGTGCAACATTCGTTCGTAACGTTATACCGTATCTTAAATATGTACTGTTATGTGTTACATGTTAAGTGTTACGATACTTAAAGTTTGTAGGTGTTACGATGATTTTATGTGTTGCATAGCGTTTCATCTGTTTACCAATCAGAGTACCTACATTTTAAGTATTTGTTTATGTTCATAAATTAAATAAATTGTATTGTATTTCGTTCTAATCCATATAGTAATATGTAAATACAATTAAAATAAAAATGAACAATGTTTACGTTTTGTCTTTACAAAAGTTGCGTTATTGATTACACGCTATTCGTAAACCAATCTAGCAACATCGTTTGATGCGATTCAAATTTATCGTCAATTTCTGGGACGCGATGTAACATCGTCGAATATCTACTTTTGTTACACGGCGGTGTTACAAATGTTAAACGTGTTAAATGTTATCTTCCAAAATTTTCATCCACATCGTTACTGCCAATCTCGTGATTTATTTACAATCATTGCTCGTTTAAGAAATTAGATAATATTCGTAGGTACCTATATTAAATTTAATCTATTGTTAGTACTGCTTACCGGCTCAATTGCCAATTCAGTATAGGCACTTACTCCTTAATCTTTTTGACTACTTAGACTGGTGGTTGCAGGATCAAATCCAGGCAGCGGAATTTTAATCAATTATAATAAAAAATTATAATAAAGGGGCAGTTAATTGATTACACTATCGTCGTTTGGATAAGAACGAAGTAAACCGTCTCCATCAACAACATAATAACAATATAATTGTCACCTTGTGTTAGAAGGCATCTTTGCCTTCAGATGATGGAGTGTTCTAAACAGGGTACAGAGAATCAAAAGGTCTAGGTCTAGGTATAAAAGAAGGGACGTAAATCCTTCTTTTATATTTAGAAAAAATCTAGAAATATTGTTGTAACACGTCCATCCTGATCAGCGCTTTTATTTGATATCCATATAAAAGGGGCTATAAAATTATGTAATCTGCTATTTTATTCTTGTGGCCATCTTGGATATACTGGTTGATAATACTACGATTGTATTGCCGTAAGAACGAAAAATGTGTACTCAATTTAAGATCAATCAATCAAAATTAATGGATTGAAATTTCAACTGTCAGATTTAACCCACACAAGGCTGAAACAAATCAAGCGTTTTCAAATACGACGATGGTTACAGGTTAAGCAGAACACACTGTATATTTATTATACACAATTCATGTATAGTATCATAGTTAAAACCCTGAGGATTTTAAACCTGGTACATATTTAATGACTGTAATCAAATATGTATTGTTATGTATAAAAACAAATGTATTTGTATATATATATATATATATATATATATATATATATATATATATATATATATATATATATATATATATATATATATATATATATATATATATACCTTTGCCTAAATACTTAAACAAATGAAATGGTTTGTTTATATAATGGAGTACGCTGTGCAATAGGCATTGGAAGATTAAACTTAAATTTGTAATGTCAGAAAATAATTTTCAAATGGCCTTGACGTCAATTTAAACTAAACTTACATGTACTTGCCAGTAATTGGTTTAAATATAATTTTTATTTAAGGGTAACCTATTTCTCAGCGAGCTATGGTTATCAAAATTGTTTGATTATGATAACAAAACCATCTGAAAACTATCACTTAAAAACGTTTTTATAACCTTATGGTAGTTTCCTCAGGTACGTCAGATTAAGATATTGGAGATCCTTTGTTGAGTATCTCCATCAAATATTAGCTCTCTAAATGGTGCCGCACGTATAAGGTTGCTGGTGAGAATATTAAAACTAAAATTTCGATTGTTGGATTAAATCGAACGCGTCAGATAATATATGGTAGGTTGATTACGTGCTGGAAAGTGTGAATTTTAATTATCTGACAATTTGAGCGAGTAAATACAAAAATCACTGCTTGGGCTTCCCTAGAACACGATTTATGAGGTTTTTGAGATGTCTGATCCTCATATATATTATTTTCTTTGGGTTTGTCTGTTAAAAAGCGAGATTTTATTTTTATTTTACATACATATTATGTCATAGTATATTAATTTTAGTCTAAAGTTGATTACGCTAGGAAATATTGACCGCACAAACAAAATTTTGATATAGCTGTTCATAGAAACACCTAATTAGTCCATTTCCGACTGTCCGCTCGTCTGTTCGTCAACAAGATAAACATTATAGATAGAAGAAGATCAAATACAAATAATTTTATTTTTTTGAAACAAACAACTTTTGTTTGAAATATTTGTGCGTAAAATGTTTGAGTTCTCCACAATTTTAGGTCAAATTTGGTTTATAAACACATATAAGTAATTACAATACATATTATTATTATATATGTATACATATATAACTATATAAACTGAATATTTATAGTAATTTATGAATGCTAATTAAAAATAATCCAAACAATGAAATTCAATCATATTTCGATTATCTAAACAATTAACAATTGTTTTATTTAAATAAAAATAAAAATTTTTAACTTAAAGCAATTTAGTTTCGTTTATACACTGTATTTTCGATATTCACCATAATGGTAGACGGTACTGTACTATTTCTATCGGTTCTTAATACGTTTCTATAATAAACATACGGGCGTTTGAATAAATCTGAAAGATTAATTTGAAAGATTGAGATTTATAGAAAGATATCTCTACAAACATTTGACACTTATTGAGTGTGTTAAAATGAAATATCAAAGAATAATTAATACGGTTTTTTAAAAATGTTGTGTTTTAACAATAACGCAATGTCACTAACAATACAACAATTAAAAATACATAAGTTTAAAATTTAAAAAAAAAAGTATATTTTTCTTCCAATTAAATATGACAAAAAAAAAATGTGTTGTAAGAATCACATACGAACTCTATATACATGATAACATAGTAACGTGTATACGTTTTCACTAAACGCATGTGTATATATATTTAGGTTGGAATATAAAACTCTATTAGTTAATTTAAAACAAGTGAAGATAACAAATAAGAGAGTTAATTGTTTAGATATTCGACTTAAGATTACATTTCATTGTTTGACTATTATACTCGACATACGTAATTTGTCAGAATATATTAATTTTAGTCTAAAGTTTGTAACACTTCCTAATATTTCACAAACAAACAAAATTTTGGCATTGGTGGTCTAAGAAACACCTCATTAGTCCATTTCCGGTTATCCATACGTCCACCCGCCCGGCCGTTATCACGAAAACTCAAAAAAAAATTGATAACGAGCTACAATGTTGGTATTATAAAAAGTGAGTTCGTGAATGAGCAATATCGGTCCATTGACTTCAATGGATCCTTGATCCAACTTCTAACTATAAAAGTTCAAATACAAAAAATTTATTTTTTTGTAACAAACAAATTTTATTTGGAAAATTTTTTGTAAAAAGATAGGATTCGCTGCAATTTACACTCAAATTTAGATAATTACCACATTTTGGTAATTACAAAACATATTATTATAGAAGTATACTGTATAGGCTAGGTATTTATAGTATTTTATGAATGCTTATTAAAAATTGTCTAAACAATGAAATTCAATCATTCGTAAAGTATCTGAAGAATGAACTACGTTAGTTGTTATCTTCATTTATTTTTAATTAGCATTCATAAAATACAATAAATATCCAGTTTATACAGTTGTATTTGTATGCATGTATGATTATATGTATTGTTATTACCTATGCGTGTTTATTAGCCCAATTTGAGCTAAAACTGTGGGGAACTCAAACATCTAACAAAAAAATGTTTCATACATAATATTATATTTCCAACAAACTAACATATTACAAAGTATAGGGATGATTGAATATCAGAAAGTAGGTTAAAGTAAAGTAACGTATTTCTAGGCGAAAAGTTCATATTCTGAACTTCGTGCCGAAAACAATTTCTTATTATTGCTACAAATATAGAGGTTAAAACAAAAACAGTTGAGCCTTCCACATATCTACGATTGTACTTGTCCCTATTCATCATGGAAAAGGATTCAAATCATTTATTTTTTAAAACACAACATAGTATAAAGCAGGATGAGCGTATAACGCATGTGATATGCAAAAACAATTTAAAAAAACACAGCAGTCAACTACTATAGAATATTTTGTGTACTCTCTCTCTAGTCTAGCCCTGGTAGTTGAAACTGTGGCATAACAATGACAGCATACGAATGGATGCTTGTGTGTTTATGTGCGGCCATGTATTTATTTCATGCGGATTAATGAGACCGTAGCAACAGAATAGAACTGAAAATGTAATTACGTCGAATAAAAGTAATAAGCCATATGCATTAGTGTGTTTTAAATAAATGCAATATTCTTAAAAGTAAAAAAAGCTTTTGCACCAGACTTAGTCCATAAATTAGTTCATAGTCACGAAAAATGATTTTGGGTTACCATTCCTTTTGAAATTTCTTTTTGGAAAATTATTGGAAAAATCATAACAAATAGATGTATTATTTATTTTGTGAAAATCTATATTTATAATAATGGCAACTTTGTCTAATTTTCACTTTAAAATTTTTTTAAAACTTACGAGTTCACTTTTGATTTATAAAGTCCTTATTCAGTAATGAATAATTATTCTTTTATTTAAGATATATTATTGGAAAAGTATATAAGATTAACAAAAATTTTTATAATTTTTAATGATCAAATAGGCCTTAATTATTCCCTTTTATAAATTTGAGATTATGAATAATGAAAAATATTTGTCAACTCCACCCACAGTTTCTTCACTCGAAATAATCTTGTCTACTTTCCCAATATATTTCCAAAATAAAAGAATAAATGCGCATTACTTGATTATGACTTTATAAGTCGACATTTCACTGTAAATTAAAAAAAATTTTTTTAAGGGAAAATTAGACAAAGTTAAAAGTTTCCATTATTATTATATAAAATCAAAACTTCACACTTCGAAAGCTTTATTTTAAATGTTTGTTTGAGACAAAGTGGTAACTATGAATGAATAAACCAATTTGATGTACGTATGTTGCCGAGCACGAAATAAAGTGTATTTACTCCAAAAATCATCTTTACAACAGTGGGTACTTCATCACAAAAAAACTAACCATTAATTTATCTCAATGTTTTTGGATATATTTATAGTTCTCAGTTATTAACTTGGGCGCACATAAGCATAGCACATCATTTATAAATAAACTTCAAAAAGTTAAAGAAAAATAGCAATTTCCATGTTGTCGGAAAGTGAGTGGACGGTTTTGTCATATATTGGACAAAAAGAGGTTTTGTATTCGTTTTTTAATAATTTTCCTACAATAATAACACAGATTTTTATCAATTGCAAGTTTATGGGAGAAATCGAAAATTTTACGGGCTCCAAAAAAAGAAAACGGTGCATTTTTAAGATTTTTCGTATACGAGAAAACTTTGATACAAACCATAATTTCACTTTATACAAATTTTTTGAATTTATGCTTATGTACACCAACGAAAACCATTCAACTGAAGTTATATTATTATTTTTATTTACCTGAAATATGTTGAATTATACTTGATTCTCAGATTGGAATATTTTAATAAAAGTTTCGTTACATTCAACAATGTCAAGTAACCTTCGAATCCAGCATATTGTGGTCAGACCCATGCTCAACAGTAAAATTTAAAGGAGAGTTTGTTGTTTCTGCAGTAGGCAATGAAAGTGTCACTTTTTATAATCAGTTGTGTATAGTAGTCAGTTTTGTTCGTAGTTATATGGAGTTAGAATTTTCTGTTTCTATATGTATCTACTAAACCCGTGTAAAATAACATTGTTATTTTATCTAAGGCCCTGAGTCCTGTCACACATTACGATTGTGATTCATTCACAGATAATAAAACAGAAAAAATTGTATGTGACTGACTATTATATTATATGTTAGAATTTTCATATTTTCTCAACTACACTTGAATAATTCACACGTATAAATAATTGAATAAAATTGTAAACAATATCATTTTGTACTTAAATTTACGTGTGACTAAAAACAAGCTTTGAGAATATTGCGATTTTTAAGTTAGGTTTTTAATGTTTATTTTTATTAATAAACGAAAATAATAAGCATGTGGGCAAAATTGGAAAATGGAAGCTGCACGTTTTTTTATCACGATTGAAGCGACTTCACGAACATAGTCAAGATCATGTGAAGGAACCTCAAATACGAAAAGAGATAGCAAGATAAAATTTTGGTGGCATATGTAAGACCTAATGAGTTTAAGGTGGTGAATACAAAAAATTGATATATGTATATATATGATATATATATATGATATATATATATTATATATATATGTAAGATTTTTGAAAAGTTAAACAATTTTTTATTATTTTTAAAATATCTACAAAGTAGTAAAAGATACATTCATCCAAACTACAAAATAGTCAAGATTTTTCCGTTCTCTAAGGCTCATTTTGGTGTTTTGTCCCAGTTTGAATAG
The DNA here is from genome assembly GCA_020423425.1 of Chrysopa pallens. Taxonomy (NCBI): domain Eukaryota; kingdom Metazoa; phylum Arthropoda; class Insecta; order Neuroptera; family Chrysopidae; genus Chrysopa; species Chrysopa pallens. Next base: position 40,898,975 of record CM035592.1, on the reverse strand, counting down.
TTTTTGTCGCCTATCAAGCTCAAAGTACACAAGTATGTACTTACTTTTCTCCTTATACTTCCTGGCAATTTGATAAGAATTGTTGCATTTTAAATCTGAATTAGGCCTTCTTGTGGCTGTTTTAACTTGATGTGTTTTCAAATCGATCAAATCGGCCTCTTGATCGAATTTTTGGTGATATCACAAAAATTTTGAAAATCGAAAAATTTCAATATATTATTGTAATTTGAATTTGACTTAATAATATTTGATTTGATTTGACTTGATTCTGATATAAAAATAAACAATAATAGTTATAAGAGACATAGTTTATATTTTCTTCAAAGTTTCATATAAAAAGATACAGAAACTTACTAATCTGAGTGATTTCTACAGATCACAAACCTAATAGTATGATTTAAATGTAGATGATGAACTCTTTATTTTTAGTATCGAATTATGTAAATAGAAGTAATATTGAATTCATTTGTTAAATGCAATGCTTGTGTTCTAAGGAAATAATGTGTTTACTTTATACGTATAAGGGATGTTTACAGAAAATAAATGTAAACCACTTTTAGACTTGTATGTTTATACAAACTAGCTGTTACGTGGCGCTAAAGTGGCGAAAAAGATAAAAAATATGTATGTATCTAATATTACTGTAACCAATAAATCGATAAATTAAATTAATTTGAATCATAAATTCTAAAAAACATTTACCAAATAGCCTTGATACTATTAATCATTCAAATCACACAAAAAAAGCTGACAAGTCTGTGTTATGTTCTCCACAAACTCTTACTCAGTCAATTTGAGTGTTCAATAGCTCAAATGATAGATCTTGAATCACAGATCATCCCATTCAATTTGAGTATTTAATAGCTCAAATGAAAGAACACTGAGTGTTCTTAGATGAACTTTCTATGTTTATTAGAATAGGAGATATCTAACTGTGAGTGGAGAAAATTTTATAAAGAGTTAAAAATTAGGATGATTATCCGCGCAATGCTTTCCTCCATGTCATCCAATTTGAGTATTTAATAACTCAAATGAAAGAATACTGAGTGTTCTCAGACCAAAACGAACTATCTATATTTATTAGAACCGGAGATATTTGGATACAAATCCATCAAAACATCACGTTTGAGTATAACTTACAAAAAAGGCCAAATATAGATGAAATCCACTGCTTGATGTTTCACCTGGATACAAATACGTTTCATTAAACAAAAAAAATATGCAAATTGAAAATCCTTTATAGTATGACCGAAGGGATTCGGAAAAGTTTTCTTCATTGAAGATTAACATCTGCATCAAATTATATTAATCACAGCTCTGAAGTTAGCCACGTTAATAATTGACACGCATATCAAAAAGAAAAGAAAAAAATCTGAATGAATCATGTCATTTACATTATCCTGATTGAATGTTTGTTTCAGAAATCAAACAAGGCCTCAAGATCATTAGACCATTTCCGATTTACCACAAAACGGTAAAATTTCACCAAATTTTGGTGAAATTTGGTAAATGACACATAGGTCGTTAATGATGGTGGAACTTCGCTGCAAAAAATTTCAAAATAGAATGACTTCGTTAAACTATCAAATATTTCATCAGACATAAAATTGTTACAGGTTGGAAGCGAAGGTTTTTAAATAAGGTGAAGATAATTTAAATAATCCAATAAATTTATTTTCTTATACAACTTAAGTAATGTTTATGCGAATAATGTTTTCCCCAGTGTATATTCAAAGCGGAACCTTAAACGAGTTCATATAAGATAGAATACACGGATAAGTGTACGCACTAATCTGAAAAGTAACAGACAGGAGTCAGACATATAGTTGCCATTGATTGCATTATATGCACAAATTAAATAGCATATACGGTCGTTTCTATTTGAGTCTAATGAAAATCATAAACATTAAAAATATTTATAATTCTTTTTAATTACTTGTTTGCAAACACTTTTTTGAGATGGTTTTGTGATAATAAATATTACTTTTTAATGCTAGAAATAACCAATTTCAAAATATAAAATATGTTTAAAAAATGATCAAAATTAATGTTTTGATGTCGATTATATAATTTTTATTAGTATTATGTTCCGATTTTTGATTCTTCTTTAATAAGAATTTTTTAGAATAATCGATTTTGCCATCAATGTCAAAATTTGAATAACATATGTTTACCTTTACCAAGCATGTACACATAAAATTTCATCAAAATCGGATAAGCTGTTCACTGTATGTCGGTATTCAAGTGAAAAAAATAGGTTAACAAGTCCATTTTTAGTTTTGGAGCAGAAGTACACGAAATGAATATTTATCAAGTTCCAAAACGTCTAAACATGTTTCCAAACGTTGATATATATTTTTTTAAACAGAAACAGAATAACTAGGAGAAAATTTAAGTACAAAAATAAACTAAACAGAAAAAAAATATCTTTGTAAATCAAACGCTTAAAACATTTATAAAGAAAAAATCTCTTAATAATTTCGAAGGGTAAACTTAGACACGATTTAAGGTCAATACTCCCGTATTTATTTTAATTTGTTATAAACATTTTAATTGATTTATATGTAATAGTTATATTATCATAGTTAATTTCTTCCACCAAAACGGCCAATAGACTTTAGTGCCAGCACACAAGTTTATCCAGAACTTGATCTCTAATAATTTTTCACTCTTTTTGTGTTGAAAAAAAAACTTTCTGCTGAAAAATTTGAGAATGGAATATAAAAATATACGAAAAGTAATTTTTACGGTGAAGTAATAGCATAGATTTTGAGAATGTTTTAAGCTCAACGCAAATTTCTAATGTATCTTTGAAACGAAAATTTAGGTAACTTAGAAATTTAACTATATTAATTTCCTAATAATTTTCTTAAATCATCAGAATATTTTTGCTTTATTCTTAATTTATTGGATCAATTTCGAACAAATTAGCAAAATAATTAACTTTATATAAAGCTATTTGTTCACATACTTTTTAATTTCTATAATTATAATTAATTGCTCAATATTATGAAAATTGAAATAATCAAAAAATTAACATTTTATACTTTAATCACAAATATAAAATAATTATCGAATATTTGTGGTTTTAACGTACAATTTTTGATATCCATTAATTTATAATAAATAATATATAATAAAGACAAATAAATTTTAAACATTTGTTTGATATTTTTTTGAAAATTTCTATACATTCACAGTAAAACTATTCAAAATCTATTTTTAAATTTTTCTTGACAGTATTATTACCTTTAAGGATTTTGATTAATTGCTAAATTTGGCCACACCCAAAATTCCGCCCCTCACGGGTCTAAGCGGAAATTCGGCACTGTAAATATATATAATAAACTTCAAATAGAAAATTGTTTTAAGTGAAAGCTAGCAAACATTTTTTATTATCATTGAGAGTTTTTTATGCATCACCGAGAGTTCTCAGATCAAATCAAATTTACTACTCTCATTCATACATCTTACTTTTTAATTTGAAGTCGGTTCCTAAATTCAATGTGTTTAGGTTATAGCGCACTAATGACACACCTTGTATGTGTTGTATGTTCATACATTTCATAAGCCTTCACATATACTTACTCCAGACAATTAGTCTAAGTGGAGTCTATATACTTATAATAAAGGCGTATTATATTTATACATAGTAATGAATGAAAAATGTTTTTTCTTTTTTGTTTTTTCATATACTATAAAAAATATAAATGAAATAGTGGGATTCAAATGTATTATAAACAAAAAAAACTTTTCAGTCTATGTGTATTATTTTATTTCACTTTAAATTGAGACAGAATGTCGACTTAATGCGAATGAACTTTTAATTATACAATCAAAATTATAAAAATGTAGCTGATGGGAATTATTTTTAATTTCGTTGCTTGTTTATGAACTAACCAATTTGAATTCACGGGTAATCAAAATGGTTATGAATTTGAAAATAAAACACCTTGATGCAGGTACATACAAGATATTTCAAGGGAATATTTAGTTTCTTACTTTAATGAAAACAGCGTCACTTGTCTAATTATTATTACTAGAGTTGCGTTACATCGGGCGGGGATTATTGACATGAAACCTTAGCGCAAAACCGCAAAACCATTCCATTGGGAGGTTTTTATTAATCTGGTGTAATATTTGATGAGTAATTAAAGGTATTTGATACATTTTGATCATGCCAGTTTTAAAAATATTATTTAAAAATCGCAAATAATATTATTATTATTAAACATAAACAGAAATGCATTAATGATCTACTTTGTGTCAGCGGTCGAAATTGGACTATAATCACTCAAAAGTGAATCTCACTGTCTTTAATCAAAACAGTATATATGCGTGCTCTTAAACAGTATATTAAACAAACGAGAATATTTGCGTGTGTATGGTAGTGTGTGTTACATTATTGATTTAAGGTATTTTTTATGCATAATTTAAAAAAAATATTAGCATTTTCCAGCCCTTCTCTATATAAACTATAAGTTTACCTGATTTCATACTCCTTCGTCCACCTAATTTTCGTAAGAAGGGTTACACCATTTTTGCTTCACGTATTAATGTATAGATATTATATACAAAAATTATATTGTTCCGTGTAATTATTAGATATTTTTAACAACTTTTGTAGTATTAACACATTACATTACTTATTAAAACTAAATTATAGTAGAATCTAACAATCCTACAAAAAAATAAAATAATTCGTTTGACTTCATAATGATATTTATTAAAACATTTGGACTATGTTTGTTGAAATCCCACCACACTAATGCATATACATACAAAAAGACAGTTAGATTGAAGACATTACATACCTAGATTTACGCTGAAGGATTTATAAATTTGAAAAGTGTTATACAATAAAAATTTACAATATAAAACGAAGCTTTTTAGAAAATTTCCCCAAAATAATGTAAATTTTCTTTACGGCAATTGTTAAATTTCTAGTTATGCTCACTTCATACATAGCATTACCATCAAAAAAGGTATTACCAATCAGATGGTTTAAACTGTCTGTTGTCAGTGGTAGCCTTTTATTATTTTGTAATTCGTAAAAGTACGGATACACACATCCAAGAAAACAATTTGTAAGCTTTTGATATTAATTAGCGGAAGTAAAACAATAATGCTATAAAAAGTATTATTACATCATTTTAAATATGTAAGCAAAAAACATTTTATTAATTAATCAATAAAAAAAAAACAAAAGGTTAGAAAAAAAAATCTATAACAAAATAAAAATAGAATTTTTTATAAAACAATTTTTTTTTAAATGTTTTAATTTCTTTATAAAGAGTTTTCAGGACACCATATTGTCTATAGCATCATATCACATGTTTTTGTTCTAATAACAATAGGTACCTACGCCATATCAGTCGTTTTTCTTTTTTTAACGCCAATTTTCTAGATGACTCGTATGAGTTGTTCCTGTTCATTATATTTTTATGTTACATATACGAGCAGAAACTTTGTACTAAGTGCACCATATAAATTTGTACATAAAATATAGTCCGAATCATTTTCAGTTTTTACAAAGTTTTAGCTTTATATTCATACGCATGGTATAAAAAACTAACATTTGATAATCGGTTTCCAAAAAGACTATAGAATAAATGTCACGATGTCATCATTATTTTCAGTACCTTGCACAGATAAATAACGTTTAATATTATTTTGGCAAAAGTTTTTTATGAGACAGGCTAGACTCGCACATGGCTTATGAAACAACACCTTTAAGTTTAATCATATCTTCTGAATTTGTTTGTTAAGCTAAATACTAAAATTTTTACCTATTGATTTAGACTGCAATCTTCCCCAGCCTTCCGAGTTGTGGATGTTTCACTCTATCTGGAGGTTTCACAAAAAAAAAAAAAAAATCACACAAATCACACGAATAACTAGTAAACCTTCTATTTAATCGAAAAATGTGGTAGAATAAAAAATAAAGCTTATAACAGCGATTTGTGAAACGAAGTGGAACGATTTGTTTTTCATTCCTGTCGATTAACAAAACCGAACTATAAGTTAGTTGATGGTGTTTTTGGTACTTATAAGGGGATGGCACGACATTGGGATTTTTATTTTGGGATGAGATTGCGTTTAATTTTTGCAACCGTGTTCTCCGCTTTCAATATTAATATGCTCAATTTCGGAGAAAATGACGCTCGAAAATTTTCGGTTCATTTTATTTAAAAAATTTTATATACTAAATATGGTATTTTATTAATAACAGGCGAGATAGCGTAGTTAGTAGAGGAACTGAGTTGGAAATGGGCATACGGGATTTGATTCTCGGTCAGGTTTATTTTTTTTTATTTTTCAAAGTTTACTTTTATTAAATGAATAAATACATATATAATAAATTTTATAAATTATATAAAATAAATTTAAAAAAAGTCGTAAACCTGAATCCCGAACGCGCATTCCGAACACAGTTCCTCTACCAACATTGCTATCTCGCCACTTAGTATTAAATACTATTACTTCAAAAAGACAGTTCGTAGCATTGATTCTATTCTATTCTATTCTAAATTATTTTGAGTCTTCTCTGATTTCACAACGTTTCCATCATTTTGCCATAACCAAGGAATTAATCACTAACTATAAGTTTCATCCTCATAATGATTGCAGATCAAAACAGTGGATGTTTGTGAAAATATGTACAGTTCAAGTCGGAGCAAAAACACACAAACTAGAATTTTTTTAAATATTGTATGAATTCCAATTACTGCTGCATAATAATACAGTAGAATAAATGTTAATGTTTAAAACGATATTTGTTATAAATTAGGTTTAACAAGGTATACATCTGTCAATCAAAATTAAAAAGATTATAACGGCCAATAATTATACTGGACATATATAATATGTCATAGTATATTAATTTTAAACTAAAGTTTGTAACGCTAGGAAATATTGACCGCACAAACAACCAAATTTGAGCTAAAATTGTGACCAACTCAAACATTTCCAAAAAGTTTCCAAATTAACAAAAACTTCTTCTAAATAAAAAATTTGTATATTTGACTTTTATTCTATTGTTTAAAAGTTCTTTTGTTGTTTAAAATTTGTCAATGATTGATTGGATCCAATGAACCCATTTTGCTCATTCACGAACTTAACTCACTTTTTATGTTTAGGATACGTCACCAAACGTTCACCTCATTTGTTTTTGTGTTATCGGGAATACGGACAGTCGGACAGTCGGAAATTGACTAATTTGATGTTGCTATGAAGACCAAAACTTTGTTTGTCCGGTCAACATTATGTACCATTACAAACTATTGACTAAAATTAATATACCCTGACATATTATGTATGTCCAGTATAAAAATAAGTTAAAAACACAATAACATATCTTTTAAATTTTAAATAACACATTTATTATTTTATTAAAATTCTTTTCAATACTTTTGTCGAAATTTAAATAAAATATGAGGTGTAACGAATTTGGTGTCCTTCGTGAAATTGTCTGTCGCCAGAATTACTTATGATACTTGAAAAACGACAGAGAAAAATGTTGATATAATCTTCAGGCTAGTTTTCACTTTTGATTGTTTTTAAACAATATTATAGCTCTTCAATAAAGCAGCAGATTTTGGCACCGTTTTGAAACTCATAAATATTGACTGATCTCTACACTAAACCAACCAGGGTGGTAGTATTTCTACAAATTACCTCAACCATAATACCAACATATATACTATAGTCAGTTTGTCAAGTCCGTAAGTTTATAACAAACAGATGCAGTAAAATAACACACATACAATGTATTTACGAGTGCTGTGTACACACAATATAACATGATGGTTAGGACAACAGTATCTAGTATTTAGTACCAAACATCATATACATACACGTCTTCCCAAAAGTTTCGAAACACATCCAAAGTTTTTTCTCTAAACCGGCATCAATAGGACTACTGTCAGCTTGTTTGATTTCACGTTGTCTACTGATTAGGAGAAAATTGGAATATTCAGGGAATTTTAATCTAAAAAGTCTTTTTTTTTTTTTTTAACTTACTGAAATTTTGAAATATGTATTTAATAAGTCTGTAAAAATTATTTTACGATGTTTTATAAAATCCGTCTAACTACGAAAATTGCCAAATGTTAAAAGTTGTCCGATGTTATGTATACACAATTTTTTCAACCCATTACTGTCTATTACAATTCGATACATACGTTTTTCTTTTTCAAAAGACCAAAATCTTCCATATATTTAACATGAAAAATCGTAAAAAAGTTTTTTATAAGTTTTTTAAGTTATACATAATATCTGTGCTTGTTGTTTAGAATAATATGTGATATCTATAAATGTAGTTTATTTAATTTTTTGACTGACGATGCTAAAACTGTTTGGGGACCATCCACAAATTATGTCCCATGAATTTTATGAATTTTTAACCCTATATAACATTACAACCCTCTCCCCCCGCCCATTTTACTACTGGTCCCATTTATAAAACTCTCCTGATCCTAGTATGGGTTTTGGTTTAATTTAAATTATATAATATGACATCACGGAATTTAGGGCCTCTCCCATGCCTTATCACAATATCACACTTTTTCAACGTCTTCCTTTCTTAACGTGTGACGATGTTTATGGATGGTCCCTGAATGATAGAACAAATAGTAATAAAATCACTTGTCAAGAAATTCCAGAAATCGATTGTTTTACCTTTGGACAAACCGATCAAATTCTTTAGGAATAGCGTAAACAGAAAATGTTTTATGAATAAAATTAACAAATAAATCTAACGTTGAATGGTAGGTACTACTCTGTCACCTATTCATTTTTGGGGATTGGCAATAAAAAGTGCATTGCATAGACCAGAATTTCTCTTTCCAGATAGATAGAATCGCGATCCATCCAAACGTCGATGAAACACTTCTTTGAATCAAAATATATTATACACCATTAAAAATGTCTATTTTAAATATTAAATGATATGAAATACACGTAAGAATTGAAATATTTGAACAATGGCATGATGCCCAGCTAGATATTTTGTAAAATAAGTGAATTGGTCAGCGCAAATTAATATCTCGACTCTACGAATCGTGACTAGTGAGACGGGATAAACGCGTGGTACAGTGGCCGAGGCATAGTTTCTCACACCTTGCGTTACACGTTTCACGACACCCTACACATAAAAAACCAATAAGCAAATACAAAACACATAATAAACAAAAACACGTATCTACAGGGCTTGAGAAGTGCGTAGCAATATGCATTCTTCAACACAATGCGTATGGCGCGATCGCGTTATATCTAAATATGCGCCAAGTCTAAATGTTTAGTACACCAAGCACTAATGGAACTAAATTTTAAATGTCCCATTTTTTATTCGAAGCATATTTCAAAACCAAAACCATTCGTCATCTGTATATGATAATTTTTTCAAAATGTTTCTCTAAATTTTTGGATTTGACTAAACTTGTACTTTGCCTATTTAAAACTGCTATTTTGTATACACTTAATTAAACTTTCCAAAACTTTTTCGAAACACTGTATGGAATCTGGTACAGTACAGTGGGTACTACTGTTACATTTGCTACTACGACTACGTAGGTAGGTAGGTAGGTAGCTAACTCGTAGTATCTATCTACTGTTATTATATATCCGTGCACAGTGTTTACTACCGATTTACATATTATCAGTAAAGTTGTCGTTTATATATATATATATATATATATATATATATATATATATATATATATATATATATATATATATATATATATATATATATATATATATATATATATATCTACGTTGTGTTTTAATTAGCATAGAAAATATGAAACAAAGTTGTTATTACACTACATACACACAAACAACATAACAAAACCCTTTTTAAAGGTATGCATGTATATTTGTATGGGTGACTACGTACATAAAATTTTGAATACCGAGTGTTAGGAAGTGTTGTAAGGTTGGGCTACTTCACTGTCTACATTGATTCACTCTATGAAATTTAGTTTAAAATCATTGTTCAGAGAATCATCTAATTTATATCATTTTAAAAATTTATATGTAGTCCGATCAACGTTAACGTTAACGAATAGGCATAACTAGCTGAAATTTTGAAAGCCTGTTCTAGACATGAGAAATAGCTTCGTAAAAGTTCGTGAACGAGTAAAATCTATCAATTCGGTACTTTGAACCAATGACTCACATTTTTAGCCATAAGAGCCTAGACCTCTTAGACCTCTGTACCCTCCTTAGAACATTACCTGAAGAAAAAATGGATGAATTAGTGGATCCGGTTTCTTCCTTCTTATCCAAACATCGACAGTGTGATTTTCCAACCGTTTCGTAAAGAAATAGAAGAAAAATTAAAATATAACAAAAGTTTTTTCCAAAACATGTTTTGCTTGGAACATTTTCTTATGCACTGTTAGAATTCGTCACAAATCCAGTTCAAAAGCTGATTAATTACCTATCCTTATTATACAAATTCTTCATAAATTTTACTGTATAATCTGTGTATTTGTATATCCTAAATATGTATAATATATAAGGGTATATTAATTTTAGCCTAAAGCTTGTTGCGCTAGAATATATCAAGGGCATCAAATTAGCCCATTTTCTCATATCTGGTCGCTCATCCACATCAAGATTAAAAACTGAAAAGAAATGGTGAGCTGTAATTCTATGGTCTATTCTAGACCTAAAATATGCATGCGTCAATGAGCAAAATTGATCCTTTAATCTCATGGATGCACAATTTATAAACTATAGAAGTTAGAAGAAAATAATAAATAATAATAAATCATATTTGATAGGTGTTTACTTGTCCATTTAGCTTTTGCCTTTTTTTTTCTTTTTACCTGTGGGTACAAAGAAGACTAAATTTTAATTTGCTAATAGTTAAAGATCAACCCAATGCTGTTTATTTAAATATTTAACGCTGTTTGTTAAAAATATTGAACACTGTTGTTTGGTTATTAACTGAAATTTTATGAGAGCTATAATAAAAAATTGAGTTTCCTTTATCAAATTATACTGGAAAATTTATTCGAATTTCGATTAAAGGATCCAAGAAATTTTCCATAACAAGCAAAATTATAGATGGTAAAATTCACTAAAATTTTTCTAATATAAAGAGAAAAGTCTTTAAAGTAAAACTCTTCGCAGTCAATTTTTTATTCGATTACGTAAATTCGATTATTTTTTTTATATCCCAGCAAATTTAATTAACTAGTTAATACGTGGTATATAAGGGTCAAGCATTGACCAGCTTCAGTTGTCCGATATCATGAGTCAAAATCTATCGGCGCCGTGCACCGTGCAGATAGAAACGTCATCCGTTGACTATAACTTTTCATGCGTTTGGCAATGTAAAAATGATACAATATAATAAGAGTGAAAATAAAAACATAATTTACAGATTTAAATTTTTTATTTATATTTATTTAAAGTATCTAATAGTAACAAAAATTGCTCTTATACAACAATAATATTATCACTATAAAAATGTATATGCATTTTTCTAAGACTTATTGTAAGATATGAACCACTAACTTACATGTGTAAATAAATATTTAATTACAGATTAATTTCATAAATTTTATAATATGGTTATAATAATAAGTATTTAAACCTGTAGATTTATTTATGGTATTTTTTTTTTTTTTTTTTGTATTGCTATAATCAGTGGAAAAAGGACAATTTTTCAGGGGTTTATATCAGTCTATAGTAGTACTACGCTGAGACCATAAATTGTTTATGGATCTGATGAATAGGACTTTTCATGCGGTCGGCTCTCGTTGTATATATTATGGGTGTAAATATTTGAGTGTGTGTAGGTAAAGAATCACTCGGTTTGAATGAGTATAATTTGGAATATTATAGATAAATGTTATATTTTGTGTTACATAAATTTGCACATTCTCCAACATGCTATTATTCTATTCTTCCTACAAATCACAACCTATCACCAATTTATTATTATAAGCTGATTTTTAACCGACGAAAAAACAATGTTCTCAAATTGACGCGTAAATTTTTTGCCAATTTATGTTCACGCATTGCTTTTTACAGAGTAGTTCGATTTTGATAATTCTTTTTTTATTGGAATGTGTGTACCTCGAAGTTGGTTCCATTGAAATTTGGAAAATAAATTCCTACCTTAAGGGTGGGAAAATAGTAGGAATTTACTGTACGCTAACAGATTTTAATGCTCAGTTGTGTTTATCAAAAATAAAGCGAGCAGTAATTGGTAGATTATAGTCACAAAAAATTTTAAAATAAAATTTTTTGAATAAAAAAATTACATCGCCGAAAAAACTGAAAAGCAATAATAGCCCTTTTATTTAACCTTAATACCTAAGTTCTTACTAATAAAAGTGTAACAAAGTAATTTTGAGTCGTCGGCAAAGAAGCAAATTAATTAAGTAAGGTGTGACGCGCGGCTGTCGACTCAAAATTACTTATGACACTTACATCAGTTTAAGAACTTAGTCATTAAGATTAAATAAAATATATTTATTATTTTTTTTAGGTGTTTTGGCGGTTTAATTTTTTTCTTAATAAGTTTTTATATTTAATATTATTTCTTAGTATGCAAACTATACGTATAATCATGATTCGAACAAAACTGCTTAAACTTTTTAAATATGTTGAATTAAAAATACAATCTGCTTAATAAAAATACTTATACCAGGCTCCAACCTTTTAAATACAGGATTTCTTATTACTGAAGAATATTTATAATCAGTTGTAAATTTGTATATTTCAGATTCCTGGAAACTGAAATAAAATTTTTTAACTTTATTAATTGTTATGTATTCTCGATTATACAGCTTCATTATTATAATATCTGAATTACTTCCGAATTCAGAAGTATTCTTTACCTGATGATGAAATATTTTTACTCCGAAATTATTTTAGAGCATCATTATTTAACAATAATCGAAAATCAAAACTAACAAACGTGAAAAACGTACCAGCTTACTGCCACACATGATTTTATGTTAAATAAATGTTAAAAATTTATTTTTTTACCTCATGTTCATGTGAAATTGCAATCGGTCAAGCAATCGTTCCAGTGATATAGCTATTCAAACAAATATATTCGATAATGGGCACTTTCACACAAATGCTGTTGTATCATGAATTATTCATCCGATTTTTTGTAAGTACATTAAATTGCAACAAATTGTCAACAGCTTCGTTCGCTTTATGGTACAGAAATTTTATATGATTGCAGTTTAGAAAATGCATTTTTTGACCTCACGTCCAAATTGAAACTCATTCGTTGCAATCGCGAGGTAGTTTTGTGCCATTTGTTGGCATTGTAATCTTTTTCTTCGATAAAATATTTTAATAATGAAAAAATACATACCACTGATATTCAAGATGAACGTACAACTTAATTCGACTTATTTATTAAAAAACACTGAAGAGATAATCGAAAGGTTTGTTGTTAAACATGGTATATTTCTATTTAGCCAATCCCTCTCCAAATAAAACGTCACGGGCACAACATTTTATAGCACAAATTTTATTGATAAATTCGTATAATATATTGAATAAAAAATGTAAATAGGTACATCGATGTATTTAGCCTAGTAGAAATTGGCTCATGAGTAACAAAAACAGAATTTTTTATACGATTCTCTTTTAATTGTCCTACTGATGATATAAATGCATGTTCCCAAAAGGACTGTGAAACTTAGTGCCATATTGCTTAAGCCGAAAGTTTTTGCAGGGAATATATATACAGTCGAATTGAGAAACCTCTTTTTTGAAGTTGGTTAAAATGAATTCTCGTCGTATTGCATTATGAATAGAAGAAAAAAATCGTATTTTTTTGTTTTATTATTTTTCTTTATGTATTTGTATTGGATTAAAAATAACTGAATTCAGGATTTTTCAAACCTTTAAAAATTAATATCTCCAAAAATATTAATTGTATCGTAAAAAATCTAAGACCATTCATAATCGTATTTTATCTAAAATATATACAAAATCTTCCCCGTTTGAAAATAACAATTCCTTGCAATTGCTTAAAAATATGATTGCGAGTTTCACCCTAGTAACATGCATTTATATCAACAGTAGAAATTTAAAGAGAATCGATTAAAAAATCGAGGTGTAATAATTTTCAGTACTCATGCGCTGATTCATACTAGACTAATTGTACCGTGAAGTATGACGTGAGATTTATATAGTTGGTATATAACATACCTTCCTATAACAAACATGTAACATTGACTAATAAATAACATTAGAAATTGTCATTCATTTTACAATTGTATTATCAATAAAATAATAAATAACGATGATCATTGATGATTGTATCTCATTAGTGATTTGTTTTTGTTATGGTTTATTCTGCTAATATATAATTATTATTTATGGTTAGGGTAAAATTTGTATATATTTACATTCATGGTAAATATATGTTACGGATAATGTTCAGGTTATGGCAGATCAAATAAACAGACCCGGTCACACCTTTCACAACATTACTTGATGTGAAATATTTGTTGTTGCCACCCGGTATTTGAACTGAGAGACACCGTAAAAGTCTATTCAGTTCTTTTTTGGGCTTTTTTACTTTAAACTACGATTTTCGATAATTAGAAATATTAGCCTTAAAAAAAAGCGAATCACTATCTATTTAAAAATAACCGCATCAAAATCCGTTTCATAGATTAAAAGAGCTTAGCATACATAGGGACAGACAGAAAGCGGAATCTCTATATCACGTGACTAATTTTTAGGGATTGTATTAAGAAATCAATATACAGTGAAATCAATCAATATACCATATTACAGTGAAATTTTGATACAAATTTCATAAATATCATTAGTTATGTCGACTAAACATAATTGTTTTGCTGCATCTCTGGGATAAAGTGTAAAAAAATTTTTATTTCAATAATTTCGATAATGCTTTTAAAATATTTTTTTATTTCCTTCGGAATTATTCCGTTTCATACAATAACGGTAACATATTCATTAATGTAGTAGAGTAGATAAAACCAGTTAATGTTATCAGAAATTGATTTTTTTTTGTTATTACTTCACTAATTGAATTGTAGGATTTTTGTTTTAAATTTCATTTTGTAAATAAATAATCATAAAAATTGAAAATCTCATTTATTCGTTCGTATTATCTATTTATATTTAAATGAATAATAGAGGTTTTAGCCCATAATTATTTTTTATGTGGTTGATTTAATAACAACAATACAATGTTGTCCAGGTCGTTTTGTATTTCAATCGTTTTAATACCTCACCCATTTTATTTTACACTTTACCACAAAGAATCGTTAAGCTGAAATTATATTTCAAGTGGAATTAAAAATATTTATATTAGTTTTATCAATAAATACATAGATCGGTATTTATCACTAACTCCTCAAGAACAGCACCGATTTTGATTATTCTTTTGTTTAAATATTGGTTATTTATATCATTTAATTTAGTTTTGGAGTGGGGAACTTTTCAGGGCTTGAACGACACCCCATTTAGGAGGTGACAATTTCCCGTTAAAAAATAAGTAGATGAATCAAAAGAGCAACAAATAATTAGCGATAAATAGCTTTAAAGTTTAAAAAATAATGACATAAAAAATACAGGTTTTTAAATGATTTTTCACAAAAAACTGGAAACTCTGACATATAATGGATAAAAATGTAAGCGTTAAAAAAGAAGCTTATAAATAAAGAGAAAGATGCTATTTTAAAATGTTCCTCCGTTCAAAGATTACTGAAACAGGAACATTTAACGTCGTGCAAAATAAAAACGAATTATTCGAAGTAAAACTAAACTACCTTTTAAACCTGATTCAAACGATCATCAAGATGTCTTTTGAAGACGATAGTTAAAAAAATAACGCAGTTATAATGAAAATGATTAACTCACTACTTAAACGAAAACGTCAGTGGTTTAACAAATAGTTTATTATCAAATATTGAAATTTAACGTAACGCGCATGTACATTTTATTTTATCTATCTGTTCTTTAGGAGTTAGAGGGTTAAAAACTTAATTGACAGGACTATATTTTCAAATGACATTCTTTATAACGGACTTAACATTTAGACAGATTACGATTTCTCATTTTGCTTTGTCGAAAACTCTATATCTGTATTGATTAAAATTTTAAAAAAGCTTTTTGAAAATATTGATGGTCAATTATTCTATATTTTACGTTTCACTAATGTGTACTATTTTTTAGAGTAAATATTTTTTAATAATTTGTTATGAATTTCTATATCGACATAAATAAAGGAATAAAGGTTATTTAATGCTGTTTAGAAAAATTGTTAGGTAGAAGAAAACGTTAAAAAAAAAAGGTTAAAAATAATTTTTTTCTTTTTGTAAATTCTATAATCACAAAGGATTAAATATTTTTCTAATATGTCGGCGACAATTCAGTACATGTTTTAAAAATACAAAAGCTAAATAATGCACAGCCATTCACACAGTAGACGCTTTCGAAATGAGTTAAAGCACACACACACTCATACACATCTACACATAATTTACAAAGCTATAGCTGACTTTATTAAATATATACACAAAACACATACAGAGATGTGTGGAGCTATTCTAAGCTTTTTTCATCGTTTATTTTTTTCGATGAATTTATAAAACTAAACGTCGACCGTCATTTGTTTAATTTTCAACAAACTTGTTTCAATCCTCATACCATGTAATTAACATACAACGAACAGAAAATATTATAGAAGGAAGCAAAAATTATGATAAAAAAACAACATCCTCAAACCATTAGCTTTTTAAATTCTCACCCTTGTTTGGCCATCTAACATTATATAACGGTTTTTCAAATATTGTGAAGGTCGAATGAATAATTTTCTTGAATATGTTAATATTTTCTCGTACGAAAAATTAGAAACAAAACTATTATGGTCTTGGCAAAGAAAAAAAATTTGAAACGCAAGAAAGCACCTACAAATTAAAAAATAAAAAATAAATAAAATTGAAGATACATTATTCTCTTTTTTTCTTTTTGTCAAATGAACAACTATCAATTTTTACAAAAAATATAATTTAACTTTGTTAAATATATTGTTTTCTCCTATAGTATATTTATAACCCAATAAATGTTGCCTTCCTGGTAGTTTAACGATTATATCAAAAACTAGAGGACGCCAATTGGTTTCACCCGCGTAGTTCCCATGAGAATGCAAGATAAAAAGTTGCATATGTTACCCGGGGATAGAGTTACATCCCAACCACGAAAGAATTTTTCAAAACGGTCCTGTAGTTTTTAAATTTTTTCGTTATATACAAAAATACATACTAAAATACAAATGTTTTCTCTTTATAATATTCGTATTATAATATTAGTCGTATAGCCAGACGCACTTCGCATTGCGAAACCGCTAAATACTTTTCCTTCATAACAACTAAATACACTTAATGTGCAAATATATTACCGGTGTTCATAAACATCATATTATTTATAAATAGGTACACTCAAAAATTGGCATGTAGCTTAATTATAGTTATAGCAACAAGAAAAATTCCCTCCTAGAAAAATTCTGATAAATAGGGCGTTATCGTTTACGAAGCACTTACAATTCAAGATGGCGGATATTCATCTATATATTCGGTTTTTATTTTGCAATAGAAATATCATTCAATTACAAATTCGATAACTATTTTGTTCAGAGGGTTATTAAATCATGCATGTGTTGTACGACAACCGCTGGCAAGAAATTAAAAAAATTGCTATTTTCATGATGTAAGGCAACGGGTCAAGCGCAGTCAATAGTTTTTTAAGTTATTTTTCAATGACCTTTCTATTAAAACTCTCGTTACAACGATTGAAATTCGACCGTAATCACTCAAAAGTGAATCTCAGTGTCTTTAAACAAAACAGTATATATGCGTGTCTTTACATATGCATGGTAGTATGTGTAATGTAAGCTACACCTCTTATATATGTGTGTGTCATAGAGTACTTAATGTTTTGATATTGATTTTTTATGCATAATTTAAAAAAGAATACTAGCATTCTTAATACAAACAATGTTTTAGCTTCACGTCTTAATATTAGTGGTTGCTATCGAAAATTTACATGGTCTAAAAATGAAAACGCGCCATTTATAAGAACTTCCGTTGAGAAAAAAACTAACCACAATTAAACCGTTTACAAATTTTTAGATGTGTTTATAAATACTATGATAAGCATATAGTCACTGGAACTTGTATGAAATTTTAGGATCTCACTATCGAAATTTTAGTCATAGGTATTAAATTATTTATTTTGATTTAAGGTTGTTTAAATGATGTATATCATTAAAACTAATTCCCTCACTATTTTAAAATATTTTCGCAAAGCATGAGATTCAGAATCGAAAAAAGCAACCATTATTCTAAACAAAATATGTTAAACAAAGTCGTACAGAAAATTTCTGAGTTTTCGTTCATTGTTTAGTTCACATTTGCAGATGTGAACTAGTATGGAGAATTAAATAAATTCTCCCTTGAAAATTTCATGTATTCATGTTCCTCCTTCTGTTTGTTTTAGAGGTAGGTTTGTCGGTCAATTAATTTTTTTTTTGCTTTAATTGGTTTCTTTTCTCTGCTTGTGTTGTTTATAATACACAACTTTATATGCTTAGTACCTACCTATGAACAACTTTATTGTACAGAGAAAAAATACAGCGAATTTAAATATACGAGTAGTTTATATTCAGAATACTTCTCAGCATTTTTTTTTCAGTGAAACTTATATTGCTTTAAAAAGTTAAAAAGATCCTATATATTTTAAATTTATACGATATTGAAAACATGGCGAATAAAATATAGTTAAAAAAATAAGTAAATGAAAACACGCTTGAATCGTAAACCAAACTATATAGTATAAAATAATTTTTATTTTTCAAAGATAGAAAGGCCACTATTTCATTGTAATTAAATAATTTTAAATTAACAATTAAGTGATTATAAATATTTTCAAGTTTTAATTTGTGGAAATACATTTTACAGAAATAAACAACTATTATATAGATTAACCAATATTGACATTATAAATAGTTAAGCTAAATTATTTCTCTAATAAAATGATTAATTGAAAAATGAAAATTTTATTGGAAAAAAGCATAAATAATTCATCGATCTATTTAATAAAAATTGATTAAAATTTGAATTATTAATAAAATGTAAACCGTTTTGATTATAATAAAATGAATTTTTAATTTTGACAGTTTATCATTATTTTAAACATAGTAAAAACTATTTAAACATACTGAACTTGCTTTTACCCGCTCACTTTGCACAGCAGTTTTACTTTCTTAAAAACTAACTATTAAAACAAAAATAAAGAAAGTGCATATACAACTACAGTACATAAGCATTTTTTCTTTAAATAAGATCCTTTTTGAAATTTATGCCTATATACGTCAAAAACGCAATTGCTTAATATTAACCGACAAAAGAATATCCCACTTATGTAGAACGGATCAACTGAATTTCTGTAGAATCTGATAAGTTTTTTTTAAAAATAGCTTGACAAATGAATTGTTTTGACACATTTTTGATGTTTTCGTAAGTAAATTGGCATGTTTTTCGACAATATCAAATTAATACAAATAACATTATTATAATTATCTAGGTACATATGTTTAAAATACTTCTATAATACCATACTATTTCAGCTTTTATAATGAATTCATTTTGTTTTTTACATTTTGTCACATAAAAATATATTATGAACATCTCACAACCTCCATATACAAATCAAATACACGCCAAGTCAAAGTTTAACCAAATGTCGAAACCAAAACATTCACACGCAATATTTTTATTTATTTTCCTTTTTTTCTTTTTCTTTGAATCATAGAAGAAAACATGTCAAATTATTCTTAAAACAAATTAAGATAACTAACAGCTAATTGTTTGAATGTCCGACCTATGATTAAAAATCCCTGTTTAAACTATTTTTTTAACCTATATACTTACTAAGTAGTTAATATAGTTATAAGAGTTTGTTATATATAATATAACACTACCGCCTATCGTCTAGAAAATATTAATAGCACTGAGAACTTTTGGTTACCTTAAAAGTGAGTTAATGAATAAGCAATATCGTACTGGAACAAATTGGAAATTTGAAATATTCTTCTCCTATGGTTTAAACCACAGGAGGAGAATATTTCAAATTTTGTTTGAAACACCTTCTCCTAAATACAGCTAATTCATGAACTCACTTTTAAGGTTACCAACAGTTCTCAGTGCTATTAATATTTTCTAGAGGTTAAAAGTTTTGAGTTAATATATTCTATATAATTCGGATATAAAAAGGCTTGTTGTTAAAATATTCTTCAAATCAAAAATTTAAGTATAAAATGTCTCCTTTGGAAGGTCACAAATTGATGAATAAAGATCAGTTGTAAATTTACCATTGATTTTTCGGGTATAAAAGATAAGGTCGATACCTCCACGTTTATATAGAGGTAAAACCTGACCCATTCCTAAAAAATATTCTGTTAATCGAAAATGACACTATCAAATTTTATGTCGTTTGTATGTGTCACATTATTCAGATCGTTGCATTTAAAATGTCAAATTATATAATTAAATCGGACATTTAAATATATTTTATTATTTATATGCAATTAAACAAAATATGTTAATTGTAATAAAAATATTAGCTGAAACCGCAGATTTATGCAAAGATTTTAAAAAAGTATTTTACATTGTAATAAGCAAATCGTCTAAATACCATTTTTGATTTAATTTAAGGAAAAAAATTGATTTTCCAAAAATCGTAGTCAAAGACATTTTAAATCTTAATAATATTATGTCGCAAATTATTTCGAAAATCTTGAATACTTCCGAACTAATGTATATGAATCGATATCGGAAGTATTGTGATCGTGTTTGTAAATAAAAAAGTTTTTTGCACAAAATCTTTAAAAAAACTTTTTTATATATCGACAATTTATCTGTTAAATCGATCTGTTAAATTTATACAGACGAGTGCGCATAACTCCCATAACTATAACTGTAAGATTATTCATAAATTTGTGGTAAACAATAATGGGTGTATTTGGGATAGGTTTTAAAATATTTCATCTATAAACTACTGTTCAGTGAATATGCAGCTCTCGAAATGATGTATTTTTTCAATTTTAAGATTTTGATGAAATTTTGAAAATAAGTTTATCATATTAGAAAAAACACTAGACCATTAATTGGCCTATGAGGGGCACATAAAAAACCTAATATCAGGTCACAAACAATGTCAACAAATGCAGATCTTACATATAACAAAAAAGGGACTATAACTAGAATCTTTAGAAATATAAAAAAGACGAGGAAATAGTAATATTTGATACTATTGTGATTTTAACAATTTTGGCTATTAATTATCCTTAATTTTAAATTAAAAAAATTAATTCTTAAGTTTTATATGAATTTTAAGTTTTTTAACAAACATGTTTATTGTAAATAATGATATTTATATTTTTTAACTTGACATATTTTTGTTGTTAATAATTGTATCACCTAATAATTACATAATTTAAATTGTATATAAATACTGTTTTTTTTTTTGTATTTGATTGTTTGTATTTCTGAAAATGATCATTGATCGAAATGTTTAAGATAAGATGGGAACCGACTTTAAAAGGTAATTGGTCAGAAGGAAAAATTTAAAATTATTTTTTACTATAGTTCTTTTTTTTTTCAAATATTTTATTTTTTAACTTTGAGTGTTGTATACAACCACGCAAAATTTTTTGATTTGGCTGAAATTGAATCACTAAAAATTGTTTTTGCCCCTTGTATTCCCCAAGGGAGTTCCGATCTGCACTAAATTGAAATGGAACCATGCGGGAAGTATCAGCTTTCAAATGTATCATCAAAATCGGTTCTCCCAGTGAAAAGTTCTGTGGTTACATACATAAAAACACGAATTGGGGACCTCCTCCTTTTTTGAAGTCGGGTAAAAATAAAATTTTAGTGGTAAAAGCTAAATAATAGTTATTTTAATTCAAAACTTATTGATACTATTTTTTATTGTTGTAGTATCCTTGTCTCCTTATTTATTTCTGAGTAAGGTTTACAGTTCTTAGTAGTACAAAAAGTATAATATATATTTGTATCCTTTTTTCACCGAAAAAATAATTAAAAAGCACTACCGAAATCGTAATAAATTAAATTAGAAATAAATTTTTATTTCTAATTTTTTTTTATTCAGCCGTTCTCGTCTCAAGAAAAAGGTTAAATAATTACCTATTTATCAAAGAATCATGCCAGGTAATCCTATTATTTCACTTCAAACAAAGAAAAAGAATAAATGTTATACAACGTAAATAAATATTTAATGACAATAACATTAAGAAACCTTTAATTATTTTTATAAATAACATAATTTAATTCTTTTAAATTAAGAAATTTTCTGTAGAAAACTAACGAATATCGTACGACTTGTATATACATGAATTTTAACCCTTTTTATATGTAAATATTTGAGTAAAATATTTCGCGTACTAATTTTAAATACTATCAATTTATCTTGTCAAATTTAAGAAGTAAATAATGTATATTTTCTAGAGAAAAGAAGGGGATAATTTAAAATTGTTTTGAAATAACAGTTAATTAAAATTTCCAAATGGTATGTAGATATTTTAATGAAAATATATTTTAATTTGCCTTCTTTATTAGGGCTATGAAATAGAGGTTACTAATTTAATTATAAACAAAAAAAATTCGATTAAAGTGTATCGTATAACACATCTAGATGAATATTTCTTTAATAAATAACAATGAAATAATGAGAAAAAATTTATAATTTACAATCACGTTTAATATGCATACTTTTATTGTAAATATAACTTACAGGTAATTAGATGCATTACTATTTGAAAATTTCAAATGGTACCTTATACCTTATGATATATCATTTAAAAGAATTTTTTACGCTGAAATTAACGATACTATCCAATTTGAAAATGGTGAAAAAAATGATCAAATTATGATGTAAAGTTTTAAATAATTATTTTCTTTGTTTTTGTTTTTTATTGATTCCAATAAATTTCTCCCTAATTTTATTACCAATGTTAAATTTTAGTACCTATAGATTTCAGTATCAATTTTAGTAGCAAATTATAATTCCTGAAACTGAACAATTTTTAAACAATAGTTCCTTCTTGTTCTCAGTAGGTATTAGTTCAATAATACTACGAATATACTTTTTGATTTTATATTTTGTTACTGCTTATAATAATTTTGACACAGGTAAAAAATTTTACTATTCGTTTGTTACATGTTCATAAATTAGATTTGTGACATTCTGCTCAAACTCTAAATAATAGAAATGTTAAATTAATTTTGTACTAATTTATTGGAATTAATTTAAAAACTTACCGTTTTACCATGATTTGGTCATTTTTTACAATTAAATCATTAAAAATGAGACATAAGATACTATCTGAAATTTTTAACTGAGTGGTCCTGTGCTCCTGAGCCAGTTTCTTCATATCGTTAACAATTAAGGTAACATTCTTCCGATATTCATCATCCTCTATGTAAATTAATGATAAGAACACGCATGCTAAGAACACATAATCAAGCCGATATTTTCTACATTTGATTTTATAATCTTAAAAGATTGTGTAAATTATTTGTACAGAAACAATGTAATTAATAAACATGTTCTTAAATACGCCCCCTTCCAAATTCTGAAAAGTTGTAGTTTCCGTAGAATGAGAAAATTGAGACAGCAACAATGAGAAAATTGAGACAGTGCTTACTTTTGAATCGTATTGTATAAATTACCAATTTTGATTGTCACTTTTCATAAGGGGGAGGATCAAACTTCAATAAGCTTACATTATCATTTTATTTGTTGTTACAAATATGAGAATATTATCGAAGAAATTATCTAACTAGCCTTGAATGACTAAGATAAATATTGTTTTATTAAATAAAATAGATATTTTATATTCTTGCTTACCTTATGAATATTCAATAACTTGACTAAATATCAAATATTTTATTAATTGGAATGTTTTGGAATTTCTTAATTAATCAATAAAATTTTTTTATTTTGAATAGACCAAATATATTTTAATAGAATCCAAATATTTTGCATAAATCTAACAAAAAAAAATTTGGAAAACGGTTGACCCTAAAGGCCATCCCTGCAACTTCCCGGTAATTTCATACTTAAGCACTTAAAATTTAAGATATTATAATGTTTTTGAGCTAAAAATTTGGTTTTTGATCTGCGATGTTAAAAAAACACTTGTTACCGAATATTTCGTTAACGATATCTCCCGAACCAATCAACTGATTTTTACGTTCTTGGCGGCGATCGACTTTTGACGACGAAATTCTTTTTCTAAACGGTAGATAATACCATGCACGTTATAATCTCTATAAAAACTTATTTTGAACAAAATATAAACGAAAGGTAATTTGTTAGATAATTTTTGTTTGATTCAAATATATAAAAGATACCTCTGCACCAAAAAAAATTATACATTTTTTTATTCTCACAACAGCACCCGCAAAAAGTTTGTACTCTTAATTAGGTCCCCACCATTAAATGCCCACAGCCTCTGTCAATCTAAAATTGATACTGCTTAATCATCATAAGTGAAACAACTTGTTTCTCTGCGGAAATTCTAAAAAGTGAGTTCTTTTCTATTTTGGAGACCGTAAAATTTTCGATTTCGCCCACAAGCTCGAAATTCGCAGATATTGGCCTTCAAATAAACGACAAGTCGTAGTCCAAAGTATGCAAAGTAGTTACAGGTGTTCCTTATAAGTATGTATTAGAAATTTCGAGAGATCGTTAAGAATTGACAATAATGATACAGCAAAAAAAAAAAAAAAAAATTAAGTACACTAGCATTGATCCTAAAGCTGGTTCTAGCGTGACGGAGAGCTATTGCTCGTTAAAAGTACGTATTTGCAAAAAATAAGGTTATATTTAAATGAGTTAAAATAAGGAAAGTGGCATATTTTGTTTGATATTCTCAAATGTGATAAAAATAAGTGTATAATCAATATTAATTTAATAAATTTTGAATCTCGTTACAAACGAATGTACTTTAAAATTACTTTTAATTTAATCATCAAAATTCCAAGTAATACATGAAATAGGTCACGATAATCATTTCTTCTTAATATTTTTTTGTAAATACATTGGGAATAAAAATATAACATTTTTATTCTCTTGTATCATTACACCATTCGTGCACCACTCATACAGACGGACGGCCTCATAAGAAGAACAATAATAAAATGGTAATGGCTTTATCAAAAGCTTCTTCGAACACATCAGATTATCTGATATTAATTCCATTTTATTTTAAAATCTCATAGGTATATTGAATTTTATGTAGACACATATTACAAAAGGTGTATTGTATAAATAAAAGTGACATTGATAATACTATGAGGTGTTTATTTTTATTTATTATTATTCTAGTCAATTGATTGGGAATTATGATTTAAAAAAATAATAAAATATATGTCCAGTTCTTACGCGAGAAAAGTGAAACTCAAGATAAGGAGAAAAATACAAAATTTCAAGGGTAGGATAATTGAAGGGTACATGTCTGATCATCTTGATATGAAGTTTAAAATTATGCATTTTGTTCACATCTATGTGTTTTTATTAAAATACTGAAATATGTATATTAATAGTATACCACGGTTGCTCTGATGCCTTTACGAATACATGTGCTAAGATGCCATTACGAATACAAACACGGTTGCTATAATAATATATATTGTATACAAGTATATAAACACTTTCGAATCATACAGAAATAAAAAACATTATTCATAGACCTCAGTCCTAAGTAACAAACGGACGGAGCGAGAGAAGGGCACGCATGCAACATACAACAAAACATATGTGTCCGTAGCACATTGAGTAAAGCGCATTAATCGTCTTTTTAATCAGGAAGAGCAATAGGGCTTGTACTCATTTTTAAATTTACGACTCTTCAGAGTTGCAGTCATGCAACTTATTATGATTACAATGAAAAGAGTTTTATGAATTAATTATTTATTGTGACTTAAAAATTTATATCTTTAATACTCTACATAGTGATCATGCATTGAAAAATTAATATAAAAACATTAGTATCAGATAAGGTAAGCAAGACCCAGGCTATACAAGAAAGGTCAAAATCTAGACTCGCATTTGAGCAAGATCTGTTACACTCTTGGTCTTGCGCCTCGTTTTGCTTAATACTCAATATATAATACTTAATGCTCAATACATTACGACTGTTATGATGATTTTACGTAAGCTCGCACATACACATAAAAATCCTGTAATAAATACTGTAGTATTCCTTCTATCTCATTTCTCGAACGCTAAAACTGTTGCCCCTTTTTTATTGTCTCTTTTTCGTTTCATCGAGTTTGAAGTCACAACGATACTAAGGAAGGTTCACTTCAAAAATTGATTTGATGTGCGTATCAATGATAATTCCATAAACAATATTGTAAAAATAATTATGTGTTTTTGTCAATAAAAACTATTATTTATGTTTGCGTATCTTGTTAACAGTGTGTCTTCTCAGAAAAAACACATTAGGTATACGAACTTATAATTATAATATTTACGGGATAAATTTAATAATATTTCATAGAAATGTATTTAGATTCATATAATAAATTTATTATTATTTTGTTCAATTATTATCGGATTGACAACACAACTTATTTACTTAAAACTTTATATTGCTATAGGATAGGCTATTGCAAGAACGCTGTGATTTGATAGAGAAAGTCTGTTTAATACTGTTAAATAAATCTAAGATAAAAATATTAATTTTCAAATTTTTACTTGATGTTTTTATTAGCGAAACAAACTTAACTAGATGCATAAAAGAAAACCCAAGTCTTGATGGAAAAATGAACTCAAATAACTATCAAAAACTAATACCCTCATCGAAAACAACCAAAAAAACTGATTAAAATATAGATAAATTAGAACTCAATTTTTTTATAACAAATCAATTATGTCAATATTTTCCTGTGCAAATTTAAAATCTAAACGAAATATTAAAAAGTTATATTTTTCAGTTTTACAATGTTCTGATGTGTGTGATGCATCGTTATTTAAATTTTACTGTATTTACGTCTCTCATCTATATATAGGGGCCTACGCCTGAAAAACTATTTCCTAACGCATATTTCTACATTTTATTATCCATGGTTAGAAATAACCAAATCAATAATTACGGTTACTTTTTTTATATATTTATACGTTAAGGAATTTTTGGATTTTTGAAAAAATCTAGCAAAAAAAGCCCAAATTACAATAAAGAATCAGTAGAAGCTTACTTTTTTATGTATTGAACTTGTACACTATGTACTACACTTTCTATTTAACAGTGAACACTAGACAAAGTGTACCTATACTAAGTATAAATGTATCTTCAACGAGAATATTTTACTAAATGTCACCTACTCTTATTGTAAACAATCAAATCGCTTTAGTGCAGCCAAAGAATTTTTAATAAAGTATGAGTATAGGTAAAAAGAAAATATTTTATAAATATGTTTTTTTCCATTTGTATAAAAAATTTGTTGTACTTATTTTAATACCTAAAATTGGAAATTCTCAGCAAAAAAATTATTGAATTGTCAACAAAATTAATTCTACATTACTTGCAGTGGTCTCGAATTAAGTTTATTGCACTTTCAAAGCTCGTAAAAGCTTCATGCCACCACTCCTCGCATTTGGAACATCTTATTCAGCTTTTATAACAGGGATTTATGTATATTTCACCAAATGGTGGGCATTCTAAATGTCTGAGTTGCACTTTTGTGAATAAATCTAAAGAGAATTTCAGCTCGTGGTAGTGGGGCTATCTAATCTTCTTCTCTTAAATAAGTCCGAGCTAAATGGTTGTATGTATGATACATTGAAATTATGTATCGTATTTGCATTGGAAAAATTTCTTAAACTCCATGACTATTCGATTATTTTTTACCCAAAACACTTTCCCTAGATTACAATCCTTAAAATAACATACTCAAGTGCGTACTCTTTCAATTTTACGATTATCTAGTCGAGAGAAACCTTGTACTATTTTCTAGTATCAACCGAAATCACTCTTGCCATGACAATTTAGTTTTTTTAGTTTTTTGTAGAACGAAGTGAATGTTTTTTATTTCTGAAAATTTATAGTTTTATTGCAAAATGATATAAATTTTTAATGATTCATACATCGATCTTGACACATTCTTAATACAATAACAAATGTTGGCGATTTTCCTGGGATAACATGATGGACATTTAATAGTACCTATGTATAATATTTATCTTTCCAGGTACTAAATAACAAACATTCATTTAATTTTGTTGTAAGCCGACTTAGCTTGGCGTTAGTTTGCTTTTGTAGTGTTACATTATTATAGTCGTTACTAGAATTGAATTTAAATATTTAACAAGCAATATACAATTAAATATAACAAGTAAAGTCACCAAATAACTAAGTCCATCTATCACGAACACACAGAGATCTACATAATTAAAGGTCTAACTGAGCCACACATTACCACTGAGGGTTTTATATTGTTTGGTGGTGGTTTCACTTCAACTTGGTATTTTATTGTACATGGTGTGTCATAAAATTATTGCGAACTTTTTAATTGCTTTGAATATCATTACAAATGTAATAAAAACACTTTTAAAGCACAAGCCATTAAAAGGAAAACAAATTTTCTTTTCATAGGGTGCTTAATTATGCTTTATATTTAATGTGCTACTTAAAGCCCGATTGCACGTTTTTATAAATATCTTACATAAGTGATTCATTATAATTTTTAATTTCTAGTGCAATTAATACTCCGTAACTAGTTCAATTTTTGTCATAGCTAGATAATTTATAGCTAATAATGGACTCAGAACTTTCTCGTGATGAGCAAAAAATTTATCGGTAATTCTACTATAAGCGGTCAATTTCTATGGAAAAATCGCATAACAAAATTTTTGAATATTATTATAATTATTCACAATCAACTGCTTTGTGCATACTAACATTATTTATCTTAAATTTTGAAGGAAAGTGTGTATAAGTGCCATAAACATAACAAGTGTGTGTAAGTGCCTTGGACATCAATAGCACCTTTTACCGTAGAATGACTCTTATGTATTGTCACAATGGAGATGAACATACATGAAGTCATTTATGCAAATCTCCTTCTTTGTTTAATTGAGAATTTTGAACGTCCATATTTTGGCTATTTTTAAGATTTTTAAAAATTACTTCAAATTCATGTTAGTGATAAAAATTAACAATTAAAGTGATAAAAAAAAATCTTTCCTATGAAGTGAAAAATGAATTTTTCTACTGATGTGTAACTTTATGATGTATACTCACACAATTTTATCAAAGTCAAATGAATGGCTTACGATATATCGGTACTCAACTGAAAATACTCATTATCGAATATATTTACTCACAAATGTATTATGCCTGGAACAACTTGAGCGATTCAATTTCAATTTAGATATGTGGTAAAACAATTCATTTTCTAAATGCTCATTATATAATATTCTCGGCGACTGAGAATTGACAAATTTTTTCGACTAAAAAAAACAAATGATTTATGATAATATAACTACGCATGGGAATATAGAAAGAAATGAGTTTCGAGTGCATTGTCTTCGAACATGTAATACATTTGATTTCTAAAAATTTTGAGGTTTTTCGTTATTTTTTATTTAGAAATTCGCTTTTGGGTTTAATATAGAAGTTAAACAGCTTCCTTTTAAACCATAAGAAATTCACCTTAAACTGAATTATTCATGGATATGTAGAAGTAAAGCCTAAGACTCAGGAATTTTCTTTTAATTTCGAATGAGCCTCGTTTTGACTGTTGCCTGTTTTGTCTTAAATGAATGCAAAATTAACAATCGAACTAATCTCAAATTTGTAGGAAACTCTCTTACGATACAATTTTTGGGACATTCTGTGTAGTTATAGTGAAGTAAATATACAACTTTCTACTTTCTACTACTAGTCACAATGTCAGTCAAGCCTGCCTAAAGAACTTTAATTAAAACCAACCCTTGTTATTGTTGTCCTTCTCGGCATCATATAAATTAAATTACACTTTTTTTTATTTATAATAATTGTTTGAGTCGTAAATATATTGGAAGGTAGACAAGGTTGACCATATTGTCTACTTTTACGAATGAATTGTGTTTACGAATGAATTTGAGAAATCGAATAATCTTATTAATTGAATAAAAATTTTTACAATTGGTCTTAGGTGACTCGTAAGGTCCACACGACGAACTTGAGGATATATAAAATAAATAGTAATTTCTTTAGTATAATAAATATGAGTTAGTTTTCTTCTTCTTTTTTATTCTCAACAAAAAAAATGCTGGACCGATTTTTCTGAAGGTCTTTAGTTTTAAATTACGTTATACACGTTGATTGAAAGGGATTATCATTCGATACCATTATTTGTTCTCAAGATAAGCAAAAAGTTGGTTTTGAGCATTGGTCTCGATACGTAGAGATATGTCAACAATAGGGATTTACAAAATCGGCCCCATTACAAAAAGTTCCCATTTGGAAGTTAAAAAATGGAGAAAAACGAAATAAGAATTACAAATCAACAAAATATGATGAAAAACAGATTGAAAATCACTTAAAAGGGAATTTAATGACATAATTTCTTCTGCCATATGATTCGAAAATGCAATTCACGCGAATGAATTAGATCATAATCATATTAAAAATATTTCAAGGAAAGTTTCTCGAAATGCATTTTTAACGAAAAGCTGTAATATAAGATATACAAGCAGACGGAGCTTACGATTTTCGGTAAAAAAGCAAGGAAATTTTTATATCTGTCTGATTGACGAAAATGATGTACATGTTTTTGGGATGAACTTTTTTTTACAATTTTTACTAAATTTTTAAGATTACGTCAAAAACGATAGAAATTTGTACCTGGGATTTTTGACGTTGCTCATTATGAATTTAAAATTAAAAGTAGCATAAAATAAAATGCGATTTTTCGTGGTTAGCTTATTGCACTTAATGGCTAAAATTTAATGCACACTACATAGTCTTGGTGCCATACGCACTTCAAATCATTCATAAAATTACTTTTAATACTATGGTTAGCGAAAAAGATGATCCTCGCAAAAATCCCTGTGACTTAACTGAAAGAGATGACTTCCTAGACAACTTTCTCATATACGTTCATACATATAGAAAAGCTTTTCGCTTCTATGTTTGTTGCACACATAACTTTATGGTTACTATATTAAATTCACTTTTTTAAAAACCCAAAGTATTCTACGCCAAAACATACGCAAACTTTTTATGATATTTATGTGTTTTACTGAAAATATTTTAGATTTGCATATACGGAAACCAAAATAGGTGTAAAAAATATATTTGTGTTTTTATATATCAAATAAAATACCTTAAAAGTTGATTGTTATTTATTAAGTTTACCTGGATTATACTCAATCAATCAATCTATGTATATGCGATAAACTAGTATTATTCTGCAGTTCTACAGATGTAACTAATTAAAAAAACTTCCCCGTAGAAATTCTTATACATATACAAATTTAATATTCGTTGTTGAATCGAATAAAAATAATTTTATGTTAAAAATTTAATGATCCATCAAAAAATATTTATGCTATAAAAAAGTAAAAAAAATAAAGACACTTTTTTTTACGTCACTGGCAGAATTTTACATATACAAGTAGCCATTATTCATTAAATTAACTAGACAGCTATAATTAATTTTATGATAATAATTAGCATAAATATTATATTTAGAAAAAAACAAATTATTTATTTAATTTTTAAGTATCAATTATTAATTAAAAAATAGAAAATATTTAAATTCCATTCCAATCGATGACTAATTAAAAATATTTTTTTGGTTTCAGAAAACAACAAAAATATATCATTAGCAGCATATCATTTATCAAAGAAGAATATTTAAAAATTAAAAAGCGAGCAAAGAAAAGTTTTAATATATTTCAAAATCAGAAATATATTAACTCAAAACACTAGAGAACGACTTCAAAAATAATTAAATAAAAACAAAAAAGCTGTATTATAATTAGTAAAAACATAATTGTTTTTTCTATACTTAAATATAAAAAAGAATTGAATAATTTCAATCAAATTAAAACCTATTTATTAAATTAAATATTTTGTGGTATTTTTGTGTGTGTGCTTTTATTAATTAATTAATAAAATTATTCATATCTGATTAAAAGCATATATAATATATAAAATCAATCATCAAAATAATTTTTGTGTGTAAATTTATCAAAAGAATATATTTAAAAAAAAAAGATTATAATAATAAATAATATTTCTCTCTTGATTTTAAATAAATTCAAATTCGGTTTTAAATAATTAACGTCGTGTGTTTGTTGTTTAATTATATAATACAATTTTTTTTTTTAAATGTGTGTGTATAACAGTGTGTTTGTGTGAATTAAATGTGGTTTTTATACAGTGATTGTTTTTAAATGAATTTGGGTGACCAAACCACAGAAACAACAGCCAAGCTCAACTACAAAACAACGTTAATATAACAACTAACTGCAATTACTATTGCTGCCAACTTTATATATATATATATATAATATAACGTTGTTGTTGTATAACGAAAACTGGGTGGTATTGTTTGGATATAACAAGAATTAATTATGATGTTGTATGAGAAAAATTATTACTGTCGGAGAAAAATAATTACAGCAAAGTATTATTATTTTTTCAATATGAAGAATATAATACTTTTGTTGGTTATGTTGGTATGGTCTCAACATGTACAATCAGCACCAACGCAAAATCAAGGTATGTTCCTATATTTTCTGAAAAGTCTTTTAGTAAGCACTTTATGGGATGATAAACATCCGTCTTTAAATTTGTAGGTGACTTTCTGGTTAAAATTACTAGTATTTCAACAAACAAAGATTCTCATAAGTCGTATTTCATTTTTTTTAATTTGATAAAATAATATTTGTCGTTACCTATTGTACTGATTTTTATTTTGGTTAGGTTGTATTTCTTTTTTTCCCAAATTTGTGAATATAATATTTGCCGTTGGTAGGTATTAATTTTTATTTTCATTACTTAGGTATATCTTTTTTTTAAGTTTGTAATAATAATATTTATTGGTATTAGAAAAAATTTTAAGAATTACTAGGAAGGCGTATTGTGAAGGCCACAATCTTAACTGGAGAAGCTAAGGGAGACAATGTTCTTATACCACGCATCCTAATCATACCCAATAATTTACTATTTAATTTTAAACGCCTGCAGTTTCCATTGAAAGTTGCATTTTCTATGACTATTAACAAATCACAGGGTCAAACCTTTAAAGGTAGCAGGCTTACATTTGGGCACGCCGTGTTTTTCTCACGGCCAGCTCTACGTGGCTTGCTCACGGGTTTCTAAAGCACAAAATCTGCACGTTTATGCTGAACGAAAAAAATCGTTTAATATAGTTTATAGGAGTATATTGCAATAGCTTCCTATAACTTTTGTATTACCACCAAATCAATCCTAATAAAATATTATATTTAAATGTGAATGTGAAATCGTAATAAATATTGGTGTGATTATAAATGGCTGTACAAATACATATTTCCAGCTAGAGACAATATATCTCTCAACACAGCCTACTTTTAACCCGATATTCCCACGGGATGTAGACTTACGCGGGTGAAACCCCGAGGCGTAGCTAGTAATATACATTATATCTCACTGTATGTTTAATTAAGAACGGGACATGCTTTTTTTTTAAATATTTGAAAAAAAATATCTTTAGTTATCAGTTTGTGAAGTAAAGCCGCTTCAATTGAAGTAATAAATTTATACTCTTAAAATAAATGACATGTTCTTAACATTTAACACACGTTTAAGTTTGTGAATGGGCAAAATCGGTTCATTGGGTCTAATGCATCCTTGACGCAACTTTTAAACTATAAAAGAAAGAAGAAAAATTCAAATACAAAGAAATGTTTAATTTTTTGAAACAAACAACTTTTAAATAAAAATGTTAGAATTTGCCACAGTTTAAACTCAAATTTAGCTCATTTTCACATATTGGTAATTATAATACATATTATTATACAAGTATATATAACTGTATATACTGGATATTATAGTATTTTATGAATGCTAATCCAAACAATGATATTCAATAATACGACGAGTATCTAAATAATTAACTCTGTAAGGTGTTATCTTCACTTGTTTTAAAACTAAAATTTTGTTTTTTGTAAAATGTATATGATAAAAAATTTACTTCCAATAATTACTAGATATTCATTTCGCAAATACAAACCATATATTGCAATAGTATATTATTTTAATCTATTGAACTATAAAAGGTAAATCATCAATATGTACAAATTTATACGGTAGGTATAAATGTAAAAATTTTTATGGTTTTAGGATTAAAAAAATTATGATACAAATAATGATGATTTATGGACTGCAGTCATTATAATGAAAATTTTAAAATTCCCAAAAGCGTATTTCTATATGTGAAAATAGTATCACAAATCATACTACAGTATTATGTAATTGCATATGGTAGCCTAATGACATAATTTCAATAACGAATTTTTTTTGTTCACCAACTGCATCTTACAACGATTCACGTTTGTGTCGTTTGCAAGATATGTTGAAAAATCTGATTCGTGTAAGCTGCTAAAAATGAAGCGTAGTCACAATTAAAAATCAAATAAAATTAATTTTGGTAGTGCCTGAATCAAATAAAACATATAGAGTTTTTATCATCTTGGTTATTGGTTATGTCCTAAACAACAGCGCAATATAATAAGGAAATAAGACATTCCCGGGTTTTTTAAATAACAAGGTGGAAATGGGAGAGAGTCGGATGAAAATACGCCGTTTCAGTTTTTTAATACATCTCGCAAAGCCATTTTAAACATTTTTATTCTAGACATAAATAATATATCAGAGTATATTAATTTTAGTCTAAAGCTTGTAACGCTAAGAAATACTGACCGCACAAACAAAACTTTGGTAAAGGTGTTCATAGAAATACCTAATTAGTCCATTTCTGACTGTCCGTCTGCCTGTACGTCATCATGATAACTAAAACACAAAAAGAAATAACGAGATTTTGTGATCTATTCTAAACAAAAAAAGTAAGTTCTTGAATGAGCAAAATCGGTTGTTTGGTTCCAATGCATCCTTGACCCATTTTTTAAAAATATAAAAGATAGAAGAAAAGTCCAAATACAAAAAATGTATATTTTTTTGAAACAAACAACTTTTGTTTTATAACTTTTTTGGAAAATGTTTGAGTTCTCCAGTAATACATATTCTTATTATATTGATTAAATTTCGATTTTTCCCCCAATTTCCTAGATCAAATTATTTTTGTATTTTATAAATACGTATTTCGACTACCAAGTAGTCATCATCAGTATGAATTGTGCAAACCGTCACCAAATTAGCAACGAGTAACAACTCCTCAGAGAATCATTACAACTAGCTAATTCATACCGATGATGACTACTTGGTAGTCGAAATACGTGTTTACAAAATACAAAAATAATTTGATCAAAGAAATTGGGGAAATCCTAGAGTTCTCATTAATAATTAAAAAAAAAAATGGATATTGATAGTATTTTATGAATTCTAATTAAAAATAGTGCAAAGAATGAAATTCAATTATATGACGAGTATCTAAAGATTTAACTCTGTTAGTTATAATCTTTACTTGTTTTCATTTTATTTCAATGGTGAAATAAAAAGAAAAATATATGTCAAAATTGCGAGTCTTTATGATTTTGCTTTTCTGCCTATAACTTTTCTTATGTGTATTGCTTCATAGTAAAAATATAAAAAATTTCCTTTAAAATGGCATGTCGAAAATTTTTGTTTGTTAAAAATTGACTAAACTAATGTTTCCTTGAATATAGCAATTTCCTATTGGTTTTTCGAAAAACCAAGAAATAAATTGATTATAACTGAAAAACACAGTATGTTTCGTATAAACGCCAAGAGTTTATTTTTGTCCAATTTGTCCAATGTCTCTCTCTTCGTTTTTGAGTTGATCTTGGCGAACTGAAACGAAAGTGGACTAATAAGGTAATTAATTCTATGAACACTGATATCAAAATGCAGTCAGTGCGGTCAATATTTGCTAGCGTTACAAACCTTCGACTAAAACATAAATACTCTGAAATTTGTTATATAGTAGAATATATAAAACAAAGTGCGTATATTTCATATATATGCAGGTAAATAATTCAATTTAATAAATTATTATTTTAAATTCATCTAAATATAAATGAATTTTCGAGGAAATAAAATTTCATTCAAACAATAATTTAACATAGCGTACCAATAAATAGCGTTTGTATAGGTAACAATGCTTAATAATATATGTATATTATACCTGCCTGCCAATGACAGGTGAAATAATGTCTGAATAAATTAAAATAAATTTTAATAAAGTTAAAAAGTCATGCCTTTAACATCTAATTGAAAATGAAAATGGAGTAGATAAATAAAAACTAATATTAAAAATGATATTACTTAATTGCACAATCATATCGTTTCAAATGATTTTGAACATACATCAAAACATAAAGTAGTGTTGTTTTCGTACAAACAAATTTGATCCGGGAGCCAGGACGGTTTCTGACTTAAGAATATATACTAAAAGATGCGACATTTGAATGTTTAAATAATTGCTATGCTGTGTCAAGTTGTTTATCGAATGATTTTAATACTGAAAAAATTATAAAATATACTTTAAAATTCGTTTATTTAATAATTTTTAGAAAGCGTAGAAGATTCAGGCTGTCGCGTTTTTTGTTTATTTGAGTATACATATCTTCATTAAAATTTTTCCCACGTATTTGTATATCGTTAATTTAATTTTTGATAGATATTACTATGTTATTAAAATTTTAATCAAAAAAATAGTGGCCTCTCCACAGGGTTTGAATATAAAAATTGGAAACGTAATTTTTTGTTGTAGCTTAAACGCTTCAAGCTTTTGAGTCTATGCGAAATAACTTCATCTTTTTTATTCGTATTTCAACAAAAGATTTCCCGTTTCAAAGTAACAATGCCTTGTACCTAATTGCTTAAGCAATTTCGGATTAAATAATATGACCCCGAGTTAGACCCCTAACAAAATGAATTTTATCATCATTAGGACAATTTGAAAAAAGAATCGCATATGAAAATTTATGTGGAATAGTTTTTGGTACTCATATGTCGATTCCCACTGGACTAAATATACACTTATTACATATAATTTTAAAAAGTAATCTCTGGATTAAAAATGATAATACTAAAAAAAAAAAAAAAATAATGTAGCATTTTTTCAACCATTTATTATTATATATATGAATGTTTGTGTATGTATTCAGAATGAATGAATGAATGATCCGTGCCATGTTCTCTCTCTTACTAAATACACTAAACAAAAATTTAATATTTAATCTTCTTAAATAAAATTTTATAAAATAATATTATTATTAATAATGTTACAAATTAATTTACACATAATATATTCTTTATTCTTTATGTATTTTGTAAAAGTATGTTGAAAATATGCTTGCGGTGTGGTAGCACCACATATCCTGTATGTGTTAGTTTGCTAACTTAGTTCTTTTGAAAATATTTGGTGAATATTTGATGAGAAATATTCACTGCCTAAAAGTATTTCATAGTCTGGAGGTAGATTTTACCTGAAACGAGGTTGATATTGCACGAGAATTAACAATCACGACAAAAAATAGGTATACATTTTTAAGGTTAAAAAAACAAGGGACAGGTGAATAATAATTTTATGATAATGTTGGATGACAAATATTCATTGCCTTAAATTATCTTTTAGTCTGGAGGTAGAGTTTACCTTGTAGATATTGCAAAAAAAGCAATGAAGTGAAAAAACGGTATACATTTTTTTTCTTAATTGATTGTTGTTACATGGCGTCCCACAAATTAAATCACACCAAAAGATGTTGCTAGCTGGGGTTAGAAATAGTATGGACTTGATAATGTAACATTTGCAACGACAAGGCGTAAACATTATTTATATTTATTTTAATTGCAATTAAAAATTTAGATATGAAGTGGAACGAACAAAATAAAATAAAATTTATTAAAATTTATCAACATTAACAAATACTTCAAGTGAAGGTACTATGCTTGGTAAACAGATGGAACACATAGCAACATCGTTACACCGCAACACCTAAAATCTATTGGTTTCGTAACACGTAATATATAACAGTACAAATTTACGATACGGTGTTACGTTACGAATGAATGTTGCACGTGTGTACGCTGCTTATGATGACATAAATAAATTTTTTTTTGGAAACATTGAGAAGAATATAATGACTAATAGCGAATTTACACTCCATTTGAAGGAAAAAAAGTTGAATCAACTTATTTCGCGCTTTATTGTATATAAAAATAATTATTTTACTTCGAATAAAACATTATTAACATCTTTACATCAAAGATTTTGGCAAGAAATTTATTCCTTCCACCAATTGTTATTTTCGCAACAAAATATTGTTCAAATATGAAAAAGTATTTCTCTAATTGTTTTAATTGGAGAAAATTGGAATCGCATTTGACCATAAAAGAAAATTTCAAAAGCAAATAATAGTTTTTTTTTTAAACAACTTTTGTTTGAAACATCTTTCCGTAAACTATTTAGTTTTTCCACAATTTCACCAGAAATTTATTTAATAAGCACATATATTTGCAAAACATATTATTATGAATTTATTTATTTATACCTGTATTGACTGCATATTTGGGGTATTTTATGAATGCTTATCATTAAAAATATTTCTAACATCGATACAGAGCCACTTGCCGAATATCAAAGTTTCATAAAAGAACCGTAGAAAAAAACAATCAAATTTGAAAACACTAATATGTAGTTTTAATATTCTCTTCTCATCTGACAGAATGATGCTTACGAAATTTCATTTGACTCGAACACCGCGAAATTATACTTGTAAGATTTAGTATGGTTGATAATCATTTATTATTATATTTAGTTTTAAATAATTTGGAAATTCATGAATTTGATTTTTCTAAGAGCATTTTCGCACCTTTTACTCATTGTGAAAATTTTTTTCTGTTTACTGTTTTTTTATGGCATATACACTTATATTTTTCTCCTGATTTCAATCGAACATTTTTAGGACGTTTATGTTTTGTTTAGTAAAATTTTGAATTGTTTTTGTATGAATTATTCATAAGTATAAAACTGGTATGAAATACCGGGGGGCAGCTAGTCAATTAAATAAGAATTAAACAAATTGATGAATATCATATTAAGTTCTTAACTTATTAGTTATGATGAATATGTATTTCTTCTTTATCAATGAACAAATAAATTGCCCGAACGTAGTGAGGTCTATGGTTAAGTATAACGATTTTTCATTTCATTGGTCTTTGTGTATCTATCTTTGTTCCGCTGTAAGATTCAAACGCGTTGTCCGACCGAACATTCGATTTCGGCATCGGTCACAATCGGCAAAACAACGAAATTTTGGCCAAACATTTGGCTTCGATAAAAAACAGGTCGAAAGGTGAAGGGAGCTTAAACGAACCTGTGTCAACCGACATGAGAACTACACAAACAAAACAAAACAACTTAACATGTACGCAAGAAGATCTTAAAGTTTAGGTTAATTAAGTAAGATAGCGTTTAGTTTATTTTCTTAAAAATCTATTCAATGTTTTTATTTTCAGATTGTTTTTGTCCGTATTTCAATAAAGACAATAATATAAATTTTTCCAGCTAGTATTCAAGAATTGTTTACAAAAATTAAAAAAATCGGCTTCTGCTTCGACCAAAGGTTAGATGTAACACCGAGTATTCGGCTTCGATCAAATTCAGAAATTTGGGCTGACACTAAATTTAAGCGCTACTTGATGAACACATAAGTTACATTCTGGAAATTTACTGTTTACCAACTTTTTCTTCCATGCATCCTAAAAAGATGTGTAGATTTTGCAATCGATTTTGAATGAAATGACATAATTAGAGGAAAGAGACACTTTTAGAATGAAATTACTTTTTTCCCCTTATTTTGGAAAAAATCAACAAAAATATTGACAGCATTTTTCTATTCAAGTTAGGGAGATGCGCTTTTTTACATTCAATGTGAAATAATTAGAAAAAAAAAGAAACACTGCACATTTTATTGCACTTCTCTCTTATTCTTTAGAAAACATGTTCAAAAATACCAACTTCTTGCTTTGTAAGATTAATAAATAAGTATAAGATTAAGATCAATTTAGAATAATATTAGTCATAGGAAAATTTGTTTCTTTTGAATGGCGACAATC
Source organism: Chrysopa pallens (assembly GCA_020423425.1). NCBI lineage: Eukaryota > Metazoa > Arthropoda > Insecta > Neuroptera > Chrysopidae > Chrysopa > Chrysopa pallens. The sequence goes on along the minus strand of CM035592.1, from coordinate 40,858,627 downwards.
AAGGAAGTTGCAGTTCATTGTTTATATTCGAGTGAGGTTAACAGCACACAGAACTACTTGTGAATAAGTTATGATAGGCATATTTATGCTACACCCTTACATAATAATTGTACAAAGAAAGTTAAAAGATATAATATACTTACTTATATTTGATTTTATTTTAGTGTAAATGAGTGATGTAGATTGGTTCATAATATATGTATATTTATTTATACTATAAAATCGTTTAAATCAAATTTAAATTATATTCCAAAATGATTTTAATTTATTTTCAACTGAATGTATATATATATATATATATATATATATATATATATATATATATATATATATATATATATATATATATATATATATATATATATATATATATATATATATATATATATATATATTATGATTTAAACATTTGATAAAGTAATAAATATTGTATATATACTATTTCTACTACATCTGTATACCGAATGCTTAAATTTGATTGTTGCCTAAGCTTCACATTAAGTGAACTAGTGGGGTTCTGTGAATGTAAATCTCTCTCAGAAATAAATAAAATGTTTATAAATAATACATATTAAATATAATAAATGTTAAATAAACAAAACGGTGCTACGTAAATACATAATACAGTAGTTTAGTAGTGAGTAAACCTGCTTTCGAAAAATGTAGATTTTGCTAAAGTCGATTAAGACTGTATTCTGCTTCCATTAATGTAATCAATTTCGTTTAGCGGTTAGGAAAGATAAAAATTTGTCTAAAATAAAAAATAACTAATTTGAAATATTTTCAAAAAGTCTCAAACCGATGATTTTTGATTTCGTGCAAATACTACCTTAAGCAAGCATAAAGTAGAACTTTTAGGGATTTTTACTTAAGAAATATCGGACAACATTGCGAATAAGTCGATCAGTATTACTGACGTTTCTGGCTTTAAATGGTAGTAGTTTCTACATATTGTTTGTAAGAGGGTGAAAAAAAATCAAAGTACATTTTAGGTAACCTTAAATTAAATCGAGTAAAAATAGTAATTAATAGAGTAAATGGTTTATATACACTACATATAGTTAAGTATCAATGTTTGAACTATCCCCACTTGGGTCGTCTTCAATTTTAATCTAAGACACATTTTTGCTTGAAACTAAAATAATATTTTCTTTTTCAATACTTAAGATGTTTTGCTTAGTTTTAGGAAAGAAACTCAATATACGAACTGTACAACGAAACACCCAGTATAATAACAGGTATATGTATCATATCTATTAGTAGGTATACTCTAATAATAAATATATCATCATCAATTATGTAAAATTGCTATAGATATAATTCCGCCGCGTGCCTACCAACAGAGCATTGAAATTAAATAAAATCCAGGCAGTATCTACCGCCAATTGTAAGAAAGATTCGTTACATTTAATTTATTACTGTGTTCTTTTATTTAAGACCTTACTTTGCATTTAATAATGACACTAAATTCTTATAAAATATTGGAATATCTTTTTTTTTTTGTATTCCTCACAAAACGAGTTTTTTTACAAAAATTTCTCGCTTATTATCGGGCTTATAGTTATTGAGAAATTGCTTAAAATACATACGCTAAAAATCGGACTCTGGATCGGAATTTTGGTGATACCTCAAAAACTGGATGAGCAGTTAAACATTATTGAAACCTACTGGGCAAACTACCCTTATTAACATACTTTATTTCGAAATCGGAAGGACATTTTTTTTTCCGAATTTTCAAATTTTATCAATTTATTTAAATTTTGGAAAAAAAATGAGGAAATCGAAAAATTTATTTTGCTTCCGATTGTGATGAAATATATGTTCTTAGACTTTTATGCCCGAGATTTCAAAAAAAAAAACATTTATATAGCAATTGTCTGTATAGTTTGGAAATATCCCTGGAAATTCGATCCAGACGCAAATTTATCAAATGTATTTAGTGCTATATCTCGAAAATTATTCCAGAAGCTAGCAAAAATTTTAGAAAATTTAAAAAGGCTACTGGTCAGTTTTTTTGTAAAAATTCATTATTAAAAATTTAATAATCATTAAAAATGATGATGATCATTAAAAATAATAATATAAGAACCAGGAGAAAAAGACTTTGAAATCTAACTACATTAATAATAATTATAAAATTTATTGCATATTTAAAATTACGTATCCAGGTTTGCCTGAAAAATTCTTTTTGTATGAGATTACTACATCTAATCATTGTTCTCTTAACATAGTTAGTGGTCCCTCAATATTAATATTCAAATGTGACTTTGTTTATTTGTTTGTAATACCCTGACGCCTAAGCGTCTAAATTTTTTTCACCAATAGAAAGGACTTTCACCAATATTATTATGAAAGAGTTACAAAGGCTATAATAATAATAGAAATATTAATTTTATATTTAAAAAATTAAATTTTAAAACATTTAAATTTTAAAATTATAATCGAAAATAAAAATGAATTTTGAATTTTCAAGTAAAAATTTACTACTAAGTTTATAAATAAACAGCCTGAGGTAATAATATTTCATTTTGTTTTTTTTAATAATCAAAATTAAAATACGCTGCAGAAACATTTTTAATTCAAAAACCAATTCATCAATTACGTCTTTTAGTGAAAATTTACACTTGAATAAAATTATGTACAAAAATTTTCACTGATGTCTAACAGCTGTAAAAAATTACATTAAAAATATATTTGATAAATTCATTTAATAAAGCAGATAACAATATTCCACAAAAAAAGTACCGTATATAATACAGTAAATAAGCCGGAAAAACGATGAAATGAGGAAAACTGGTGGAACAGTTCTGATTTTAGAAATTCTAGTTGTTTTTCCTTTGACCTTTCATCAACACTAACCTCTGCCTCACTATGAAAATTGAGAAAATTAGGGTAGGTTTCCAACCCCAAACAGTTACATTTAAAATTAGTGACTCTCAGGGTTTTTTGGGTCGCTAATCACGAATCCGAGGTCAAAACGTAATTAATGATAATGAAGCTTCAACCCTATGAAAAACCCCTAGACGTAAAAGCGATAAATATATTTCAAATTCAAAATTTCACCTAAGATACCATCTGTCCGGGGTTTTTGGGGGGTCACCTCTAGAAGTGACAGGAACGAAACACTAAATTTTCAAAATTAAAAATTGTTTTTATTCCTATCAATTTAGATTGGGTCGTACCCATCCTCAGTTGCTTTTTTATCTCAAATTTGTGATCAGCGGCCTCAAAAACCATTAAAAACGATGTAAGATGTGAAATTAAAAATTTTCGAGTTAAAATTTTGTATAATACGATTAATTTAAATCTCTGTCACTTCTTGGGGTGGTTTAATTGGGGTCAAAACAATCCTCTGTGGCTTTTTTACCTAAGATTCGTATCAGTAAACCCAAAAACCCTGGACACGATTTTCGAGGTGAAATCTTGAATTTAAAATCTGTGTCTACCTAAATCATCTTCAGTTAATTTTTGACCTCGGATTCGTTATCAGCAGCCCCAAAAGTACCCGGGAGATGATTTTCATGTTGTTTAAATTTTTTTATCCGTGTTACTGATTTCGGTGGGAAAACTACCCTAATTTTCTCCATTTTTATAGTCGGGCAAAGGCTAGTGATGATGAATGATACTGAAGGTCTAACGAATACGTACAAACAAGAATTTTTTTTAATCGGAGATGTTCCACCACTTTTCTACATTATCTGGCTTATTAAGTGGGCTATTATATAAATATGATGTGAAAAAGACATTAAAGATTATAGAATAAAAGGGTATTGTTCATATTATATATAAAATCAAATTAAAATATGATATAACGATATTATTAATTAAAACGATATAAAATATGTATTTTAGGTGTATATAACTTATATCTATCTACCTATCATGATCATATTATGTATATCATCTACACCCTTATATATTTCTAAATTCATATACAGACTATAACTCTACTGAGTAATCATGCATTTATAGAGCATAATGCGAATAGACATATTCCAACAAACAATGAGGCCGACAAAAATATATTGGATATATAAACATCGCAGCAGCATTTGGAAATTGCAATTCATACACACATTTTTAAAGGAAAAGCTTTGAAAATGGGCTTTTATGATAATGATAATAAACGTATTTTGAAAAAATTCGATTTAAAAAAAAAATGAAAAAAATTTTTTTACAAAGCATTATTATAAATATGGGATATGAAAAAAAAACTGTGGTACTGCTAGCCGATGAAATTTCTGCTTAAAAATTATCATAACAAGGTTTATTTGGTCTCTTTAACTTTTCTACAATAATAAGATCAAGATATTTCCAAAATTGTCATTAAATAAATGCATTTTTTGAAAATTATGAATCAGAATTACCTACCTTATAATTCGTTCAGTATTTTTTAGATATTGCTTTAAATCTTATCCTGAGAATGATATCTCGAACCGATTTCCACCATAATATATCCGAAATATCCTATATCTCCAAACTATAGTCTCCAATTAAAAAAATAGCAAAGCAACGGTTTTAAGGTTACTTGTAGAATCAGAAAAATCACGTCAACATTGAAAAATCACATGTATTTACCATTTTGACAATTTACCTTTATTGAAAAAATTGCAAATTTGGCAAAAATTTAATATATCAACCCTTATTGGAGTGGGAATTTTTATACCTTATCATAAGGTACTAATTAGTAAGCACTCCACCTGCCAAGTGATATCACAAACACATTTCAATCATAAAACAATCACATTTTAAGGAAATTCAAAAAAATTATGATTGATTGAGTTGAAAAGTTAAGATCCGTATGCGTATCCACGCATCTCCATTTTTAACGATCCGGCATCTCCATTTTAACCACCCTAGTACCTACTATAATAATATAATACTTAAGTTGTATTGGATCGGAAATTGTGGTGAAATATTTGTTGTTGTGGCTCTCTTGTTGGTGATCAAATGAAAATAGACAAATGTCCACTTTTTTTGATAATGCCTTCAATATATCCATGCGTTACTTAAGATTAAATTTGATATACCATGAAAATCTTATACATGTGAAACAACCATTAAATCTGATACAAATATTGATCTACATATTATTTTCATATCATGTCACATTGTTAAATATGTTATGTATCTGGACGGATGAAAAGATCTTGTCTGATAAAATATGTATTACCGGTATAAGGTACTCATCTCATCCAGTGGTTTCTAACGTGTGGTACGCTGACATTTGCCTTTTATTTTTACCCCATAAAACCTTTTTATTTTTATTTATTTTTTTATAGACTCTTCAATTAATATGACGAGTTTGTTAGAATTCGGATGAAAGACTTAAACGTTCAAATGCAGCATTCGTGAGCTACAAGCGACTTTAGAACTAAACCAATCCAAGAAAGATCTATATAGGAGAGGAAAAGAGATAGAATGTAGTATTGTCGGAATAAAGTCTTTTTTTTTTTTTTTTTCATCTTAGTTTTGGATTTACAAGAGTAATTATAGTCTGAAAAATATATTTTGCGATTGGAAAGTTTTCAAGATATTTCTTAAAGGTCTTCAGTTGGAATTTAGCGATTGAATGCGTAGGTTTTTTAGATATTGTTTAAAATATTATTCTTAAATCAGTATCTCGAATCAATTTCATGTGAATTCTATGTTTTTTTTTTAGTTGTCTTGTTATGTTTTTTTATAAATACAATTTTGGGGCGATATTAATTTGATAAGTGGGTGCGATTTTTAATATTTTTATTGTTAGGAGTACGCGTCCATAAAAGTTTGAATATCACTGATCTAACCATTGATAGGTTAATGGTACTCGCATTAACAAAGTCAGTATGGTGGTCATTCTATAACTTATGATGATATAATTTGTTATCACACAACTTTCTGTTCTAATTTTTTGAATTTTCTATCGATATTTTTATCGCAATACATCTTGGATATATATTAAACATTGTATGCTCCTGGCTTCGTACATTGGTATTCAAGCTCAACCACCTAGTATGCTTACCACCATACTATGAGTTCATCTTATAATTCATAAAATTTGTCTTGAAACCCGCTTTCTTAAGTATGACACTCATATAGATACACTTAAAAGTGGAAGAAAAAAAAAACAAGACGAGTATTTATGAAAAATTCCATTAAAAATGGAAAAGTCTATAAACATTAGAAACTGTAACATATAATAATTGTATAGAGGTTCGAAAGTGAAATTTTCGTTTTCGTTACTCCATTTTTTGTAAACAAAAGCTTTACGTGAACATTTGTATTATACAATTTGATTGGTTGTTTGAAGGTTATTACATTCATTTATACGGCAATACGGCACAGTACATTTATATTTGTTAATAAAGAAATAAAATTGATAAAACAAGCCGTAATGTGATCACACAGGGGATCGGTGGGCTAATGAAAACGATTCAATGAGTGCCCTAAAAATTTTAGTGAATGAGTGAGTTAGTGACGAAAATAAATGTGTTTTAAGTATTAATGAAATCTTAAGTATAAAAGGTATACAAATGAAACTTGAATTTCATAGCCCTACTTACTACATTTTATTCTGAAAATTTCCTAGTATTACTCAAACTGAATCTAGATACGATTAAACATTTCAAGAAAAGGATATGTTAGTATTTTAGTTAGTCTTAGCGTGAGCACTGTTGCATGCCTAGAAAATATTATTCTGGGAGACCTAGTCATTTTCGTATCCTTAATAGACAGATTCTTAAGCTTTCGGGGATAGCTAAAACCGATCTTTGACGTAATTTTATCTATCTGATATGTATCACTAAACAAACTGGATCATTTATACTAGTGCCATCTATTACAAATAATTAATGGATAGACTTCCATTCGCGATTTAAAACTTAATTTTTTGTATCAAGTATTCGAATTTTGTTAAAAGATAATCAAGAACTTCAAAAGAAATTTAATGTACCCAAAAATTTTATCTTTTTATATCGTTTTCAAAAGAAAACGACCAGGTAATGAAATTAACAAAATACATTTTTTCGATAAAATAAGTAAAATATCAAACGTATAAGAAATTGACTAATTACCATTGATCTGACGGCTATTTACCAAAATTATAACAAAACTGTAATTCACAAAATAGTAGACAAATTTTTTCGTGTATAAAAGTAACATATAACATAACGATTTATTACAATTTCTTATATAAATATATAATTTTACGTTCTATATTAAAATACAATCAAAAGAGAAATGGAAAAATAATCAACTAATTCTAGCATGAAATTTATTACCCTATATATTTATATGTATGATGGAAAAACCACATAGTTTACGAGGGTTTTCGGTTGTGATAAAGGTGAATAAACGTGAGACTAATTACTGTAATTAATGCACATGAGTAAAGTTATTAAAATATAGTTATATAAAAAAAAAACATTGTAATAATATCTACTTAAACTATCCATGCTAATATCAGTGTATATTAGAATATATGATAAGGTTTTTTTTTTATTAACTTCGAAGAAAAGCTATATTGTAAGTATACAATATTTCCGAATATACAGGATGCTCAAATATACCGGAACTTTCAAGTTTTTTTATAAAAAGTTCGATCGATTATGTTACAGCTTCTGGTTGTTATCAATTAAACTAAAAATTTCTTATAAAATATGTATAATATTTTATTGCAATATTTTTTCGAAAAGAAGCATTGATGACAAATAATTGTATTTTAAATAGTATGAATTAGTATTTGAGAAAAATAAACGCAAAATTTCGTGGATATTATTTGCTCCAATTGATTAAACACTGACGAAGGCTTCCAAAAGAGACTTCGTAATATCCAATACACACAAAAGATACTCACAAAATATTAGTAAATGTTCTAAAGTTTTTAATTTCATTTGGAACAACACGCTCAATTATGCGTGTCTTTTTTATAAGATTGTGACCCCCCTATTCTCTCTCCGTCAACTATTCAAGCACTGTTCAAGTCGGCAGATAGTAAATAACTTAATCTGAGGCACTCGGCTATAATCAACTATCGATTTTATCGTTTTATTATTCTGATTGGCTACTCTATATGAGCGGGCATCATATTGGGAGCTAAGATTTCATAGAGGTACTAAACAAGGGGTAAGGTATCTCCCATATCTTAATTTGACGCGCTTGAGTAAATACATAAATCCCCGCCTGGGCACTCCTTGTGTAAATTTAAAATAAAATTAAATATTATCTTTTTACGAAAACGTAATGATACATTAGCCACTATTATTTCACGTATTGTTTCTGTTAACGTAATTTTCGTCCATGTACCTTATACAGTATAATATGCCACGCGAAAGCATCAATTGGAATTAAGATCCATGGGGACAAAACTGGAAAATTTTAGAGATGCCGACTATTAGGTCTGTAGTAAACCTACGCACATTCCAAAAATTGATGTATCTGATTTATAGGACTTATACGGTAGGATCTCGATATAATCTCCATGTGAAAATAACATATCAAAAATTAATTTATGAATATTTTATTCTTTAAATAAAATCTGCAATTTCAAAACGCATTTTGTTGTTCGTTTTGGTATGAATCAAGATTTAAATCGCTGTTTTGACATATTTATGGATTGAAAGTTTATTTATTTGGTTGTTTCATTGACTGCCTTTACTGGTTGCAATTTTGGTAGAAAAACACTTGCTATCATTTCACATCCTTTTTCATTTTCTTCGATACCGTTTATACGGTACGAACATCGCCGGAGCCATTTTTCAATATTGTTAAAATGCTGAAGATTCCAGTTAATTGCCTATAAATATTTTCAATTAGTAATCTGCTTACTTCTATGATTGTGAGGAAACCAACTATAGGGGGTATTTTTGATTTTTGGTCCCTTCGATTGTAGAATCGTAAAACAAAGGAAAACGTTGCAATGAATTCTCTTTTAAAACACTTTATCTTTCATAACTACAGTAAATTTGAATTAAGTATATAGGAGTTTTGAATGCAAAAACAAATTTGTCATATTGAGGAAAGAAAAGGCTATAAAGTTGCTTCAAGAAAAATGGAATTAGTTTCGTATAAATTAAGTAGTTAAAGAGAATTTACATATATATTTAAATGACATTTAAATGGTTAACAAACCTTAACAGATGTAATTGTTGTGAAAAGTGAAATATCTGCAATTGTTAATGAATTGCCACAAGCAAAATCATCGTAGTCCAAAAAAAGGTTTAAGTCATTGAGTGCAATGTTTAATCCATTTTCTAAATCTATTGATATTTCCGTTTGGCCACGATAAATAACGGATCGCTGAAATATAAATCAAAAATTATAAAAGTAAAACGAAGCATGTATTATTGCTAATTTTATAAGGAGGTAAAGGGACTTTCGATAGTGAAAAATAAATAATGAAATTTGACAAAATATAAAAATTTATGTAGAAATGTTTTTGAATATTCAGAATTTGAGTCATATGATTAATTTATTAACTTAAAATGAAAATTCGATATTTGAATATGGTGTGACGTCATTTTGGTAAAAATTATAAGTGGCCATCTGTCAGTTCAATCGAAACAGTTACCTTAATTAGAAAAAAATATTAGAAAATGTTAGGTTATATTTCGTTCTCAAAGTGTTATATCAGTATTCTCAATATTATTACATATATCCGCGTATTACATCACCAAAGTGGCAGGCGGAAGTGGCAGAAGATAAACAAATTCTGGATGGGAACTTACGCACACATTACGAATAGCAGGATATAATAAAGTTGCATCATAAAATAATCTCTGATCAACAATCGAACGATTTTGTAGATCTTTAGGATATAACCCGAAGGGATCAATTTTTGCATATTTTTCAGCTAGATATATACCAATTGCACGACTCTCCTGTAGAATGAAACCATTGTCATCTAGTGTTGGCACTATATATTGTGGATTTTTCTGTAAAAGATTATAATATTGATTGTATTTAACTTCAAAAAGTTTCAGTTTGAGGGAAGATTACGATATCCGTGGTGCCTCGATTTGACGATATAATTTTGATAAAAGAAGCTAAAATAAGATGAAAATGAAGAATACCAATTTACGATTTTTCGCCTATTTTTCGATTTATCGACAGTTATTTTTAGAAATTATCGTGTTTGTGTCACATAAATACCACAATTTAAAACATTTTACAATATTTAATTATTATTTTTTGTTAAAAGATGGTTCCCCCTAAAAGATTATAATTTAAACAGAATTCAATCACAAATAACCGAAATTTAATTCATTTACAAAAAATCAACACTTGTATATTTAAAACAATTATTAAAAATACATGTAGGCCATTTTTGACTGTTATTAACCCATGAATTTATGGTCGGGTTGGTTTTTCGAGTTATACTACCCTTGTATAACTCGAAAAATAGACGAAAACTTGAAAATTGGTATTCATTTTCAAATTATTTTGGCTTGTTTTACCAAAATCAATCTAAAAATCGAGGTGCCACGAATATAGTAATGGAGCCCAATTTGATATATTTTTATCTTTATCAACTTATCTTTATAAAAAATTGAAATAAATTTTTTCCCCTGTGTCAATTTTAGGCGACTAATAGTTTTGAGTGGACTTGTCTTTTATGCAGCCCGTTTTTCTGAATTATTCTTTTATGCAGACATTTTATAATTTGAACCTATTTGTATCGAATTTATATAATAGCATTGAACTTGGAAAAAGCAGGTTATATACAATAATTTTATAGCTAAGCGATCAATTAAAGATTTTGTTCGCATAAACTATTAAATTTGGCCCAAAGAGTGTTTACTTAATATCCTTTCTTTTCCAATAAAAATATTTAGTTTTAATTAGGTCAGTTAGAAAAATATGCTATATCCAGATTTGTTTACAGCAAATTTTCGTAAGATTACTACCACACCATTCAAGTAACCATTTTATTTTTTTCAAAAATGAACTTACCGCAAGAAATTCCGGTGAATATTGGTCTATAGAACTTTTATCAACCTCTTCTACCGTAAATTCTAATCCCATTGTTTTTAATATTAAATATACGCATCTTGATGGAGCACTAGGTGCCCAGTGGTATAGTGTAATAGGCATTTTTTCATAACCATTGTTCAGTCAATATTTAAACCAACTCTTCCTACGCTCCATTTATGGAAGTTGATTTTGTTATATTTCCAATCAAAATGTCTTAGAATTTTCAACATATTTAGTTCTACAATAAGCCATTTAGGCTTAGAAATGAAAGATATTACATTAATTACTAAAAATTTTGTACCTTATTTTTATTATACTAGCTAAATAGATTTTATGGTAACATTTTATTCTATAACAATTTTACTAAAATCTGTCATAAAAATCAACGGATATGACTTGCTTGATCTTTCTGGCCGTTTTAGTTATTTGCGTATTAGTTAGCCGGTACTACTTATTATATAATACTCAAGATAGATAGAGGACTCACTTAGTTCTTGTAGACGTCTCTGCATGATTGTAACTCTTAATGTCATCTATTATTTTTGTTAAAACTTTAGAAAAATATTTAAAGCAAAGAGGATTCGGATTCTCTTCGATTTTAACCATTACCATAGCAATAATTAATTATTGTTTATTATTCTTAAATTGAAGAGTTTTATGTCAAACGTAAAATTTTTCGTTGTATTTAAATCCTCTATGTGACCGTTTCCTTCTCTGTCAATTAATTGTTTTTTAAATTTTATTCTAGTATTGTTGACTGATTTAATTTAAGTTTTAATTTAATAAGTATCTTTTCTAACCAATAATAACTAGAACTTAATTTACAATTTTTTAATAAAGTAAACAATTTATATTGTGTTTAACTTATTTGTGAATTTATTTAACAACAAAAACCGCCTTATAAAAACAACCTTATAAAAAGAAAATAAAAAAGTAAAGAATCTAAACAAATCCCAACCAAACATTATTTATGTTGGATTGAAACCCTTTTTTAAATTGTTCAAAAAACAAAAACCTAGAGGTAAAGGGCAAGAATCCCCAAAACAAGAATTTTCGTAAAGAAAAAAATGTATATACTTAGGAATATACAAATTTTGAGAGATCTATTTATCGATTGCATAATATGCTGATGCAAAGCGAGAAAAAGCATAGAAAACGTTAAAATCATTGCAATCTGAAGGATACTATAAGGATACAAAAGCGGGGAATAAATGTTATACACATTACCAAAAATAATAATATTTAAGTAAATATAGTTATTAAAAAATCATAATTAATGAATTCATGTAACTCGAGAAGCGACACTATTCAATTTGTTACAACGACCATTAAAAATCCTTATACACCACAAGACCTCCCTTCGATAACAAGTAACGTGCATTACAAAAGCAAGAACTATATAAACTCGAAGATAATAGTATTTTATTTTTTTGAACCATGTGAAATCATTTACCACCCGTTGTGTGTATAAAATCATATAATAAATATAAAAAAAAAAAAAAACTTCACCATCCATAAATAACATTGTTATTAATAAATTAACCATATCATAACAATTACCCGTCACAAATCAATACAAAACCAACCACTTATTACCCACAATTCATATAGAAAGTTTTATTTATATTCATACAATAATAATAAAATTTTTAAAAGATATTGACGGTATCTGTAACGAATTGAGAATTTATAAATTGATCATGTATTGATGATAATATGTTAATATTATTCATATTTACATGCATTTTAAAATATATTTAATGTGTAATATATTGGGTGTACCTTAAAGATAGATATAGGTAGATTACACTTACTGATGGCAGATTCCAAGAAACGTAAGTCATTTTTTTAACTACTATGATCATAAGTGACTACTGTATGAAATTACAACATAGAAAACAGCATTCACAGTCAGTCATCCATTGACTGTTTAATGTTGCTTAACTCTGATATATATAGTTTCTTATTTAAAAAATTGATAACTTAAATATTCAAATATCCATTTTAAGCTTAATGGCTCGTAGATTTCGAAATTGGTTGTAGATGTCGGAAAGTTGTAGTTTTCGGAATCGGTCAAACTCCGATTTTGATACATATATTTTTATATATAGGTAATTAAAAATTATTTAACTTTTATAGATAAAAAGTTGACCCTCTAGCGGAAGAAGTGGGGACTACCCATCTTTATGGATGGACATTTCTATATAAAGACGTAACACAAATCTAGGGCAAAAAGTTCTAGGCCTACTAAGAGTTCTCTTAAGGGAGAGATAAAGGAAGTTAGCTCTTGTCATACTCGGTATATATAGAATATGTCTAAAGATTATATGAATTTTAGTTTAAAGTTTGCAACGCTAGAAAATAGTGACAGCTCATTCAAAATTTTGATATTTTCATAGAATCACCTAACTAGCCCATTTCTAAATGTCCACCTGTCAAAAAGATAACTCAAAATCGAAATATAGTTAGCAATGGAATTTTTAGTGACGTATTCTAGACATTCAAAGCGAGTTCTTAATTTCGTTTATGAACAAAATTGATCTCTCAGATCCAATGGATTCATGACAAAACTTCAAAAAAAGTGCATCATAAAAGAAAAATTCAAAGACAAAAATGTTTGTTTTTTAAAAACAATTAACTTTTGTTTGAAAAATGTTAACGTGCATGTTTGGCTTCGCCTCATTTTTATTCCAAATTCAGTTAATTAAAATATATAATTACAGGACATTTTATTATTATTATTGATCTACTGTATTTATAACTATATAGACATCATAATTATAGTATAATTTTATGAATGTTTATGATAAAAAATAGTTTAAACAGTGATTCTAAGCCATATGTTGAGTGTCTAAACAATTAGTTTTATTAGTTTTTATCTTCACTTGTTTTCTATTCTATTTTTTTGAATGTGTCTGCCATATGTTTCATCGTGCAATTTATTGTAGAAAAATATCAAATGCTTTTTGGTTTGAATTTTTCCAATATTTGCAATATTTTTTTTTCTAATATATTAATTTAATATTTAATTTAGTATAAGATACATTTAATTACATTGAAAAATCATGCTGGTGTTTCTGACATTTGTAATAATCAGATTTTAAATGTGAATATGTTTTAATTTACGGATACTTTTCATCCCACGTTATAAAATCCACACCAGTATACAATATTTTTTTTAGAAATACTCACTCTAAGCCCATACATACAGAAGCATATTCTTTATGAGTATAACAATAATGGTTTACCTATTTTTTACCAAATTTATTTATGACTTTTTTTTTATAACTAACTAATTATTTATAAATATATGGTTATGTGGTACGCATTGGTGTTTTTTTGTGGTGGTGTAAATTGACTTACCATAATATATTTTGTCTACACATTTTTTTATTTAAACATCATATTTTTAGCACAAAAGTGTGAGTTAAGTGTTTAAACCATAGAAATACATGTATATGACATAATAAAAAATATTTATATACCTATATAAATTTATGAATTTGACAATTCAACAATAAATTTCTATAAGGTAAGCGCAGAAAAATCATTTTGGCGTTTTTCTAAATCTGACTTTAGGTTTTCTAAAATTGTCTAAATCTTCAATAATGAATAACAAATTTTAGCATGCATAAATAATTCTTATTCAGATTGTTAGAATGTAAGTCTACACTTAGGAAATTCATTAAAAGTTAAATAATGTTATAAGTAGAAATGTTTAGAGTACCACTCCATTGAGGTGTGTACATGGAATGTTTTCTCGGAATTTAATAACGATTTAATTGTGTCTAGGATAGGTACCATGCTTTGATGAGTATATTAAGAGGGGAACTGCAACCACGTTCCTTGTACCTAGACCGTTTGGTCCTTCATACCCTCTTTTAGACCCTCCATCATCAGAAAGCAAAAATGACCTTCTAGCACAAGGTTAGTTGGTTACTTTGTTCTTACCCAAGCCACGATAATCTAAACGACGAACCGCCCCTTTTTTTTATTATTACCATGAATTATCAAACTGCCGCTTTCTGGATTCAAACCTGCAAAATCCAGCCTAAGTAGTCATGGGTGTAGGTACAAGCGCCTTTACTTGGACACTTGGACACTGAGCTGGTGGCGTCATGCCTCACCATTACTTGTTATTGAAATTAATGACTCAAAATTTATCACAAATTTTTTTTAATGGTAAATTCTAGATAACAGAAGCTTGGACATGAATATTTTTCTAATTACTTACTGGTAGGTATATACTTAATATGACCATGAGGTATTCGATTATCGAACACCTATGACCAAAAGGTGTTCGAAATCTGTTCTATTTATTTAAATTTTTAATTAGCTTTCATTACCGACATATAAAACAAAAAATATCTGAGTATATTAAATTTAAAGTTTGTAACGCTACTCAATATTGAAAGCATTGATTTTTGTATTATTGTTCATAGAATCACCTAATTAGCCCATATTGTTCGTCTAAATATTCCGCGTCCATCTGTTCACCA
Source organism: Chrysopa pallens (assembly GCA_020423425.1). Lineage (NCBI taxonomy): Eukaryota > Metazoa > Arthropoda > Insecta > Neuroptera > Chrysopidae > Chrysopa > Chrysopa pallens. The sequence continues at coordinate 40,843,175 of CM035592.1, read as the reverse complement.
TCAAAATAACTCAAAAACGAAGAGAGATAGGGATCTGAACTTTTTGTGGTGTATTCAAGACAAAAAAAGTTAATTGAAGGTAATAAAATGAAAAAAATTTGTCATTTGGGTCCTCTAAATTGTTTTTCGTTTTTCATGACTTGACTTTTTTCGTAAACTAATTTTTTCCAATTTTTCGAAACCCATAATTTCACTTATAATACACTTATACTACTTACATTAATAACAATAATAACATTATAACTTACATTACTTATACTTACATCATAATATTGTTTTAAATATTATAACATATGATTTAGAACAGTTTTTTTAAACAACATTTAATTAATTAAACTAATTAGTACGGTCAAAAGTCAAATCAATTTATATTAAGTATGCACGCCCTGATCTCTATTTATTTAATGTTAAGAAGAAAAAAAAACCACTTCAATTATTTTAGTTTCTAACTTGTTGTTACATATTTCAAACATGATTCAACTTGTATTGCATGACACAATAGGTTGCAATAACCTTTAATAAATTGTCAATTGAAGGTCTTCAATATAAATATCAAATTGATTTGATTTTGTTATTGAATTGTGCCGATGCCACAGGGTGTGATAAACTTTTGTATCAAATAATGGCATCCAACTCAAACATTGCCTCACGATCCAATGAATGTTTGATCAATTTTTATTTTGACAAAACCCCGAATAACTTCTATCACGAATGTGAAATGCTTAACTATAGAGTCATGTTTTTTCGTACATCGGCCACACGTATTATCGAATGGCCAGCGTAGGAAGATGTCGGAGAAGATATTGAGATACTGGCTTAGGAATATGACCATATTTTTTAGTTTGTTTACGAGAATATAAATCAGCCTTTTACTAGATAATTTCGACTCGGTTTCGACAGGGTGTATCACCTGTTAGCTACGCTAACTGTTGAAATTGTGTGATTAAATAGTAATTGGTACTTTGATTATTAACGAATGTCCCTACTATACAACGTGAAGTTCAATTCATGTGAATCAACATAAATAAGACGTCTCAGTTAGCTGCCAGTTAGCTGCCTCTTTTTAATGATTTAAATTGTTGCTCCTAAAATATGTCTAATTTGGTATTTTCTTTTCAAAAGAAGAAGTGTATCGTCATCATATCTAGTATTTTGGTTTTCTTCAAATATAAATTGATGTTTCAGGACATCAAATCTGATATGTTACAGCTTTCTTGCTTTGAGGGTGTTTGTTCACTATAGCTAATCACAAACCAAGCAAATATTGACACTAAAAAAGATATTCACCAATTTGGAGCAAGATGATTTGTGAGCAGCATTTTCTTTGTTTTATGTATTAAATTATATCATCTTCGAATAAATTTTTCATGAAAACAGAACTCAAAAATCTAAATAACATCGACGTCTACACAATAATCATTGTTATAACGATAACAGATTACATTAGAATGCTGTAGCTAATTGGGATAACCAAATAATTATAGACATAGGTCTTCTACAAATAACAGCAAGTTTAATAAATTTGTTTTTAACATTTATTGTTAATTGTTGATTTTTCAACGCATATTTTTCTTATAAAAATTCTAAATACTCTTACACATCGTAACTACATGTTGTTTAATAATAAACATTATTATTTACTATATTCAGCTATCTAAATACATGTAACAAGTAAGCCCATTTAATTTTAATTTCTATTAAATTCTTTAATTTAAATAATTGTAATTACACTTGTTTAAAGTACTTAGTAACTATTTCTAGAATAGACTTGAAGTATGGACTGCGCGATTCGACTGAAATATTGTCGTACAAAAATATATTTTCTGCCGAGACTCTGTGTGCAGCAATGTGCTTGACAAACGTTACATAGGTTCAATCGTTTTCGTTTGCTCATTGTGTGTAAACAAAAGTTTCACGTCTTATATACAAAGAAATAGAATCGATAAAACAAGCCTTAATATGATAACGCAGGGAATGCGTAAACAGTGGACTAACAAAATCCATTCTACTTTAGAGCTACTTACTGAGTTGAAACTGGCCCAAAAATTGTAATCATATAAATATTATTAATTAATAAATAATTTTTCGGTGTTTTACATTCAATTTGTTCAATGCTGACATTAATAAAAATAATTTTATTTACATTTCAGGTATGACTGTTTTAAATCCAAATAGTTAAGTAAAATGTTTTTTTTTTTTATATATATAAGGCTCTGGATTTCAGTATAAATCTGCATCTGCCTCTGCTTTCGCCCAGTATTGATATACTTAATGCCGAATATTGCTGTAGATGAACAATACTCATGGTCCACGTGACACATTTCATGCATGGTAAAGATAAGACCGCGCTATCCACACTTCTTCATGTCTATGATTTCTATATTTAGAAATATTATACTCGTATATTACATTCAAGTTTTTAAATGAATAAAGGAGACAACAGGACAGACAAACACACACAGCCACACATTTATACTAATTAAAATTGTACATTACGATGTGAAAATATTATCCGTTGAATATTTCTAAAATAAATATGAATTATAATTTTACAAAAAAATTCTTTTTCAGTTTACCGCCATATCAATGTTACATATCTGGGACTTAATTAAATTAAACGTTTATTTGCATAATGCTGATTCACGGTTATCGTACTTTCAAATAAAAAAAATATTAATAAGAAGGCGAGGCATGGTAATTGTTTTTATTTTTTAATAAATAATGTTTTAGTTCTTGAATCCGATGTCAAAAATACACTGGCAATAATTGGCACATTACTAACTATGGATGAATGTGCTTTACTTTTAAAACATATTGTCTACATTGCTAATTATAAATCGTAGATGTAAATCAAATTTTTATCATTTTTTCGCGAACTTCTATTTAAATTTTCTAATAAAAACCGCTTTAACAGAATATGCTATTTTAAATTCGTATTATGCATATATACAACGACAAAAATTATGTCCAATTATATCACAAATGTATATCCACTTCCATAAAGAAAATGGCAATCACTTTCCACAGAGGAAAAAGCAGAACGTAATATTAAAAAACACCTATATAGCATATAACACATACATACTCACAAAAATTTATATTTATAATCAAAATAATAATAATTTACTCAGCACAGCATTATTGTGTTTTTATTTTTAAAAGATTTAATAGTGATTGATTCCTCACTATTCAAAACAAAAATGTAAAAACACTCTGTGGTGAGTGTATTATTACAGTATTGGTTATATAGAATATGTGCTAATTCTATATAGGTGTATTTTAATATTATTATCCCCTTTTTACCCTAGTAGAATTAATTTCACGAACTAACTATATTAAATATTTATATAATCCTGTGTTTTGTTTTGAAATAGAATTTTATAAATCAGAATTGTCTTTAGTTTTTTAAGTAATTTTAAATTATTGTTAACATTGCATGTTTATAATAGGTATATATCATCCATTTCTTTATATAGCATAACTTCTGTTTTGATAATTGACTTTTTATTTACTTATGTGATGAGTAATTGATTATAAAAACACTTTACCCTTGTTTCCTATTTATTGTCAAACATCGATCAATGTAAATCTATACTAAATAAAAGAATTATGTGTCTCTTAAAAACTATTTGTTTTTAATTCCTATCCGCGTATCAGGTTATACTTGTCCAGCCCTGAAATTGTAGAGATTCTATTAAAATTTAGCATACATAATGGATTTGAATTCAATCTACAAAGTCAAATATCGTTTCTAAAACAAACTTTACTTGTTTTCTCCAGATTATTTTGTTTCTTTAATCTAAGTGTCAACCAATTGAATCTTCCGTTTCTTACATAAAATGAGCAATCCTCCACAGAAAATCTAACTGGCAGTTCCAAAATTTAATCTTTCTTAATTGAATTTTTCTGCTTTTCTAATAGATTTTGTGAATAAATTACCCCTTAAAATAAAGAATTTTGTTAAAATGGTAAAGTACTTACAATTTTTAAAAGCATACTACTTCAATATAACATATAAATTTGATACAAAATCAATAATTTGATATGTTATTATAATTTGAAATTTAATACCTGCATAATTTTACGAGATACATTTTATCGGAAGTAAAAAAAAAAAAAAATCATTAATCTTGCCAAGCATAATAGTAATAATCATAATAATGTCAGTAGGAGCATGAACAATAAAAACTGTATTAAAAGGATTATTGGCAAACAATGTTAGTATTCATAAAATTTTAATAACCCGATGAAATTGAGTTGAATATGCAATAGGATTATCGCTGACAATGTATAATGAGAATAGATAGTTAGAACTGTAATGTTTATTTCACTACTGTTCAATTTATACTGAATGTTTTTTAAAACATTTTGTTAATAAGTCTAGTCAGAATCGGTGCATGGGTACCAAAAACTATTCTACATCAATTTTCAAATTTGTTTTACTGCATGTTGCCAGGGAACAAATCGGTAACATATTGTTAACGAAATTGTGAAAACATTTCCAAAGAATTGTTATTTTTAAACGGGATAATTTATTTTTACATTAATTTATAAAAAACTAATTTTTATAAAAGGTCCTTTGATGTTTTATGTTAATGTTTTTGGATATATGAATTTTTAAAGGTTTAAATATATATATATATATATATATATATATATATATATATATATATATATATATATATATATATATATATATATATATATATATATATATATATAAATATTTTTTTACATTATACATTACTTAATTATAATTTTAAGCGAAAATAATCAAAATTTCATCTTTTGTATCTATTATTTAAAACATAGTTTAAAAAATTTATAACAAAACAAATATTTTTACTCTCGTTTAAGGATATTTTTAAGTATTGTATAAAGAACTTTAAAAAGCATATGTTTTATATTTTATTCTTTTTCTTAATATATATTTAATGGGCCAAGAGTACCTCCGGGTTTTTCTTTAATAATTTATAGCTCTAAAAAACTTGAATTTCACGTAAAAGTCAAAAGATGTTACTCATGATGATTTTTTTAATCAGAGAACAACATAAATTTTATTGAATTATTAATAAAAAATTTTGTTGGCATTCATTGGGGACAGCCGATAATATTTATTGGTTATTTATTATTTTTCAGATTTTTTCATAAATCAATAGTAACATGGATTGTTACTACAAGTAGCAGGGATTGATATTATTATGTGACAGTGTTGATAAGAAAAAACTGAAATTATAAATTTAAATATTCAACAGATTATTAAAAAATTTTTACGAATATTATTATAACCTATCTATACATTTTGAATTTAAATTTGTAGTTTACGTTCAAATTTACAGTTTAGTATCGATTTTTAAACTTAATTATTACAATTAAAATATTGATGTTCGTGAAAGGCTACATAAATTTATCAAACAGATAAATATTTGAACCCCTCATGAAAAATATCATAAGATTTATAAATTTTCCGCAAACAACTAGTGGCATCCGAAGTCAAATATACATTTATATAACATAACAACTGGAATTAATAAATCCAGCTGATTATTTAGGGTTTCTCCCTGCTTTAAACGCCTTTTCTTATATATGTTATTGATTCATTAGTGTAAAAATTCTATAAACAATCAGTATAATAATATATAATAAAAAAATTTATTAAACATGTATCTTCCAACACATGATGCACAATGGTTCGTTTGTTTGATATGACTCGTTTAAAAAAATTGTCATACAACTTAACCTTTTTATTTTGTCGATTGCAAATGTGATCCGCATGTAATTGTTTAAAAACATTTAAAAACAAGGGAATATGATTAACAGTGTTGATTCTTTAAATACCTGATATATGGTGGTAATATAATAATGTTTAATGTTGAGGTATGTTTGAACTATTTTTAATCATAAGAAGTTCAGTTTTTTTTTATGAATTTTTACGTTTAAAAATATTTCAATTGTTGGTAATCAAGCAAATATCGGATATTTAAACAATTTATTTTCATTTGCTATAATTTTTAAACCCTATATATACGAAAAGATAAAATTATATTAAATTTAGTCTAGTTTTTAACATAGAATCATTAAACTAGCCTAATTTCCGACGTCTATCTGTCTGCCCACCGTTCCGCCTATCATGGTAATAGCTCGAAAAAGAACAAATAAAAGGTTATTTTAATATTTTTGTTTAAAATACTTTAGTTTCAAACAAAATATTCCAAATTCCTTCAAAATTTGACCCAATCATCCAAAAGTATTGCCATAAGATGGCAATAATAATTGAACAAATCCACAGATTCCAGCTAACTCGACCCCAAATACGTAGACCAGTGCTTACTCAATACCAAATATCGATCCTGCATAGGTAAGTTACATAGTGGACGCTAGGATAAAATACTCTGAACTCGTGCGTGCTCCACCCTAAATACGCAAACCCATGAAAACTTGACATCAAATATCATATGGTAATTTTAATTACACTGTGTTCGTAACGGGCAAAATATCGCTGGCATTAGTAACTTGACTTCGCGAGGTGTCCATAATCTTTTTGGTAATACCCCATATTATCATTGAAAAAATTTAATATAAAACATATTATTATTACTTTTTACATTAGGTGGAAGCCATATTATTAATAATTAATTCTTTCAATAATTATTAATATATTACCCGAGTATATTATGCATTTTTCATATAGTATTATGGATAAATCTGAATGAATAACTTGCTCCATGACATATTTTTATTTCCTTTTTTATATTATGTATATGTTCATATTATTAATTAGACTGGGTGCCGGTAATCGTATCAAGGCATTGCTAAATACTCGTCTATCAGTTTGTATATGGTTTCATTATGATTAGTGCAACAACTTTTTCTCTACAAAAATTCTGAAAAGTGGGCCGTTTTCTTTTTCACAGGTCTGAAATTAATAGATATCTGCTGTTTTGTCATTGTAGTAGGAAGATTATTCAATAACAAAAGTAAAATTTAGCCAGCCACGTAAATAAACCAAATTTCTTTTTTTCGACGACCACAAAATTATGAACAACAGCAATTTTGATTTTTTCGGCGAAAGATGTCTGATTTAGTCACATGTAGGAAAAACTCGTTTATACAACTGTTTTTAAATGATTCTTCGATAACCACGGCAACAGAACATATTTCCGCCTATTTCAAGTCTGTTGTTGTATTCGAAAATTTACATTATTTTTTTACGTGCTTAAAAGTATATATAAATATATATATATATATATATATATATATATATATATATATATATATATATATATATATATATATATATATCCCACTTTTCAGAGTTTTCGTACAGAAAAAAGTTACTGAAGCCATATATAAATATTAGAAGTGTATTGTTCAATACCTTGATATGATGGGGCATTGGGACTAAACGTACATTTTTAATATAGGTAAATAATATTTCAATCACTGACATTCAACCATTTGTCTGGTAGGCTAAATTATCTGTTACCTTCACTTGTTTATAAGGTAAAATGATTTTTGAAAGATCATCCTTATTATTTGCCTACAGTCCTGAATACACCTTGTACAAATAATATCTTCTGATTGTCTATTCATTTAAGCACATGTTGTAGGTTAGTTTTTTATATTTATTTTTTCAACCTATTATCCTGATACAGCATTTTAAACAAAATTCTTGAAAGTTAACTATTGGCCGTCCACCAGGTTCACCCGATGATAATCCTTTTAATTCATCTCTTATAATCATTGTACATATAGTTTTAAAGTAATCTGATAATGACGGTATATTGTGAAATGCCATTGCTGTTTGTACGCTAACATATAAATAATTTTAAAGTTATACACATTAAAATTATATGTAAAAAAATTTATAAAACTTAACAATATAAAAAAGTTCGTTTAAAAAAAGTTTGTGTTTTAAAAACAAACTACGATTGAATTGTTTTGCAAAAGTCCAAAGTCAATTCATTAACACATAAATTACTTCATAAATGTACTGACGTATTGTGATAAAAAAATACCTTAAAAATTATAAACGTTTCATGAAGAATGTAAACCAAATATAGGATGTCTAAACTAATAACTACAAGTAGTTTTATTATTAAAACTTTAGGTTCAAAATATGAATTTAGTACTGCAATTTTTGAATGTTCGCATGTAAACAGGCTTGATATATAAAATTATAAAACCCATTTATTATTCTCTTATTTTTTATTTATTAAAACTATTTTAATAATATTTTTATTCAATTATTAATAAAATGCGCTGAATTAGTAGTCTATACAATACTGTAGATAATTTGATTTAATTAGATTTAAGGGATATTGTGTTCATTATTTTTCATATTATTGTATTTGGATAAATATTTTATATTTATTTATATACTTTATATAATAACAGACCCGGCAAACGTTGTTCTTTCTGCCATATCAATTATTTCTAATCATATTTCTATATATTTATATTTATATATATATATATATATATATATATATATATATATATATATATATATATATATATATATATATATATATATATATATATATATATATATATATATATATATATATATATATATATATATATATATATATATAAATTCAATTTTATTAGTTGAAAAATAGAAATTGAAACGGTATACTACCTAAATAAAAAGTAGTAATTTTTTCAATACTCATTTATTAATTTTGACAATATAAAACCATGCATTTATATATTTATAGCTAAACATATTATGACAATTCTTCATTACCACACTTTGAAAATTAAAAAAAAAAAAATACTTAAGTATTAATAATTAAAATTTCAACATCCTTTTAAAAACAAATTAAAATATTTAAGATTACAGTCATTCATTAAAATAAATAAAAACTAACATATCTACATTATTATATATCGTATAATATGTATCGTATAGCACACATCTGTGAATGACTTAACACACTCCCCCTATACATACACACACACACATACACATTAGTACCTATTAAATACATACAGTCGTCTATACATATACATACTTATTCATTTACGCTACGCTCGCTCGCTCATACGCGTGCTAATAGTGCCTGCTGCTATGGTGGTTATTAACACTAACATACTATTAACTACTGTATGTATGCAATTATAACATAAGCATTAAGCACATACTCCTTAATTTGTGTGTCATCTGTTTTATTGTTATCATTGTTAATGACAGCTCATTTCCTTCAACTACATTCACCCATGCTCTCTCTCTACCAGTTCGAATTTAAAATATAATGAATTAAAAATTGCATGGTGTGTTTGGTTTAAATGTAATGTATATATATAATAAGGTACATATATAGGCTGGCATTGTAAAAATAGTGTTTTAATTAGGGGTGTGATCTTGAAAGCTATTGTAAAAATATCTTTGTTCAAAATATTATCTACTCTCTAAACCACAAAAGTAGGCTCTGTTTTTATATTAAGTGAGAAGTGAACTTTTTAAGAATAGTAGTTGTGGTACGATCCGTGTAAAGTGTTCAGTACTTGATATGTGCCTTTGTAAAATATCCACTTATGTCTAATACGATAAAACAATATCTAGATTAAGACCACATGTTCACAGAAGACTTATTATATTCGTGGCTCCGACATGGACCATAATCTTAACATCCTAGAAGTAAATGTTGCCATATATTTAAATCGGGCAATAAACGGCCTTGCTCCACGTCATATTCAGATCTCTATTGGTATATGTGAAGAGGTACTGCTACTTGTTATCAGAAGTCTTTCTTCAGACCAAACGGGTACTTTCCACTTTGTTGCTTAGATTTTAACTACATCCTTTATCATTGACCAATCCACATACAAGTAAGAACTTCTTAGCTAGTGATTAGCATGATTTGTCTTGGTCTAAGAATCTTGGTCTTGGAATTACAAAAAATCAAGACTAAGACCAAGACAGAATAAAGAAGACCAAGATCAAAAACACCGAGTATGCAAAACCAAGGCTAAGCTTAAAATAACAGATACCGATAAATACATGAGTCGAAATATATGTAACAACTGCAATATGTTCTTATTGTGGAACAAAACGGTTTCTATATTTGAAATTTTTAGTTGGCATAATTAGGTTTCAATACTAAATATACAAAAAACAGACACTTTATATCGAACTGATGTTTTATATGTGATATATTAAAATACATTAGTATTATATGTATTGTATTCGAGTATAATATGGCCATATTCGAAACTAACAACTATAAACACAGTTCTCAGCCGAAAATCATAACAAAACAAATGAGCGGTGTGAGAGAAAAGCACGCATGAAACAAGTTATTTGATCCAAGATCAAGCTTAAGAAGAATAAGACTGGAAGTATTTGATGAAGATCCAGACCAACACTGAACATACAACACCAAGACAAGACTCCAAGACTGTCCCAGTCAGTCTTAGCCTTGCTTTGTTTATCACTATACTTAGCTGCCTATTTGAATACACCAAATCCATAATGTCCTCATCACTTGGAGGCTTTTTTTTTGTTTTTGAAGGATATTTTTGCTATTTCTGAGTTCATTAATTGTGTAACGCCACATAGTGCAGATTCTACATTGGTGACTACAATTATATGAGAGAAAATACATTTCGCCTGGTATTCATATGCATCCCTAAATAGGCTTGGTTAAATGTGAATTTAATTATTTTATATTTAGGTTAAAAATTTCAAATTTGTAGCTAATCTAGAAGTTAATTTAGAATTAATTTTACTCTCACCCTAACGAACACACAAGAAACCGTGCTAATAGCAAACATGAAAAAAAAAATCAATTTAAAAAGTCATAATAATTATTGTGTTAATTGTTAAAAAACTCTGAGTTTAGTTCAGTACTACTAATGTTTTAAAATAAATACCAAAACACGCCAATACTTTTGAATGAAAATTATTGCTAATAAAAATGTATTTATTCTGAAAAATTGATTATATAATTTATACACACAACACGTATAGTTAGCACGCATTCATTTATAAGTCATATATATATATATATATATATATATATATATATATATATATATATATATATATATATATATATATATATATATATATATATATATATATATATATATATATATATATATATATATATATATAAATTAAAATAACTGAATATTTAGAAATTGATATTATAGTAATTTAATAGTAATAAGTTTAGAATATTGAAAAATATTTTAACAAAAGGTTTGTTTTTTCCTAAATAATCATTTATCGAATGAATTTGAATATTTAATATATATCTAAGATTCATGGATTCATGAATAAATTGACACGTATTTTTCTAACGAGCTTAAGCTTTCTTTTTACTACTAGAACATGTTATGCAAATTAAAGGTTGTTAACTGTTTTCTTGTAATAGCCTTATTGATAAATAGAATTAGGCTAGTTGCCATCATACATATAATTAATAAATCCATTTACATATTGTAGCATTATGAAACAAAACATCGACATTCTTTGATTAATTCCTCAAAAATATGTGAAAATATTCAAAGTTTGAAATATTTTATCCGACTTTAAATACACCTAAGCCATCCTTATAAGTCCAAACAATCAATTTTCAAGTTATGATAATTTAAAACGACTTTGTTCTTATCATTTATTTCCATGTTTATCCACTAGTCTATAATTTAATTTTGTCAGAATTTTGTGTCTCCCATCAAAGTTTCTTAGTTAGTATTGATCAAATTTTAATACATTTAACATTTGTTTGCTCCAATTTAAACGCTGCTGTACTTTTCATCCTGTTAGCAATAGAATATAAAATTTTGCACATGAACGTACGTTATAGGTATAATTCAAATTACATACGTCAAGCCCCCTTATTTAGTAGGAGCTTGTAAGTACCGTAACTTTAAACAGCATTTCTACAGTTCTACTTTTTAAATACTGACAATCGAAAAAGGATAACCAATAAACGTCAAACTGTACGTGGGATTGTCGCCAAGAAATTAAATGCCATTATCATTTAAACAAGATAACTATTTTAAATTTCAATCGATGTTACCGGTATTACTTATTCAGTCACCTTGTGCTAGAAGGCAGGTAATGGAGAGTTCTCAAAGAGAGTATAGAGGACCAAAAGATCTAAGTAAAAACGTTTCCCTATTAATGTACTCTACCACATCTATTTTTTCTGCAGCAGTTACGCGGCGGATATCAGCTAGTTTCGTATATATTTGACACTTATGCTGTGATACAAATACAAAATTTATTAATGTAGAAAACAATTTAATAGAACGGGAATCAATATAATTACCCTTACGTACAAGCTCTAGTAAATGTATGCATCATAACATCCAGGTGAATTTTCTAAATCTTTCGAATTCGTTCATACACATCGCTTAACATTTAAATATAATATACTTATTTGACTAAGACAAACTTGTCTTGTGAAGTCTTAAAATAAATAAGATTTTTCAGTTCCAATTTTGAAAACATAAACCTTCTCATTGGATAGGAAGTTTCACACTTGGGATATTTGAAAATTTAAATCAAATATGAGTGATTTGTTTAGGGTTTGGTACAGGATATTTATTTTACATTGTTTATAGCTTATACCCATTATTTGGTTGGTTCATTTAGAAATGGTTTGATGGTGTTTTACATTTAACATAATAACTTACTTATATGAAGGCATATGCTATAAAATTCACATTGGGTGACACACCGCACGTTCCCACATTTCTGTCTGTATTTACAATTTAGTCCAAGGGAGATCAGTTCAACATTAAAGTTGTTAGATAAAGTTATGAATCGAGAAATATATAATTCCTGAATTTAAATAGAATTATCCTGAGATTATTTAAAAAAAAATTATTTCAAGCTAACTGCATAGTTTTTACGGACTAAAGTATGCATCGTTAATACCAATTTGGTGGGTACCTACACGACTTTATACTCGAATTAAAATTACAGGCTACGAAGTCTGAGTAAAAAAATGTATACAAAACATCTCCTATTCGGTTTGGAAATCGGTTTTGCTATTTTTATATAAAGTTTAACACCTCTTCCACGTTTGTAAATAAAAACGACGGGAAGAAGTACTACAAAATCTAAATCCCCTCTCCCAATTATGAAAGGTATTTTATGCCCTTTTCTGAACTCCTGAAAAAGTATATGTGAACTATCATAATTATTAGCAAGGTAGTTAAAATATGAAAGCGTAACAAATATACAACTACACTTTCGTCTTTATAATATTAGTTACATTTTTACAATTAAATAATATTAATGCATTCAGTATTAAAAACCAAAATTACAGGGATTATTTAGAGCTGTTATGGATGAAGGAGTGTGCTTTCAACAATCTGTTGACTTAAAATACGTGTAAAATGCATTGAAGCTCTTTCAATTTTCGCGTCCAAATAAGTAAAATAATACTTAAATGTTATAAAGTTTGATATGCACAATATTGATAAAGAAACGGATGGTTTGTCGAAGAATTTTTCTCGAAAAAAATTTCCATGGTAAAAATCAAAATTAGATTATATTTAAAAATGTTTTATCGAGAAATACTCTTCGATAAGCCCTCCGTTTTCAGATCAATATTGTGCATACCAAATTTCAAAACATTTGGATAATTACCTTTCGTGTTATTGAGGTTCGAAAATGTAAAGTTTTCGAATAATGGAGGGTGCTTCAGTATTATGTTTCAATCCACCCTAAGTGATGAATAATATAATAAAAAAATTTAATATATTAAATTGCATATTCGTCCATATCATTAAAAATGATTGCCTTTAAAAAGAGTTTTCTATTTATGAGAGTTTTCTAATTTTGTATATTTTATTAATATTTTGTTGAATTTCTCGACATCTCGATATTACTCCCTGTATGTATAGATGGATTTACACTACTTTTACCAAGTACTGTATAGGGATTTTTGTAATAAATATACAAAATTTTAATGAAAATAGGAGGAGTTGGTTGTTTATTTGTTTGTTTGATGGTACAACCAGCCAAGCAAGCAGTGTAATATAAATACTAACATGTTTATAATGTTGTTATATTTGTATATTAAAATATAGGGGTACCACCTACAATGAAATAATATCACTGTGATATTATTATTATTACATAGAGGGTATGTGTGTAGTGATTTGTGATTTATTTCACTTGAATAATATGTTTTATCATTATCATTATCATTCTCATTATTATCATTTTGTAATTTTTTAAGTTTTAGGTTGCTTGTTCATTTAATGTGTGTGTGTGTGGTTGCTTTTAATTATTATTTATTAGTCGTTTTACTTTAAGGTATGCCTTGAAAAATGTTAATGGAAGCTTAATGTATGATGTTTGTGTACAAGAATATTAAAAATATATATTTACGTATTTCAAATTATTTCCAGACAATTTTTGTTTTAAAACCTCTTATAGGTTGAAAGTTTGTACGCGTTGCGATGTTACGATGTTGCTATGTTTTGCATATCGTTCCATCTGTAAGTTCCAACTTTAAGTATTTGTTTATGTTGATAAATTTTAATAAATTGTATTAAATTTTATTCTTTCCACTCCATATCCAAATATTTAAATATTTAAAATGAATAATGTTTACGTCATGTCTTTGCAAATGTTGCGTTATTTGTTACACGAAGGTGTTATGAGTTCACTTTCACGCAAAGGTTGCTGTTACGCGTAAAAGTTGCGTAACTGCGTTACGTTACACGTGAATGTTGCACATGTGTACACGGTTTTAAGTTACTTCACTCATAGATAGTTTTATAATTAGTAGAAAATATATTTTTTAAATCCAAATTGAATATAAAATAATCAAGCGGTTCGGCTTCTTATATATAACCATTTAAGAAAATATATTTAATAATGAGGAATTTGATGATATTTCATGAATCATTGATCCGATTTCGATGATATTTTGAAATCGTAAAAAAATTACTATAGCTTCGTTAATTTAGTAAAGATACATTCATATGTTATAAATGCAGAATATACAATTTTTAATCTCATATCCAAATTACAAGTCATTCGTTAAACTCATACTGCATATATAGCAATTTAAGGTGGGCAAATTCAATCATTACAAGTATTGTGTTCATTATTGACAATGTATTTTTAATATAAAGATACATATACCTAATATGTTTTAGATTTTTTTGTGAGATTCTAAATTAATTTAAATATTTTAGAAAGGGTGGAACCAATGAAATGTTTATATATGAACACGTGGAATCCATTTACCTAGATTTGTATGCAACCACATAAAAAAATATGCATTCATAATTAACACAAAATGTTTTTAGTTAATACAATAAATTCTTTATACTATTAAGAGAGATAATTAGATAAATGTTTTTTTTTTCATCTTCAAAATATTATATTTCATCTCATTTCCAGAATCCATTAACTCTATTAAATTTACTAATTATGTACAATTATTATTTTATTATTATTATCTTTGAAACATATCTACTAATTGTTTTCATTTTTATAAATCTAAGTTATATACAAGGGTATTTACGTTTGAGTGAAAGTCTACTGCTAGAAAAAAATGTAGGTCATTCTGGGGTAAAGAATTTGACTTTTTCGATTTTCAATTTATAAAGAAAAGATAATATTCAGTTATTATTCAAGAATATCAGTGTAAGAATTATAGCTTCCTCCTCCGAAATTTAGAGTTTTGTATTTCATATCATATAGACCTTGAAAATAAAAAATCCGTTGGACGTAGGTGCTATGTGCATAAATATTTACCCAAATTTTACGAATTGAAAGATGCGATAGAATTGAAAAATTTTACATCTGCCGGAAATCGAACGCGGGACCATCCTGATATCTGCCATTATGTATCAAATTAACGTTGTTAACAATATGTTATTTTAAATGGCTAGCAAACGTTTATGGCAAACTTTTTGTTTATTTGTTTATATTTTAATAAACAATGTTGGTATTTATGTATTATTATACTCGAAATATATATATACTTATTTATTTATTTATACTTGAGATATAGAATAAATTATTTTTAGTCTTAAGTTTGTAACGCTAGCAAATTGACCACACTAACATAATTTTGATATAGAATTATCTAATAAGTCCATTTTCGTTTGTTTGCCCGTTCGTCCGCCTGTCCATCCATCATCAATATAACTCACAAATGAAAAGAGATAGCGAGCTGAAATTTTGTTGACGTATTCTAGACATAAAAAGTCCGAGAACGAGAAAAATCGGTCTATTGGGTTCAATGAATCCATGTCTCAACTTTTGATACATACATTATAATACAAAAGAAAAATTCAAATACAACAAATGTTATTTTACCCTGATAAAATAGTCCTATAAAAATGCTTTAGAAATTGAATAGAAAATTAATAATGAATAGAAAACCATTAGGGTTGAATCGGAAATTTCATTGAAAAAAGTACTTCCTACCCAATTTCATGGAAATGTTGATCCTATTGATATCCCATTCAATCCTTTTGATTTCCTATTCATTCCTATTTACTTTCTATAGGACTTTTTTTTATCAGGGTCCAATACATATTATTTAAATGTATATTTATAACTGTATGGACTAAATATTTGGAGAATTTTAAGTATTCTAATAGAAAATAGTTCAAGTATTGATACTCAATCAGTCGATTGTTTAAACAATTAACTCTGTTATTTGTTATTTTTCACTTATTTTTAATTGGATTTTTGCAATTCGATTAATTATAACTAAAACTTTAATCTTTTTCAAATTAAATTAAAAATATTTTCAGTTCAATTCAATTAAAATCATAATATTTAGATATAAATTTTTTCTTATTTGTATTATTTTTCTTTGAAAAATCAATAATATCTAATTATTGTGTAAAAAGGATTTTTCAATTTCCGTTATGTAATATTTATAAAGTTATAATTCTCTTATCTTGATTTTACTTCAATCTTATTACACTTATAAGCATAAGTATCAGTTTTATATCTACATGTAATACAGAATGTTTTCCAAAACCTTATATGCTAAGAAACTCTAAAAGAAAGAAAATATTTTACTCGAAGAAATTTACAATTTCTTTTTGAGGTACAATCATTTTTCAATTTGTGAAATGTACATAACTTTCCACAAATTGCAATACGAGCGCCATAAGTAATCGCTTACTTACATTTCAAGGAATGAATTCATAATAGTAGCAATATCCCTCAAAACTTTGAGTGATTTCCTCCAGGAATTAAGGATCTGGTTCTTGATTACACATGATTTCGAGTTGAAATATACTTTTTAATATTTAGTACATTTCGATTCGTATTACTAAAATTGTAATTTTTATATTAATTTTACTATAAATGGTAATCTGAATATAAAGTGACATTTTCAATGTTTCTATTATGTTAATTCTAGATTTTCTCGATTAATGAAGTAAAATTGGGATCTATTAGTGGGTTCAAAATATTTAGGCCCAAACTCACTATTTGTCATCTAATTTTGCTTATCTGTATTTGTGAAGTACGTCCCAACACTTTTCTTTTTTCAAGATCAGTGAATATTTGTGTGGAAGTTGCTCTAATAAAACATCTCTATTCTAATGTCATCAAATTGTAGTGAAGCAATTGTAGTTTGTTAATATCATTTGCCTTCCTACTTTTTCGCTAACATGAATGCTGGATAGTTGTGTTGTATTAGTATAAACGAAGACCAAATTTAAAAATATTGAACTCAATTGTAAATTTCGTATTTTTCTCCCAACACTTGTAAAATATACAAATAGGGGATTACTTTCGACCCCTTTTTAACCCCGTTGGGCGATTATTTTCAATAAAATACGAAACTCGTCTTTCATTAATTCTGTTAAAGAATATTTATTCAAAATTTGAAATGATTGGACCAAAGAATCACGTTGTTCCATACAAAATTTGCCACCGTTTTTAATACCATTGGGGTCGAATTTCGGAATATCATTTCTAATCGGATGTCTACGTCATACAAAGAATACATCCAAGTTTCAGGTCTCTAAGATCAGTGGTTTTGACTGTGCGTTGATCCTTTTCATACAGCACAAATCTTTTCATATGTTTTGGTTTATGTAACCTACTGTATGTAGGATGAAATTTACCTAGTTTACGCAACTATTTTAATTCGAATATTTAATATTAAGAGTCGAGGAAAAATTTATTACTATTGTACGTAATCAACCGTTATTCTAGAAACAGTACACTCTCTTTCTCATGTAATTTTATTATATCTTTTTATAAAAATGATTGCTTTCAAT
Source organism: Chrysopa pallens (assembly GCA_020423425.1). Lineage (NCBI taxonomy): Eukaryota > Metazoa > Arthropoda > Insecta > Neuroptera > Chrysopidae > Chrysopa > Chrysopa pallens. The sequence goes on along the minus strand of CM035592.1, from coordinate 40,824,935 downwards.
TCGTTAATAAAAAAAATTTTAAAAACACAAAACTATGTTAATTTAATATATTTATCAGATAATACAATTTTTATTTAATAATTAAATTATTGGTCTGATTCTTATAGAACATATTCACCACCAGGTGTTTGATAAGTATCAAGATAAGTAATATTCATATATAGCCAAGAAGAAATACTTTGATGTACATTTTAATATTATCCTTTAATAAAATACTCTTTTAACGAATGTTCATACAAAAAATTTATTCCAAACTTTGTTGATTTATTTATTTATTTTTTCAACTTGAATTACGTTTTTTTTTCCTCTCTTGATACTACTGATGATGATGAAAGACAGAAATTTCGCTGCCAGTAAATGGATTTACGATTTAAAATAAATAAAATAAAATAAAAAAAAAGAAAACTTTAAGAATTTAGTGTGTATTCATTCATTCATTCAAAGGTCGAGGTAAGTCTAAGAAGAACGTAAAAAAGTTCAAACATATAAATTTTTTATGTGCTGTCTGTTTATAGATAGGTAAGATGAAGTAATTTCATCGAAAATATATTTATGACACACAGAATAAAAAAAAAATTATCTTTACAAAAATACATGAATGTTTTATTGAAAAACTTTCTTGGTTAGATTTATGAAATAAGAAAGATGTAATAAAATTAATTTATTAGGTGGTTTTTACTGTTTGAACACTATTTTCATAATGATGACGCTGTGACAGTTAGTTTATTTTGTCGTATGTATACAAAGCCGGATTATCTTTAGTGCCGCCCTTGGACACTATGCAAAATGCCGCCACATTACCGAAATTTAACATAAAATGAGTCAAGTTTCTATATAATACCATTTTTAAATAGGACTTTCAGCAATTGGCCGAAAACTTTATAATATTCTAGAATATGCTAATTCAAAAGATATGTGGGGCTTATATGCATATATTATATGAAAATGGTTAGAAAGGGCTTAAAACGCCGATATCTGATGACAACCTTTTTCATTCAAATAAGATGCAAATCAATAAGTGAAGTTAAAAGGAATTGCAATATTTATAATTTTGAACACACTGTTGATAATAAAAAAATTATTTTATTTATTATAATTTGAAGTTTTAAACATGATAATTGCTGCCGTGAGCATTTGCCCCGACTGTCCCTTTCATAAGAGCTGGATGGATTCAACATCACTGACTTTTAAGCATTATCTAGCCTTTTAATTTGTCTAAAATTCACTGACAATTCATGTAGGCAACACCTCACAACAAATTGAAAACTTCCTTCGCAAATTTAATATACAACCGCGTTATAATAATAGTGGTAATTTAGGTAAATCAAATTTTTAATGTCAAAGATAAAACCCTCATCCTTAATGAAAGTGGTTTATATAGATTAGTATGCCCGCAATGCAATGCCGCGGATGTCAGTCATTCAGATAAATCATTTTTAACCAGAGACAAAGAACACATAAATAGCCTTTAAACTTCTACTAACTTCGCTATTCATCTTAATTATATAGGTCATAAAATTGATATGGAACACAAGCCGGGAATGTTACATATTTGCGACAAAAGCCAAACATTAAATTTGCTAGAATAGTTTGGGTTCAATAAATTAATTAGAAAACTAAATTTTAAATAATCAAATAGACCTTAATAACTTTTCTTTCTTAAATTTGAAATTATAAATAACGTTAAAATATTTATCAACTCATAGTTTCTTCATTCACAATTGCAATATATATATATATATATATATATATATATATATATATATATATATATATATATATATATATATATATATATATATATATATATATATATATATATTTTATTTCAATATATATTTTCAAAATAAAAAAAATAATTTTTAATTAAAATGAGCATTTATTTGTGGAAAGCCATATCAATAAATAATAACACTACATGTTTAGCAAATTTTCCACTTTTATTTATAAAAATAACTATAACAATATTGTTTCGATTAATATAACCATTTTCAAACAAAAAATTTCTTGTTACAATTATTTTTATAAATAAAAAGTGGAAATTTGCTAAATATTTAGTGTTATTATTTGTTTAAAAAATAATTATTCGTTACTTGATTTTCACAGAAGTTCAATAGTATTTAAAAAAAATTTTTAAATGAAAATTAGACGAAGCAAAAATATGCCATTATTAGTTTATTTATCTATATAAACTAAGTTAGGCACATATTTATCTTGAAAAAGTGCATATATTAAAAACTACGTAACCAATTTTTAGGAACTTAGACTGTTCCCTTAGTTGAAAGATATATAATTTAATTAAAAAGTATAATTGCAAACATCCATACAGGCATAAATAAAAACATGCATTAATTTATAAAATTCGGCATATTTGTTTAGAAAGTCATATTGGGTAACATGTCCGAATATTGTATAGTTACATGCTTAGAAGACTGTTCATGATATACAATAGAAACATTCGATGGATTCGAAATAATATTTGTTCATCTCACTTTGATCGTTTTATCTGAAAACATTGACGCATGACAAAAGTTCATTAAATCACATACCTAATTAAAATTATTTAGAATAGGGATACTAAAACAGTACCAATTTATTGAATTTTAATTCAAAGTAATATTACGAAAAAATAAACTGAATTAGATACATATTGAACATAATAACCAATAAACATGCAGAATATTGTATATGAGAAAAGACAACTCGTTAAAAATATATATGTACTACTAACTGATGGTACTAGAGTGGTTATGAAGCTCCGCATCCGCAACCGAAACTTTGGGATTTCCGAAAAAAATAAACACTTATTCGTAATCGAATCCGAAATGAAATTGCGGATAATTTCGAATACGGACGGAATCTAAAGTCTAAATGGCATGATGCATTTTTAAGTATGAGATGAAACTTTTAAAACCTTCAATTATAACTTTTATATGATTGACTGTAGTGGCAAATATTAAAACCGAATCCGTTGGATAAGGATTTAAAAAATTGTAAAAATTCAAAAGATAAGACAGATAAATTGGTGTTTCGTTAATAGATGCGGTCATAAATACACGATAATTTAGAACCAGAAAAATATAATTTTATTTGATATTGAATATTTAAACAGTTAAGATGTGTAAACCTAGAATTGTTAAAATATTGGCTACAAGTAAAATTAAATATTTAATAAAATATTGGATCATTAATATTAACAGGTAAACAAGTTATACTATTGACAAATTATAATAAGATTATATAAAATATAACAAAATATATATTATATATAAAAATTATTAATAAAAATTAAAATTATAATAATGTTTTATGTAAATTGTGTAAGGCGGCAGCATGTTATTCACACAAGATTATCTTAAATTACATTATTCAGTATTAAGTAAATTGAGTATTTAATAAACAGATTAAGTAATTGGGAATTTAAAAAGTCTTACTGGAAATTAAATCGGAATTTTTATATTTATAATTTTTATACTCAACAATATAAAATATGTCAGAATATTAATTTTACGCACAAACAAAATTTTATATGTGTTCATGGAAACACCTAATTAGTTCATTTCCGACTGTCCGCCCGTCCGCCTGTGCGTCACGATAACTTAAAACCAAAAAGGGTTTAAGTTCTTCAATGAGCAAAATTGGACCATCAAGTCCAATGGTTTTTTTTTTTAAGTATAAAAGATAGAATGAAAGTTCAAATGCTAAACATGTTTATTTTTTTGAAACAAACAACTAAAAATTTTTTCGTAAAATGTTTGAGGTCCCCACAATTTTAGCTCGAAATTTCTCATAAACACATATAGGTAATAACAAATTATTATTATACATGAACGCATATATAACTGTATACACTGGATATTTATAGTATTTCATTAATGCTAATTAAAAATAGTCCAAACAATGGAATTCAATCAGATATCGAATATCTTAACAATTAAATCTGTTAGTTGTTATGTTTACTTGCGTACACATTATTTAAGATAGTTCTTGATGGAACGACCTTCACAATTGAGATTTTCTACATATATATATAATGAAAGGAAATATTTTCTTAGATTGGTGTGTATTAATACAAACCAACTTGATAAATAGTTTATAGATACTTGACAAGAGTTTCGATCAAAGTAGAAAACTTTTTAAGAAAATATGTTTAATTAATACAACACAAAAGACGGACATTTACTAAAGTGTTAACTGTCTAGTAATATTATGTACAATATATTTCACATTTTAATTTATATAAACTATATTGAAATTTTCTCCTTCGTTTATAACTTTTATATAGTTTAACCTGCCTCAATTGTATATCAGTAATCAAATCTTACAAGTTAAATTTTCTGATTTTCAATTGAGCTGTAATTTTGTATACATTTGTAAGTCAGATTACAATGCAATTTTATGACATAATAATATACAAAAATATAACGGTCACTTGTAAAATTTAATTTTTTTTTGGTTCCTGGAACTTCTATCATGTTTTGAAACATACGCTTTTTAGATTTATATTAAAATTCAAAGTAAAAAATACATTTCAAGGTACCAGTGATTTTTTTATTCTCGAGTAGGTACAATAACGACTTTAAAATGTATTTTTTACTTAAAAGCCCGTGCACAAGAAAAAACAATAGCAGTCCAGGAATGCGGACAGAAGTGAAAACTTGAACTATCACGTGTGTATAAAAAAAATAGGAATATATTGATAAAATTTTTTCATTTCAATTAAATTGTTATGTGAGATATTTGCTTCATGAAAAATTAGTAAATAATAAAAAATAATCTCTAAATAATTTTTGGAATTTCGCTCTTTTTTAAGAGTTTTTACCAATAACTCCTAAACCACTTCAATATTTCAGTCATATCTCTACAATTATTTGTATTTGATCTCATTTTATAGCAAATTTAAAATACTTTAAGAAAGGTAAGAATAGGCATTTTCCAAACTCGTACGGTTAACGTTTTTTTTTGTGTAAATCCATAAAAAATGCGAAAAAATTACATAAGCACAACATCCCGGGACGTTGCACGATTTAGAATCACTGTAATGGTCTAATTCTCATATTCAAATATCAGTAATACTCCATGTAATATAATAAGTTCCGCCAGTTTAATGTACTTTTAACCTGAGCTATAAAGGCTTTCTTAGATATCGAAAATAATTTCGAGAAGATTTACTTCGGAAAATTCATTTTGAACTTCGGATATTTAAGAAAATTATTAATGTGATACAGTCAAAGAACATTTGATAGCAATATAATACTTTTTAATGTACATAATTGAATTTTGATTATAGGGTGACTTGATATAGAATCATGTTGTTTAATGTTTATTCATAGTTATAAATAATGCAAAACTTAAACAATACTTTCATTGTTTATACTTAAAATTTGTTTATAAAAAATTAGTTATCGTAATTTATCAGATAAATAAAATTCATCTAAGAAATCAGTTATAATTTATTATATAATTCGGAAACAGATCTTTATATTGCACTTAACTAAAACAAGAATTAATTAAATAATATTTAAGTAATGATATAAAGACATTTTCAATTTTAACGATGAATATAATAAGTAAATGGGGAATAGTAAACGTGAGTTTTCGTACAGCTTCCAGAAATTTTAAACGTGTGAATAATTAATATAAGTCGCAACGTATATATTTTTATATTATGTCATCAAATAACAAAATATAGGAAAACTTTCAACTCTGTAATATTCATAATTGTTTGAAAAAACGTTAATACCAACTGTATGTATATAATTATAGAAGAAACTCTTCTAAGAGAAACAACATATGTATATGGTTTTTTTATACAGTATGAACTTAAAGAAAATGTACTTTTTACTGCCCTGTTTACATTATGATTCAGGTGACGAAGCGTAGGCAAGGACATTTTATTAAGAGTGGTTGGACTTTGGAACAGAAGTACGCAACACAGCAGCACTCATTTTTTGGTAATCGGTTTAACAAATGTTTTCGAGCATATTGAAAAGTAACACGGAAGTGTAAAACTGTGCAAAATTGCGCTGTATAAGATATAGTTTGCCATTTACGTTTCTAAGCAGATACGCTGAATTTGTAACTAGAATAACTTTTGTCTGGTGGGAAAATTGCGCACTACAAAGCGAACAGCACGAAATTGTTGCTTATAGTATGCGAAATGATATTAAGCGATTATAGTATAGAACTAAATGATTTTTTACTGTACGCCCAAGCATAATCATATAAAGCTTCGAACGATTGCTATCAACTCTCGGAAACTTTATATTTACTAATTGGTATGTTCTTGGGGGCTTAATAATAATTCTTCCATATTAGAATTTTCTTCGAAATGGATACGCAGAATACTATATCAATGAATGATCCAATGGCAGTTTGTTATTATTAACGGGGTGGCTCGGTGTATAGGCACGAACAGATTAGCTGATTATACTTGTTGAAGCCTACTCCTCTCACATTTACAGACCTATGTCGCCATTGTTCCTTGCCTGCAACAGACGTATGGCCTACCAATTCCTAATTTTCACTCAGTATCCTTCCCTCACGTTTTGATATTAGGTGTATATTAAAAATATTGTTTGTAGTTAAAATAAATAAAGATAAAAATTAATGATGTGGTTGCTCTATATTATAGATGGGTTTGCCTGATGTACAAAAGGTGCAACTCAATTATTATTTATTTGTTTTACAACTTTTAAAACTATCAGTACAACTTGACATATTTTCCGTTTATTTAGAATTAAATACAAGATAAAACAAGTGGTCTTGAAATTAAACTACCGATTTTACTGAAAAGCCATTAAGTTTTAATTTAGTGTTTCTATAAAGTCTTTTGTATGGTAAGCATGTTTTGCTTAAATAGTCTAGAATTCGAAGTTACATGGAACTATAATTTATCGAATTCATTTTGTTGTTTTCCATCTATTTTTCAAGAATATAATGGAACCCCTGTATAATGTATGGTAAAATAGTAACCTTATATACGTATAGTGAAATGGGAATACAAGTTAATACAACAACATTGGGGTATAATATTATCTTATATACATTCTTGAATCAACTTTGTTGTTAATCCTTCTATGTAAAACACAGTCATCAAAGGATCAGACTTGCAAAACTTTCTATGACCGAAAAGATTTACTCTCTATAGTAATGAAAATTATTCTTTTCACCACTTAATTATATAGAAATATAACTTCACTAAGTCAAAATTTATTTTGTACGAGTTAGTATATATATATGTACCTACTCGTATTATATATATATGTGATAAAATGTAACTTTGTTATTATTATTTAGGAAGAAAATTATATTTTCATTTTCTTGGGAAATTTATTCTATTTTTAAAAGTTTTTATGTTAAGTATATTATTAACACTTTTCTTACAATAAAAAATTTTCAACAAAAATTTAACCGACTTCAGAGAACGGGAGCTGAAGAGTAAAATATAATTTTACATTAAAAAATTTAAATAAATAATTTCCAAGTGATCAATTTCCTTTAAAAATGGCACTGACTTTGAAGGGGAATTGGTCGCAAGGAAATCATTTATACAAGTTTTTAAAACTATTTTTACTGTTTAATTTTCACTTCTTGTTTTTGTTTTTTGAAAAACGATCCGAAAAGAAATGTCGAAGTTATGTTAAAAAAACACTTTTATATGAAATTTTTCGTTTACGACATCTCTCGAACGAATCAACCGATTTTAAGCGGATATGTTGGTGACGGGACGTGCGAATGCATGAGATTTCAACCATTCAACAAGCATCGAAGACAGCTGTGTATGCACCATTCACCAGAATGTCGATCATCTGAATCAACAATATTTGCTAAAAAGTACCTAACGAGGCTATAGAAGTTTTCACTTCAAAAAAATTGATTTTTGCGATTTCTTTCGTCAACGATTTCTTACAGACAAATCGACCGATTTCGACCCGGTTGGCGGCAATCGATGTGTTGTTACAAGGTCAAGAGCTGATAAGATTTTGGAATCGATTAGTCATGCTATAAATAAATTTTCATCCAGCAACAAAACAGATTTGTAAAAATTTTCTTTGATCAGAAAATTGGAATTTACTAAATGTCGATGAATAATATTTGAAAATTACATTGCATTTTGATTGAATTAAATTTTTACTCAGTAAATTAGTTTAAGGTTACTTTTCAGAAGCTGTGCTTTTGTGTTTTTTTCAGCAGAGTTTGGGTTGCATGATTTTTTGTCACATTTGATACATACATTAATTGACAAATGGTTTATTTCACTGTCCTAATTTTACTTTAACCGAGAAATCGGAGGAGTGTACACTTGGCAAAATGGAGACTCGATTGTCGCCTTTTAAGGCACCCATTTTTTAAAGTGGCTTAAAGGTGCTCATTTTTTAAAGTATCGACTAGAAAATCCAATATGCCAAAATGAATAATTGTTCTTTTTTGTTGGTCAGATTCATTCTTGTCTTACACATAGTTGTAATATTTGACGAAAATAATTTCCTTTGCACACAGACTTAATATAGAAAACTATAAAAAAAAAACGACAATACAAAAATAATAATTATTTAAAATTTCAAGAAGACGAAATCTTATTTTGCGTCTTACAAAAAAAAAAAATGGGTGTAATGTCGTTTAACTGATTTAAAGAATTTTTTATGGATAATTAAAAAAACAAAAATATTAGCATTTTCTCGAGCATATACAGAATATTTATTCAGTTGACGTTTAAAATAAAACCACTTTGTACTATTATTTATTTAAAAAAATTTTAACAGCGTAGATGAATTTTGAAATAAAAAAAGTATTTCTCATTTATTTGCTAGTTTAGGATTATGATAAATAGAGTGTCCGTCCAAAATAACTTAGTTAGAAAGAATTGGTAACATGCTGAGCGCACATACCACCAGCAGTTTTCAAAATATTCAATGCCTGAGTTCATTATTGTTTGCTGCTTGCATCTTGTAGAATCACATTGAATGTATATAAAATAAATTCAAGATTACATTATCGTTTTATAAGCAGGTGAACAACACTCTTAATAAATCTTGTTATCAAATGTAAGAATTTTATTTAATAGCGTTTTTATCTAAGAATATCCTTTTTTTCAAGAAACACATGTTTCGCACAATAAAAAGCGGAATATTCTGGATTTTATATTTTGATCCTCTAAATTTTTGGACTCAATTATTGTTTCATGTTTCAATTGAAAGCGTTAAAGTTCTTGCTTCTTGTTATAGTGAGTAATCACAGAAGGCCGGATATCCGTTTAAGTTTCATTGCATTTATGTATTTAAGGTAGCAATAAAATAATATTACATCCCGTTAAAATAGTTTTTATTTTGAAAAAAATAAGTGGAGATTCTTATAGCTGATTATCTTATCGTAAGGTACTAATTAGTAATTACACTATTTTTTATTATTCAAATAAAAAAATATTGCTAAATGATATCACAAATCACATCTCATTCAATTAACAATTTAATTTTAAAAATTAACAAATTATACCGATTGATCTGCGGATCTAGACACTGATTATCCGTATCCGTATCCACGGATATACATTTTTAACGATCCATATGAGTAATATATTATACTGACACATCCCTATGAGTAATATATTTAGTACTTACATGGGGCACTCACTGAAAAAAATCTATTACGTAATTACATAAATTTAGTCAATAAACTTGATTTTACCTTATCGGCCTCATATGACGGCCAAAATGTATCAAATCCTTGTATTTCTTGACGCTACGTTATAGATTTTGTCGTTTATTTAAATAATTACCTAAATTTGAGAGCAAATTATCATTTTATCTTCAAACACTGTTTTTTATTTTAAATAATTAATAAAGAAAATATAGAAGAGATGAATACATACGCCATTACATTTGACAATATTAATTCCTAGGTCTTAAGCAGTCACAAACATTTGTTTATACAAATTTGTTTATTATGGTATCTAATGTTTTGAAAATACATTTAAAATTACTTCCAACGTTCAATTACTACGTATAACCAACTGTAGAGCTCTAAGATGAATCAATCCACTGCGTGTATCAGGTAATAAAATGTAAATAAAATTATGCATAAAAAATACATTAATCAATAAACAAACGTTACACACACTACGATACTCTATGTGTATAAGAAGTGTGGCTTATATTACACAAACTATCATACACACGCATATATACTACTTTGTTTAATATACTGTTTTGTTTAAATCGAATTTGGCAATGAAATGGTATTTACGAAATTCAAGTCCTTATAAACGCAGTCAGTGCCGTAATCATTCATTGTAAACTCATACATAAATTTCATCTAAGTAATCAACTCTTGAAAATATTGGAAACATATGTATAGTTTTGAGACAAGTGGTCATATAAAAACCTAATCACCCATTTTTGTTATGTTCACGTAACGTTTACTTGTTCGTTATTAATATTTTAAAAATTATGCAACGTAGAACCAACAAAGTTGCTGAGATAGCTAAGACGTTTGACACGTTTCAGTATTTCGCTACTTTCACTGGGTCTAACTGATTCTAATATCTCTCGCGGCCGTGTGGCAATTAGAATTGATGGCTAATAACTTAGGCTTGTGGAGTTTATGTTTAAGTTTGTGAAAATACTTAAAAAGTAGATAGTCATAGATCCGTTAGTTAGTCATTTAAACAATTAACACTGTTAATTGTTTTATTCACTTTCTTTAATAAATACCTCATAAATCATTATTTTGTCTTTATGAATACTTATAAAAAGTAGGCACTTTAATAATTGTAGTTCATTTTTTATTTTTTAAATGAACTCATGTTTACCCGATGTGACACGTTTTGTATTTTATTCAAAACAAGTACTTGGTAAGTAAAGGTACTATTTTCATGGATTGTTAAAAAGCAATGTATCATACAAGATTTGAAATTTATATACAATATTATTTGTGACATGTAATAATTTAAATAATAAATTTAATCTACGATATTTATATATACAGGTCGCTTAAAATTAATAGTGTAATAAATGAAGTAAATACGCCACAATAATTTTTCTACAATAAATTTTATTTTATAAAAGTATTAAGGATGAATAGAAGCAATCCAAGATAAAAAAGTTACAAAATTTTTTAAAATTAAAATTTTACAGGATATTCTCACAGAAAACCCGAGCTCTTTCAATGGTTTTTGGGATGTTTGTTTTCAAAAAAATATAGAAATTCGTAGTAATTTCATCGAACACTTTTTTGAGAACACGGTACATTTGTGGAATAATTTTAATCGAATTCTTATCATTTCAAAAACCATTTGTTGTTTTCTAAAATCATATAATATTTCTCAGATCATAAAAATTAAAAAAAAAAAACCCCTGGATTGGAATAATAAACATTTATTATTCCAATCAATTACGATAATGGTACTTGGGTACCATTCAATTATGACCTTAAAAGATGCCGGCCACCAACATGATATTGATGGTTTTGCGAATGTTCAGTGGACTAGAAAAGTCATTATAAGAAAAGTTTGAAATACAATGGGGAATGCCTTTTCCCAATAGGGTTTAATTCAGGCTATAAACTAATCTAATCTAAAAAAAACTGTATTTATATTCTATATATTTTACAAGTTATCAAGATAGTTTGCACATTTAAATAAAATATTGTCTCGAAGATGGAAATAACTTTTAAAAAACTTAAATGATGGTTACATTTTACTGGTTGTGAAACAAGAGTTTGCCCTTTTTTCAGTATATATACAAAAATTCTGGTTGTTTATATAATTGATACAGTCATTGAATTAACATTTGGAAGAACAATATGGATTAATGTTTTCAATTGAGTTCATTAAGTATAGGTCGATATTATAGAAAGTATGGAATATTATGCAAATAGTTAAAGAGCAAATAGTCCAGGCCATTGGCCTCTACTGTTGGTCAACCGCTTTGATTTCCTTCTTTTATCGGTGGATATTCACGAGTTTAAATGTCAACTTTTCAATAAACAAATTTTCAAACTAATTACCTATAAAATTATTGTTTTTTTGACATAACTCAATCAACAACATGGTTCGAATCCAAACCATGTATTATTTATTTTGTAATGATTCAAAAATTTTAATCCAAACTTTTTGTAATGATTCAAAAATTTTAATCCAAACTTTTTGTAATGATTCAAAAATTCTCGAGCAGAGGGCAAGAGTCGCCAATCTATTTTTGGATTATATCTTTCTATACTTTAGAATAATTATGGTCGAATTTTGCCCAATATGCTGAACTTAAGTAGAACGATATACCCATATTTAAATTACGAATTATTGATTTATTATCACTGATACTTACTGACTTAACATGATTATACTCCAACTAGGCATTGGCGAATTGTTGATATAGTTGATCTCATATTACCAATTGCGTTCACTTATGGACCATCAGATGAGATTATTTCATAATCTCTAATTAACGAAATGCTCTGTAGTAAAAACGAATGCATAGGCATTTACACGTAAAAAAGCAACATCGCATTTTCCTGGCAAAGGAAAATCTTTAAAAGAATGCATACAATTTGTAATATACTTTCATTGTATGAAAGTGACATGGAAAATTTATGTTGAAAAAGTAATTTTATAAAGTTAAAAACTGGAAAGACGACACATAAAATATCTATAATTTGAACATTATTTATATTCTATATGATATTATTATATTATTCAATAAATTTTATCAAGTAACTAAACTATATGAAACAAGTTTTTAATATTAAAATTATAAGCCATTCTTCTTATTTAATATTGCTATTTTTGTCTATCTATTATAATACTTACTTTCAAAAAGTTTTCGTGAATAAATTAATAAATTATTATTTTATGTATGTTTCTTTCTTATTGATATCAACTTCAAAATATTATAAAATTTATACTCAAAAATTGATTTCTTAATAATTTTTCAATATTATTAAAAATAATCTGATTTAATTTACGTGTGGTGTTTATATTTAAAAAAAAAATTAATAACTTACAGGATGTCACAAAAGATAAATAGGGCGAAAATTTAAAACCCAACTGGAATCATAAAATGAATTATTAATGCTTCAATAATGAACATTACTTAAGAAAATCAGTTTTTACTCCAAAGTTTATTAGTTTTTAGTAATTGTTAATTCAATCAACACCTGTAAAGGAATAGCTTCTTAAGTTTGGCCTTTTTTTTGATCACTCCATATATTCCTTTCAATTATCGAAAAAAAATAAGGAAGAAATTAGTTTTTTTAAGGCTGAAAATGGTGAAAACTCAGTTTAATTTTTTTAATACCCCTAAAATAAATCTTTGCTTGTTCAACCCAATCTTTAGATTTATTCACACATTATTCTGAAATGTTGAGATTCGTTTAATTTGTTCTCTATATTACTCATATGAACTGTGAATTAATAATATAATAATAAAAAAATTATAACTGCCTTGACCGTAGAAACTTCCGAGTATTGCATGCTATATGAAATAAATAGGTTGAAGATATTAATTTAATTTTAATTTGCACATTAAATCAATAATTTGTTATATATTATTAATGTTTGAATAAATTATCAATCATTTCATGGAAATCCACTGCTACTATTAGAAATAATATCGTTAATCAAATTTTCATTTTCTAAATCCTTTAAGTACTTATAGTTTTTTAAAGTTTATGCAATCGATGAATACTCGAAGTTGGATGAACCCTGAGCTAGAGTATAGCCAACTGAGCACTTGTAATTATGAAGAAAAATATCCATAGAATAAAGGTACTATGAGAAATTTGTAAGAATCGACCATACTCTTGAATTTTTTACAGCATTTTTTTTACAAAAACGACATTAATATTTTTTTTTTTTTTTGGTTGGTTCAAACAATTACTCTTGGATCCATGGACCCGCTACATTTTGTTTTATATGATTATAAAGTCACTTTATAGCATACAGAAAGACTTTTCAAAATTTTGAGATTCTATTGATGTAGGTGCTTTAATCTAGCTAAACATTTTTTTTGTAACAATACCCTGCGCATGTTTTATGAAATATTTACATAATAATAATAATAATTTTTATTGTACATCACTAGAGTTAAATATAAAAAAACCCAGAAAACAGATATTTACTTGAATTTATCTAATACCCGTTTAATTAATGACTCTGCTTGGAAAGGTTTGACTAAAAAACATTAAATAAAATGACAATATTTTTAAGTATGATTCTAAAATTTATATGGATAATAGAAGGTGCTGTCAATTATAAGACCTATAATTATTTTTTAAAATTCCCAATGTTCTCTGCAGATTTCATGTAGCTTCAAATGTAATAAGGAGCTTGCTTAAGTAGGATTATTTTTGTTCGTTGGTGTTTTAAGTTTGGAATGAGAATACTCAGGTGTCTGGTATGATGGCTTTCCTACTGAAAGTTGTTACTTGTACATATCTTTGTCTCTCCAACATAAATAGTCAGAAGGATGCAATTTCTTTAGTCACTTGGAGTAAAGACACTTTAATGAGCCGGCCTAAGGATACTGCTGGTTTAAGGATACTGAGTTACAAAATTTAACTTTTGCCTTTCTATTAGTGAGCTAGGATCCAATGCAGTTTGAACCATACCCTCTGATCATGTATTTTTTAAGGTTGACAGACTGTATATAAATTTTAATCTTAACGTAGCTCTGAATGCATTGTGTCATTTTCAACAGGTTATATCGAGAAGTATTGTTAAAAAACAGCTTATTGAATAATAAATAAAAATTTGTAAATTTGTTATGCATTAAAGTAGGTATTATTATTATTATTATTTGGTACTAATGGTAAAATCAATACTGTAAAATTGATATTGAAAACCGTATTTTATTTTTTTATATCTGGTTAGAATACAGCAAATGCTATAGGGTAAACTTGTTCTATTTAGGATAAAAGATTACTTGTTTGGTTTGATAGAGTAAATTTATTATACATTTATGACAGTGCAAGTAAACGTCAAATATTATACATGTTTACAAATAAATTAGAATGCTATATTTTCTACCAGTGAACATGAGGGAACAATACTACACAATAGTGCGCTGCTATAGTCTTTATGTTTGCCATATAAACGCACAATTACTCTAATCTTTGAAGTGCCCTTACTGTATACGATCGATAGAGCAGGCTCACGTTAGCTCACATTCATCATAAAATTCAAGACAGTTGAATTTGGAATAATTACGCCTAGCTTAATAATTTTTTCTATCTATCTATATTTATTCCGCTATAAATTTTGAACATATTTTTCGATTTTGATAAAATTTTATATTAATTAAGATAATCCTGTCAATTTGGGAAAAATTTCGAAAAATACCAATTTGTTCGTTTTTTATGAAATTTAAAAGGCAAATTTATCACATTAAGGATACAGACGTTATAATTTTTTGGAAAAATTTCACACTCTTCTTTTGCGATAAATCTCACATAATATCCAATTTTTCGATAGAAAAATAGTAAAAAGACAGTAGTAATTTTTTCATCCGATGTAAAATGAGATGATCGAGAAAAATAATAAAAATTTATGTTTTCACTGGATTCTCTTCCCCAAGTAAGTTAAGAGTTTTATTTAATTTTTTATTGAAGTATACAGCTCACAGAATTAATACTAATAAATGTGAATTAGATGATATTAAATTATAAGACTATTTGTTATAAATAATAATAATTACAAATAGATAACAAAAAAAAAATTTGTACCAAGGGAGTCATTTTAAAACATTTAGTCCCCATAATAACTCATTATATTCCAATATTAATAATTATTGTTGACCACGCTATATTCACATAATCATCTTGTCAGTATATAATGTGTATAGTACCTTTCAATAATATCCTTTGGGAATGAGACAAATACAACACAAAACAGTCTTTTTGAATGATTTTTCTTCTGTTTCCTTCTTTTTATTTTATTTTGATATCATCGTAAACTTTAACGTGTAATAATATATATAGGAGTTATATTCGATATACGTTTCTAATTCTTTTGAAAATATTCTTAAGAGAATTGAGTAAATATTTTGCAACATTTTTATTATTGAATACAGAAAAACTTTGGTTAATCTTGTAATAAATTTTTCAAACTTTTGTTAAATATGTATCAGATTTAGATTTTGTTGACAAGTATCACAATATCAAATAAAATATCTATCGGCAACATTTGTACCAATTTTAAGGATTTTTTTTTTCTAAAAAAAAGATAGGAAATTTACTTTATCCGTGGTCCTTAAATGTGTTATGGAATTATAATTATAGTATGTTTGAGTAGCCAAAGCTATTTACCAAAAAATATTCAAAAAAATACTGGTTACTAACTTTTAAAAGCGAATTCTTATGTAACAAGTCTCTTATACCCCTTGAAAATTTTTTGGTTCATAAATCATAAATAAAAATATTGATAGGACGAATAAACTTTGAGGTTGCTGATCATTTTGAACTAAAATTTGGATTCGTCGACTTATTTACATATTTTGAAGCGATATTAACATATATCATAATTGATTGTAAATCTTATCGATAAAACAGTGGCATAATTTTATTTAAAAAATCTTATTATTTACATGGATTCATAAAAATATTATTTGAATGAATTATTAAATCATAATTTTCAAAATATAAACAAGAGATTGCGATTTAATTAGTAATAATAATATGGAGGTAATCAAATGTGTTTCAATTTTCGTAAGGAACAGATAAACTTGTTAATTTTTTATTCTTAGAGATTTCTTCATGACCAAAGCAGTATTGCAAGTTTACATTTTGCATCTTGGGAAATTGTTTTTTATTTTTTTTTTATTTTTAGTTTTATAAATATCAGAGTTTAGTATCTGTTTGTATCTTCAATTATATATCCTCTTGCAAAATAACAGGGAGTCAAAGTGGGTGGATTAGGCAAATTTACTTTTGTTTGTTGAAACCCAATGGAAAAATATTTTTGAATTTCAACGAAATTCATTTATTGAACATCTCGTTTGAACGCTGAGCTGTCTTTTTTATTGCTAGGATTTTTCTTACATTTATTTATGTCAGAGGGCTTGTAATAAAATTTCACAAGTTTCTGATATTCCTCAAGTTATTGACTTTCCATATTTGCTTTGCTTTGATTAATTCGCTAATGGAAACCACACTGTATATGTTCCAAGTATTTCCGATGTAGTATTATGTATAGATTTTTAGCATAAATTGTTTTGAATTAGTATTTTTCGATATTATATTGTAGAGTAGTAAACCTTAATGTCATTTCTTTTAGTGAAGTATATATAATTTCGTTCAATAGAACAAGCAGTGGTGGATATGACTTTTAAACATCAGAACAAGAACTATTTTGTTTTAGTAGATCATTGAACCTATGCAATGGCAGAGATACAATATATCCTAAGGGAATTCGAAATTCAAAATATAAATGTGCTTGTAATATAAGTAGTCAAGATGTAGAAATTTGTTTTCTACGTGCAGGAAAAAAACCATGGATTCCACAGAGTGATCCATAACAAACTGTTTTATATTGTCAATTCAGAAGTTCATTATGTTCTGTCGTGAACAATTTAATACAGATAATCATTGAAACATTTATTAATAACAGCGTAACTACTAATAATTACAAATAGTCCTATATATTTATTTATTCAGAGAGATTGAAATGTTTAAAACAAAATAAATTTTTCTAGCTGGTTCTTACATCATTCACACATAAGGCGTCAGTAAGTAAGTGTTTTCCTGGTAGACATTATAGAAATTATATCAAACTTATCTACTTGCTGGATCCCGTATTATAATTGCAAATTTCCAGTTTTTTACATTGTTTTCGAGCAATCATAGAGGATACAAAGGAGAGGAAATTAAAATTTTTTAATTTACAGTTTTTATATCTCTCCCCATTTAGAAGTAAACTTTTAAAGTATGTATCACGCGATTCTGAATGTGGAAATGAAAATATTTTGTAGCTTGTCCCGAATTATTTTCTATATTTCAGTGATATTAGCATTAAAAACGGAAAAACCGTTTTGGCTTGGTTTACGAACACTCAAACATACAACTTACATGCAGGCAAAAATTCCAAAAATCTTTTTATCAATACTGCGACATAAATCATATCACTATCGCCTGTCCACTTCTCCAGTATAGACCTTTGTTTCTAAGTTCCCAAGCCATAATTATGAAATCCTCTCTACTCCTTGCACCTTCCTTAACAGGTCCCAAATCTCTATTTAAAAATAACAAAATTTGTAGTCTCATCATTTTACGTTTTTTAATAGTCTATTTTACTATATTTTTTTTATCTAAACGTTATCCCCAATTTAGTGTCTAATGTCATGAATCCTTTGTCGAAAAGGCTGTACAGCATGTATACTGAAGCCACTTTAATTACAAAAAAAACTACTTCATTACATGTATAGATAACTATAAAATTATTAACATAGTGCTTGCGTGTTATTGATGCTCGAAAATTCCAGAATCATACAGAATATACAATTATTGTCTTCTGTGAACACCTGAAAATAAAATTTTGTAAATAAACTATTTTATTTTTTTTATATATATTTTTTTTTAATTTCTGGCTTTAGCTTTTTTCAGCTATATAGCCATTAACCAAAGTGGATTATTATTATTATTATACAACAACAGTACACAGTAATGCTAGGTGGTCACCCATCCAAATACAGAATGTGACTGCTGTTGCTTAACTTGTATTAGTTGGTCTAAGCATGTCATTACGTTACGTCAGTCCGGGGTCGTAAATAAACTTTCGGACTAAAAACAATTACTTTCTGTCACATTTTTCTATCTAAAATATATTAGTAATAAAGGTACCTAGTATACATATAGGTATCAGTAAATAAGGTTTGATCATTGTGTAAGTATAATTATCCGGGATCAATATGATTACTTTGGTATGAAACACGCAATTTCAATATTAATTCTGTTTACAGTTCAGTTCTCTAGATACTAAATATTTATAATAATATACCGGCATTTCTTATAATATCTTATTGATATATTATGAAAATATTCAGCACAATGACTCATTTCGATTGATTCATCGATATAAAAATACGTATCAACTATTTTTGTATTAATCGAATAATTGAGTTTTATTTTTATGCCCATGAGTATAAAATGTTATTGCTCAAGTTAACAACGAACATTTTTTATTCTTAAACATAGTAATTTTTGTGAAAGCACTTAGTATGTGTAAATACCGAAAAATACTTTATAAATTTTTATCTATTATTAACAATTCATTGAATAAATCATCGGTATCATGTTTGAGATAAGTATTTTTTTAATTCGTTACAATTTGGGGAGAAAATGAAATTGAATTCTTTGTTAAAATCGGTTTGCGATTGCGATTGAAACTGTATTGAACCTTTGGTAGGACTTTTTTTGGTAGAGCTATTCAAAAATTTGCACTGTTTTACTGGAAAATGAATTTTTCAATATAACGTTGTATTATTTGTTATAATGAGTTTGAGTCTCAATTGTTGTAGATTGGTTGGATATTTATTAAGTTCATCACAATAAGAGTCGCGAGAAAACGAAAACAATTATATAAAAGTTTACTTTTAGTTACAATTTGGATACAATTTATATCTGTGTATAATTTTCATATTTCATTTATTAAATCAACATAAAATTTGTTAATTCCAGTATCTTGTTCATTCAACCTCTGAAATCAGAAACTGACATTTATGTAAATCATACAAAACACTATTATTAGACAAATGAAGATAATCACTAACAGTGTTAATTGTTTAGATACTCGATTGAATTTTATAATTTGGACTATTTTTAATTGGTATTCATAAAATACAATAAATATCCAGCCTATACAGTTATATATACATACATGTATAATAATATGTATTGTTATAACATATGTGTTTATTATCCAAATTTGAGCTTAAATTGTAGAGAAATCAAACCATTTACGAAAAAATCTTTTAAACAATAGTTGTTTGTTAAAAAAAAAAAAATTTTTTTTATATTTGAAATTTTCTTCTATCCTTATACTTACGGACTAATTAGGTGTTTCTATGAACACCTTCTCAAAAATTTTGTTTATGTGGTCAATATTAGGTAATGTTACAAACATAAAATTAATAAACTCTGACATATTATGTATGACGAGTATAAGAAACAAAACAGTTTGTGAAGAAGATTCAAATTGACTTCAGAAAAATCAGGATTGTTATTCATCATCATTCAGAATTATTTATCAATTACCTATCATCCTTACCCATAGAAATTGTCTTTGAATTTATAATGAAGAGTATCGTGTTGATTTAAAACGAATTTCGATGTTGTCATATTTGTATGTTGAAACATATTTTAAAACATTTAACAAAGTTATCAGTACCAAAAAGAAAGGTAAAAAGGGAGCTTTTGTAGAAAAAATATTAATCCTCTGGACAATTAACAATTTACTGTCGTTTTATATATTTTATTTTGTATTTCCCATATGGGATATGCTAAACATGGTATATTTACATGCTAAAAAACGACGTAAACATATAAGTCGAAAATTCATAAACACGATTCTCTCGTAAATTTTTTCAGAAACATCGATTTTGTATGTTGACAAGCTTACTAAACAATATGAATTCCAAAGGTCTCAATTACTTTTCAGTTTGAAATCAAATACTCTAAAAGTTAAATAAAAATTAAATTTATATTCAGTTATTATTTGAAAATATTTTGTATACTATAAATTAGTTTGTGCATATAAAAACTCAACTTGATTTTTAATAGGATAAATTCACTTCCACTATTTATACAACCCGACTTTAAAATTTTTATTTTTCAGAAAACACTTAATATATGATTTTATTTTGTTTCAGGTACGAATCTATATCGTTTAAAAATTTCAAGAATTTTGCTTTTACAATTGGTGAGTTGTATTTTCGTTCATCAGTTATCACATTTCAATGTCTATTTCTGTTTTTTAATTCCAAACATGTATCAGTTTTCCTTCCAGTTACCGATCTGAGGTGGTTATGATTATAAATTTAAGTGAAAATGGTCAGGTCAGGCATAGTACGCATCAAGCTATATATTTTAATGAAACTTATCAAAATATTCCAATGTTTCATAGGTTCCATTTAACGAATATACGTTTTTATGTTTTTGTAATAGTAAAATGATTCAATTACAAATACAAGAATGCAGGACAATTCTTGAAATTTTATTGAATGATTTCAAACCAATAACAAAAAAAAAAAAAAAAAAAAAAAACCGTTAAATTTTCAGTTTTTGGGCGCAAACGAATTTGAAGAGGAAAAAGCTGTTAAACTAATCATAGTTATCTATGTCACGTGTATACTTTTATCTTGATGGTTATCACCCCTCGAAAAACCTGCTGAGCCCACGGACCGTTCGAATTGTTCAATGATTTGTGATACGTTGAACCAAGACATTTTGATATAAATTGCTATGGTTTGTCTCATAAAAGGATAAAAAAAATAAGGATAAATACAAAAAATCTATTTCGTCTAGCCAAAAATGCTAAAATATCATTCTTTACATTTGGGGTGAACTTATAGTTTTATTAAGAAAAAACGTTCTTTTGATGAAAAACGTGGGTTACCATCCAAAAATCCCCTGATGGTTCACGGTTCACGCTATCATTACATTTGAGAGCATAATATAGAATATAGTATATACTTAGTAACACATTCGCTGTTAACAAGAATGTATGAAGAAATTCAATTTTTTTTTTACTACATTAAAATTAATTTGTTTCAATAAAGTGAAAAGAATATCTTTTACACACTTTAAATAAGATTTCTTTTCTTTTTATATTACAATTTAATTCCGTTCTAACTATAAAGTAATTTTTCTTTTTACTTTTTTTATTACAATTACTTGAATGATTGACGCATATTTACCATGCTATTTACTTGCTTACTACTAAGATAATATAATTTTCCACTCTATTCGTATCAAACTAATTCCACTCAATATACATATATATATATATATATATATATATATATATATATATATATATATATATATATATATATAGATATATATATATATATATATATATATATATATATATATAATGAAAAATCCTATACGGAAGATATATACAGCAAAAAATAAAATGATTTTTTTTGTAGATTATTCTATGTGTATTATCTTTGAATTTACCGGATGATGCCAAAGAGCGTTGCACAAATTATTAAGAAAACTCTTCCACTGACAGTACGCTTCCGATCAAATTAAATTAAGATGAGATTCTGGTTTTATTTTTAAGAGAATAACTTAATAATTTTGTTACATATCAGTCACCTCCCAGTTCAATCATCGTCCAGTCTCTATCAGAAGTAACCAGGCTGTCCACATATGCCCGTTGTGGATCATATCAGTCACCGTTCAGTATTTGTGCTATCCTTGTTCCTTCAATGGATTATGTATTTCCCCTTTTTTACGTTACAAAAATATATCATTAGTGAAATTGTAAAAATATCGTTAGCAATGAATTTAAAAATAACTTAACTGTGACTGAAACCGCATTGAATCACTGAAACTGAACTATAACGGACAAATGCAGATATCCCCTATTAGATTTCCCAGAAGAATATTATTCCTGACTGTGACGGAATGACTGAACTATGACGTCACTAATAGGTATGAATATACTTTAAGAAGTATAAATGCTTATTGCTTAGTGAATAATTCGAAGTGTTAAATTATAGTTTTAAAAAACAAAGATTTACAACCACATATAATTAGTTATCCCAAAAACTTAAAAGATACCAAGAATATTATATACACTAGGTAAAAGTTCGTTTTGTTTTCTTCCAATAATTCATTAATATTTGATGTAAGTGTAGTGAAATCCTTGGGTTGTAAGAGGTTATTTTCAAAAAAATTTGTTAGCAAATAATGAAATCTTATTAAATCTCTATATAAATAGCACAAAAATTTCAGTATTTTTTTCTGCCTTTTAAGCTATAGAGCTCAGTTCAGATACACGTTAGTAAAAGACATTTATATTCATTCAAATATTGTTTACAATTGCAGATCATTTCTTATTATTTACTTGTTTTTAATGAAACAAACATCTATCATAACATCGTAATAAAATTGAAAAATTTTAAGCAATTTTTATTCTAATTATTCGCCTATTTAGATTTTTATCACTTTTATTTTAATGAATTATCATGTGTAAAAAAAAACTGTGTGTGAACCAATATTTTGTAAGGACTTGGTCTGCCGCATATTGAGGCAGATGTGGCACAGCGCGACGTGACATGAAGCGATCGCAACAAACGCGCCGTACTTGGGAACGCTTTTTTCCACACTGTTCTCTTGGCCAGTAGACGTGTGTTTGTGATTGTTTTGATTTTGTTTATTAGTTTTTTATTGACAGGCTCGTGAAACCTGTGACGCGTGACGCGAGATACTGTGTCTCGGACACTGTGCCACGCGTTTTACGCGCCTCGCCAACTGAGCATCGTGTTGGCAATTTTCGATGACCTATTTTCTTGTGTTTGTTCCAAAAAATTGGTCTGTGCCACACGCGCCGCAATGTGCGCCATGCCATGACCGAATTTTATCATGTGAACATTAATTAAGTTCAAAACATTTACATGGGAAATAATTGTTTTGACTTTAATGAACAATGATTCCAATACATTTCAACCAATACAATCACAATGGCTGTAGGAATATAAGTATTTTTTGTCGTTGCATTGGTTCCTAAAATATTGTTTTTCTACTTTAGATCATTAATGTAATTTTTAATATTTTTAAATTTTAAAGATTTTATTCTTCTTATTCAAATATCCTCGATGATAACACAGCTTTCAGATTCAGTACTTTTTATGTATAATTGCACCATACTAAATATGTATTTTTCGTTATTTTCGAACGTAAGGTTTTTTCGTATCTCTTTTGTTGTTTGTTTAGGGTAATTTATATTTACCATTTGTTTGCCTAAAGCATTCACTCATTGGTTTAGTAAAGAAAGTTCATCTGCCATACCTAAATTTTATATATAAAATATATACCGGGAGCTCGTTGTTTAATAGTTGTCGATACATAATTTAAGAAATTACAATACGTGTATTTATCCAGTTTTTAACATTATTTCGTAAAAATTATAGCTTTTGTTCTGAGAAGTCATGACGTTTCAGGACCTTTCATATTTCGTTTCGTTTCAATTTTTAAAACTCTAAATAAAAAATTTGCAGAACAATTTTTAAACATTTTATTATTATTTTTTAAAAATTTTATTTAATTTCATTTGATTTTATTTATAATATTTTAGTTTTTTTTTAAATATAATTTTTAATTATTTTATTTCAATTTTTTTTTTTTTTTTTTTTTTTAATTATTTTATATCAATTTTTTATGATATTTATTTTTGTTTTATTTTCATATTCTTTTTTTTTTTTTTTTTTAATTAATTAATTAATTTTTTCATTTAATATTATTTATTTATTTATTATTTTTAAATTTATTTAGAAGTTTTTACACATTTTTCATCCTGCAACTCATATAAAAAAACCATCCACTTTACTTATAATTCGTAAATAAACTTTTCAAATATCGCGTATTTTCTTAGCTTCCTGTTACACTTTACCACTGTTACGCCCATCCGCCTCTTTTCACGAAATCACTCTCATAGATACCGGAAAGATGTTACACATTAATAAGTCCCAAAAACAATCGCGTATACATGCTGCTTGCAATCTATTATCTCCTATGTCAATATCATGGAAACAAACGTAAAAATTAGCCAGTTTAGCTAATTTCTAGAATGTTACATTGTGATGTGATAAAATTATTGTCATTGGTTCACTACGTATAAAAATGGTCTTGTAGCATTTTTTTTTATCTTGTTTCGATGCAATTTGTTTCATGTACCTATAGACTGAACAAAAGTAAATAAATAGAGAAGAATGATATAATAATATCATTTTTTGTTTTATTTCTTTATACCACAATTTTCTATTTTTTTTTTAATGCTTTTCTATGAAATACTTTTGTTATTTCTGAATACTTCTGTTGTATTAACAAAACACAAACACAAACAGGGTGTGACTTATGTCTATTTAGATTTGAAAAATACTGTTTGATGATAATAACTGTGTACTTGCTCGAATAATACAAAATTTTTTTTTATATTAACAAAAGAACGCAAAAGGTTTTTATAATTATATTGCATTATATCTTTTCTTAAATTAATAAGTTTTTCATTAATAACGTTTAGTATTTCATATCGACAAAGTGGTTTGTTTAGCTGCTATAAGAACATTCTTTGAAATTATTCTTCCATTGAAACTTACACGTAATGCATTAATTACGAGCCTTTACACAGTTTTATGTGGTTGACTTACTTGGAATAATGGCATATACATCCTTTAGATTTTATGTATTGTATATAAAATATTATATACTGCTGTGATCTCTTTAATAACATAAAAAGTGTCATTTACTAATTTGACGAAGCATGAATTTAATACGATAAATATTTCAACATATTAAAAATATAATTTTCAAAATAGATTTTAACCAGCCGTAAAGGATGCTTCTTATTATAGCTATTTTTCCTTAATTTCAATATATATTTTTCAATACATAATCTATACATTTAAAAAATTAATGTAAAGTTTAATCTACGCGCCAATTCATCTCAATCAATATATGGTTTAATAGCTAAAATGAAAGGTCTTGAGTCATCAAGTGTTCTTAGACCCAAACGAACTTTCTATGCTACCTAATTAAAACAGGTGATATCTAACTTTCAGTGGCGAAAATCTCGTAAATTTGAAATTCAAAATAACATTTGTTTATCTCTCGCTAGCATTATGTCGAACTATCACGTAAATAAAGTGTGCATATCGCATCATTCAAGTATCACCGGAACCCTTCTTGGTTCTAGAGGCCCATATACTTTTTATCAAGTATATGAGTACCACCGAACGAATTACCAGGTGTCCCATATATTGAATACCGAGTGCCTCACAAAATACTAGACATCCGGTATGAAATGATTATCTGAAATTCTACCCCTAAGGTATATATTTCAAATTTATACAAACCACTGATCGTAAAGATCTGAACCCACTTCATTAGAATTAGAGATATTGCGAGATAAAATTATCACAACACTTAGAGAAAGCCCCATAAGAAATCCATTGCAGCTAATAACGTTTGAGTTTAAGAAAGGCAATATATAGATGTAATCCAATCCAATGCTTGATGCTTATCTGGACACAAATACCTTTCATTTAAAATTGCGTTTGAGTATAATTTGAGAAACGCAAAAAATAAATGTAATCCAATGCTTTGGATTATATAGAGAATATTTTGTGTTTCCATTACATTAAATTATTATCAACAATTAATGCTACATTAAATTATTATCAACAAGTTTCCGAATCGTTGAAAAAATGTTTCAAATAAAAGTTTTTTCCGAAACTTTTTCTTTTATCCCTGAAAGTTAAAAGGTGAGTTATGTATCCATAAGATCCTATTTTTCTAATAAATCTTCCAAATATTCAAATTGATTGTTTTACGGGCACATATCCACAAACACAGAAATGTCGATAAATAGGTGACTTGGGTGACCTAGAAATGTATCCTGTATGCATTTTTTTTTTTTTTTGTTGGTTTTTTTTTTTTTTTTGTTTTTTTTTGTGAATCGAGTTTATATTCTGATAACAATATTGATGTACGGGCTCGTAGTAAAGAAATATGCGTTTACTAACACTTATCCTATGTAAGGTGTACCATCAATTTTTTTCCCCCGTTTTTGTAAATATTTGTACAATCGTTTTTAACGTAATACATTCAAGGCACTGTTTTTCTGTATTTCTAGACTTCTAATAATAGACAATCAAAATATATATACATTGAGACATTGAGTAGGGTAAATAACCTTCAACTTACAGAATACACTTAACGAAGTTAACTCTGTAAAGTTAAAGTTGCCCTACGAAAAACTACTAAAAAGTGTGATGCTGTTACGGTACTACTTTATATAAGTATGTTTATATAATACATAGTAGATATTACTTGAAGAAGCCTATGAATTCAGCGGACCTCGGTCCCAATCCTACTGCATTCATCAATTTTTTTTATTTATTGATCTAAAAATTATGCACTACTGCAGATAATTTCTTATCATTTACTAGTTTTTAATAAAATAAACATGTTACATAACAATGCAATAAAAATTTCAATTTCAATGTTAGTAAAATATACGTGATTGTTTTTACTTCGGTTAGCTTTCCCGGTGTGTCACTGATTTTGGTGTCAATTGTTAATTTATATATCTCTAGACCTTAATTTTGATTGGCTAGTATTTTCGAAATATTGATAGAAATTACATTGATTAATTTATTTACACAAAATGTGTCGTAATTAATGGAACAAAACAATATTTTTAGTATGATTAACCGATTTGATTTTTCTTAATTTTATTGTGAAAATTTATCTTAAAAATATCAAAGAAATATGTTGATCAACATGTTTAATAAACAAATTTCGATTTTTTTGCTTCCATTTCCTAATAAATATTTTGATCTAGGAAATTGGTGCAAAAAAATCGAATCAAAAAAAATCCTAGAGTTTTCATTAATAATAATATAATGTTTAATAAAATCAAAATTATTTGAAGTTGTATAAAAATAAAGAAATTAAAATAGCAAAACGGTATTTTTGCAATTAATTGATCAAGTTTCCACTTATAGAATAAGAAATAAATTTGGTTTTTGGGACGAACATTTAATTAATATTTAAAACTTGAAAGTTTAATGATATTTAACAACAATGGATTAAAAACAATTTCGTGTTTTAATTTTACACTGCTTCTTGATGGGAAAAAATACCGTTCAAGCGAAGCAATGGCTTGAAAAGTGTTATGGGGATTCCGCTCCATCAGAAACAACAATAAAATGTTGGTTTGCTGACTTCAAACGTGGTCGTAGAGACACCGATGATGCAGAACGCAGTGGACTGGAATGATTGCGTTGCTCTTGATGGAGATTACGTTGATGAATAAAGCTAATTTTGAACAAAAAAAAACTGTGTTTTCTTTGTTAGGCCCCGGACTTTTCAGTCCATGTATTATATCTCAGATCTAATATATTTGACTCCAGTAAAATGGAAATGCTAACGTTGGCCATTTGACGGTTGGACATATCGAGTGGCCGATATATGAACTACTGTCGATACACTGCAACACCATAGTCCAATTATTGATAAAGCAATTTTTGCTTATTTTTCTTTATTTTGTTTATTCAATCATTTTGTTTATAATAAATAATATTATTTTAATTAGAGTTGAAAATCTCCGGTATCCAGATTTATCTGAAAAACCGTTCATACGTTCATATCAAGTTCAATAAACGTTTGTCAATAGAATATTTTAATTTCGATGAACAATTTTTGAACTTTCGAATGGAAAATTGTAATGCATTGATTTCTTCGTATTTTTCGGATTTATCAGTTCGGTGTAATCTTAACATTTATAGTTGGTAATCCTAAATGTATTTATCATGATAAATACTGCAGTATTTATTAAAATTGATTATTAAAATGTTAGATACACTTGTTTTGGATTAAACATTCGTTCCTTTGTGTGGTAGGACACTTGTCGAATTAAGTAAAAATATTTGATGCAAACGTTTTAGGTTCATATTGACTCAAAGGTCTTTCGCATAATATGGCATCGGCTTAAAACGTTTAAAGCATTTTTTCTCATTGTTTTTATCCCGTTAGAAATGATCTCGGATTCAAAGTTTAAAAAGAATAATTTTTATATTTGTCGAAAAATCGTATTCTTTTGATATCGACAAAATTTTTAATGATTTTCTTAATAATAAAATCGCATTGATTTTATATTAAGTAACAATAAAACAACAAAAAATAATTTTCGAAAATCGAAATATTTATGATAATAAAGATAAAGTAAGTTATTTTGGTTTATTAAGTAAGAAATTTCGAAATGACTTAACGTAACGTAATTACTGATTTCAACCGATCATCAAAGCTAAGCAACATTAGCAGAAGCAGTATTTGGATGGATGACCGCCTGGGAATGCTCTGTGCTGTTGTTGCATAGAGTATACCCACTGTAGCACTGTAGTCACCTTTGCAGTAGAAACGTGACTTAAAAATAACAATGGGAAAATTAAGCATCCTCAACTCATAAACAACTTCCTAGTGCAAAGTTAGAATAACCAAATTTAATTAGGATAACTTTCAGCTATTTGTAAACCGAAATTTGTGTGATTATATATTAAAAGAATGGCGACAATTTGAATACGAAAATGATGGTATATGAGCAATATAGCAAGCTGGACAGTCATCATTCTTCTTCATAAACAGTGAATCTGACAGCCATTCTTATATAGATATATCATTACTCCATAATTATGTAGATATTGTATAGCCTTTGTATTAGATGTAGTTCATACTTTCAGACTTCATTAAAAGTCATGGAATTTAATTGGATAAGTAAGTAGGCGCTCATATTAAAGTGAAGTGTTGTGTTATTGTCTGACAATCATCAATAATCAATTTAAATAAATTATTTTAATGTTAATAAAAATGTTTTTTCAAGATATCATCATTATCAATCATTCATATACAGCTTGTGTACAAAAACACTGAATAAATACGAATTAAGTATTAATGAAAAAATGATAGCAATTGTTGTATGTTATTTATAAATAATGACCCCTTATGAGCAAATACAATAAATTATCTCTATTTTACGAAAAAAAAAAATATATAGAGTAAACTGTCCAATAGTGAACTAATTTTTACTTGTGCATCGATATTACTTCCGAAGTTGCATATCTATTCTTAAACACACAAACTCATTGGAAACTCAGTTTTGACTTGTTATTCGTGTATTCTGTTGGACACTTAATACCTATTTTTGTAGTATATTTTTATAAAAATGGTCGCAGTGGTTCACTGTATAAATAAAAGTACATTTTCTCTCTTTTGACAACAAGCCTTAAGTAACTGGTGAAGTAAGGTTTTATCATATAATACTTAAAGTATTTTCGTCAAATCATAAAATTTTAAGAGTTATCTATCATAAGCATCTTAACTTATTTTCTCCACCACTTTAATAAGCTGGAGTGCTGTTGCAATTTTCGCAAAAGTATGTAAAGTAGCGGTTTTACTGAGTACTTCTTGCTCATGGTTCACTGTTCACATAGTTTTTCATTTAACTTCGTTCAATGCCTGTGTTAAATGTTTAATACAAAATTATGTTTAAAAAAATTATTTGATTGTATAGAATGTTAAAGTTATACTTCTTTAGGTGCGTTATGAAAAAATGATGAGAGTAAAATTTGAAGATGCGTGCTCATCACCGTCATACAAAATTCACAAGTTGAAGCTGTTGTTATGATTTATGTTACACTTAATATAAGAAAATATATATTTAATTTATTTAATTATTAAAATTTAAAATGAACTTAATTAACTGTGTTGACTATCTTTCCCTAGTCCTTTTATTATTTTATTGTAATTAATATTTGACGGCAATTAAAAATTGTTTTTTAATGATGCCAAAGAAGTATAACTTTTGATGCGCGTACATAAGTACACGCACCCATATTTTTTTTGTGTTTATTTTTGTTTCTTCTATTTGTTACTAAAATGAACAGAAAAAAAGTAAATAAATAAACGCAAAAATTTTGACTGGAAACAAAACAAAAATCCTAAATATTACAAAGGAAGATATTCGAATCTTTAGATCCTCTCCCATTTCTACACATACAATTCAATTTTATACAAAAAAAGTATTCTTAGCGTTTTGTTGATCCTGCCTAACGGCTGTAGAATTATTGCTTTTCATCAGATTTTAAATACCAATATATTCTTTTTTCGATAGGTGAATTAAAACTTTTAATAAAGTACATTATTTTGAAAAATTTATAAGAATCTTATACCATACTTTTTTTTTGGAGGTATTAAAAATTGTAAACATCTAAAGAAATAACAAGAATAAAGAAAAGAATTGTAAAAACATTAATTTTTTAATTTGACCCACTTTTCATGAAGTTACTACTACTGTATGTGACATATGGGAAAGAAGTAGTATGCATATTATATTATTTGAAAATATAATTACGAAATAAATAGTACTTTTTGCCTAGTAAAATATTTAACGATTATAATATACATATGTATGTTTATATAACAGTTATAATAGTAAGTTACTACACGTTAGTAGGGTTGGACTGATGACTATTAACCAGCATAGTAAATGTAGTTGACTGTAAGTTATAGTGAAAACTGTTCATAGCGAATAGGTCTATATATTTAAAAAAAATAATTGTTGAAAAAGGGGAAAAGTGTTGTAGTGTTTAATTGCTCTAATGATAGGTCTGGTGTCACTGAGTAGATTCAAAACGAACTTTGTGTTCTAAATTTTCATTAGAACATCATGAGATATTTAATAAATTTCGACTACAAAGTAGTCATCATCAGTATCATTAAATAAGCAGTCCATGTAGTTAAAACAGTTTGTTATATAATAATACGCCACCAAAATTTTAGCTCACAATTTTTTTTTTAGCTATCTTGACGAAAAACACGTAATGGATGCCGTTTGGTTGACGTAGCAATTCGATAGATACTTCGAAACTATATTAGTCACCAAATTAGCAACGAGTAACATCTCGTCAGAGAATCATTACAACTAGCTAATTCATACTGATGATGACTACTTTGTAGTCGTAATACGTATTTATAAAATACAAAATAATTTGATCTAGCAAATTGGCGCAAAAATCGAAATTTATTCGAAATATCATAGAGTTCACATTAATAATTATAGAATGGGATATCTAACTTTGAATGGAAAAAATTCCATAAAAAATTGAATGCTGTCGTGCATCTCATCCAATTTTAGTGTTTATTAGCTCAAATGTAAGGTCTTGAGTTACTTAATGTTCTTAGACTAACACCAACCCTATATCTTCATTAGAACTGGAGATATTTGGATACAAAACTATCGCAACACTTAGAGAAAGAAACGCCCCATAAAAAATTGCATATTATATAATTTAGCCTAAGTGACTCAATACTTATCTTCTAAGCTACTTAACACACAATTTAGATGAGTTGGTGAATGTTGAGAGCATAGCACACACTCAGAACGTTTTTTGTGTGATTTGAATGAAAAATAACAGGTCTGTTTGGAAACGGTCACAGTTGTTCAAAATTTCAGTTTCAAATTATAGCTTTTAAATTATTATCAACAATTGGCCAGAAGGTGGTTTCTGTACTTTGCTTACTAAGATGAATACAGTACAAAATAACTTCCTTACAGAAAAACAAATCAAATTTCCCACTAACTTTAAAAACATATGTACTCTAGGCCGTTTATGAAACAGTATCGATGTAAAATAATTTTACTCTATTTGAGAAGGTACTCCAAACATACACGCTTTGTTTGCTTCACAAATATATATGTAATATTATGTGTATATCTGACAAAAAACAAAAAAAAACTCGCGTTTCGTGTAACCTATATTTTTCACATTTAATTATACTAGAAAACTTTAAGTTGTATTTCAAAATTTTTGTCATAATTTTTATGGGTATTAAATAAAAATATTGAATGTATAATGTGTTTTTTATAGGTACACAGTGTGCATAATTTTCTAACTCATATGTATTTTTCGTTATAAATTTATTAAGATTGCATGGATAATGTACAGGATTTGGTTTATGTGGTTATTTATTCTCATGTATGATAGAATCTTTTTAAAATATCACATACAAAAAGGACTATTTTAATTCATCCATCGGTAGGAAAAACTTTGCTGAAAAGCATTATTATTATTAACAAACATTTACTTCGAAAGTTAGAATATTCGATGACATTCGATGACCATGTTTGTTTAATCAGCCTTGTTTGCTTTTATTTGTCTTTTTCAGTTCTTAACTAATCCTCTTTGGTGTTTTTTTGTTGTTCTTTGCCTATGTGCGTTTGAGTAATTAAAGTAATACCTAAATATTCTTTGATTGTATAATGTATTAGATCTATACCTGCCGCTGTCTCGGATTAAAATGAAAATGTAATTGAGCTTTGACATACAGTTGGATTAGGTGTTATATCTCTCGGACTGCTTAGAAAACCATAATCTGTTGTGTACATTTTTATCAAACCAAATGTGACCATTTTTCCTCAATCAACCAAAAAATGAATGACTAGGAATTGATAACAATTTTGAGGTTTAAATGCAACACATCTCCAATGCCAATCAGGATAAAACACAAAAGTACAAATTAAAATTTTATCACCGTGAAAGTAGATGTGTGCACATTTTCTTTCTTGTTTTTTTTTTTAGAAAAACCATTTACCGATGCTTACTTACTTTTTGATTTAATTTCAATATCCTAAGACACGTGCTACTAGTACCTACGTTAATAGAAGTGAACTGAGCATATAATCTTCTAACACCTTAATAAATTTTCTTGAATTAAGAGAAATCGAATATTGTCAATGAATTATAATAAAAATCTTCCAAAAATTGATTATTAAAAATTTCAAGACAATCCTTATGTATCAAAGTAACTGCAAATTTTTAACAACACCCTGTATAATAAAACTGCACTTATCAAACAATAAACAAACCATATTTGAAAAAATCGTATATTTATTGACTCATTTTAGGTAATTAAAATAATTTTTTTTTTATCATATTTTTATTTAAGCGAATTTTTTCTAATGAGTAGAATGAACTATTAGGCTGAATATTTTATTAAGTTCAGACGAAAGTTTTTCTATGGTTTTGATTTTATCTCTCACCCTCCATATTTTTTTCATTGAAAACGAATTTGAAGTTTGCGGGCAAAGTTTGCTTTCTGGGTACTATATCACTGAAAGAAATCATTTTTTCTAGAAGCCCATTCTATAAAAAATTAAAGTAGACAAAACTTCCTACTGTTTTCATACATAAGGTTTTTTTTTGGATAACTATCCGTTTCGCCGCTATAGCGTGCCCATTAGAGTCACCCATTATTTCCATATCTTGTGAAATTCATCGTTTTAATGGAAATCGCCCTTGCTCTGATACTGTTTGTTGTTACATAACTTTCCCTATAGTCGTTATGTATGCAATACAAAAATAAGGCTCTTTTTGGGACCGCTTTAGCGACAAAACTGATAGTATTCCAAAAAAACATAATTTACTATAAATGTAGGAAATTTTGTCTACTTTATTATTTATCTTTATTATTTATTACAGAGATGTAGTCAAAAATCTAAAAAAAGTGTCAACATTTGCTCAAAAAATTTCCTAGTAAACAATGTACGGGGAAAAATTCTTACCCACAAACTTCAAATACGGTTTAGGGACCCAATCTCTGACAATCCAAATGTGTCTAGCCTATATAATTTATACACTTCTGGTTGATAATAAAACAAGACATGGTAAGTAATTTATAGAATAAAATATAAAAATCAAACTTTCTGGCTAGAAATTTTTCATTTGATTCGATGAAATAATGATCGACTTATCTAAACGAGATTGCTAGGTGCTAGATAATATAATTAACGTAATTGCATAGTTTTTCAAAGAATGATAATTTTAGTTATTCTTAAGCGAAAATCTTTCAGCTTACGCAGTTTTTGTTTGACGAGCTTTTATTTTTTACTTTTATTTTTTTAATAATACTAAATTTTATTAGTGATTGAAATGATATGTGCATATAAAATCCTATATGTTGACTATATTTAAAAATTATTTATTTATATAATGCTGATTTATCAAAATATTTTATTGAAATATACATTTCCAAATTTTTCCATGAGGATATTTTACTTTAAAAAATATAAAAATATTAGCTATGTTTATAAATACATAAAGATTTATTTCAATTTAAAATCTTTTTAGCATTTAAAATCTGAATTTATTTCATTTACTGTTTTTAATTTTATGTTTTATACATTATTTTTATTGAATGGCAACTTGAACAGGAGCTTATAATGAGGAACGTGATAAGGTCTTTGACACGATGTTGCATTTCGTTTGTCTGTATTTATCTACCTATCAAACTATGTTTGTTCCGCTATAAGTTTCAAAAGAATCCACTATAACCTTTGTCGGATTTTGATGAAATTTGATACACACGTTTATTACATTTGAGAAATTTACTGTAACACATTTTGGACCTCAATGGTTTACCAGAAGCTTCATAATGAAAAATTTTCAAAATAAATGCTCTTCTAACTTGTACTCTGAAAATTTTTTTTGCAAAAGTATATAGGGACATATAAAACAATTATAATAAAAATGCTAACGAAACTAATTGTATAAGAATCCATCGATATCATAGATCTAAAAATTCGTTATAACTATTTTGTAACCGACTTGATTCGTTGACCTGAGATATTTTGAAACACTTTTTAACACTTTTAAACAAGGTTTTAATTTAAAATCAATTTTGACTTTTTAGTTTTTTTTAAGCTGCTTTTTTTTGAATATTTTTAATTTTGAATATTGCTACTACCACAAAACAGTTTTAATTTGGGTTAACTTCAAAATGTAAATTTTTACTTCTCTCTCCCCTTCGGGTTGTAATATTTTTTTCAAATGGCCCATTGTCATTTGAACACCACTTTAAAGGTATCCTGAACTCAACACATGAATTATTGAAATCAGTCTTTAAACAAAGAAGTTATGGGCACATATATACAAAAAATAATAATAATAATAAATAAATAAATAAATAAACAAGCGAAGATAACAACAAACAAAGTTAATTCTTTAGATACTCGACATATGGTTTAGTATTAATGCTTGGACCATATTTAATGATACGCATTCATAAAATACTCAAAATATGCCGTCTATACAGTTATAAACACATGTACTGTAATTATATATGTACTGATTGGCAAAATTTGGGCTGAAATTGAGGCAAATCTAAACAGTTTACGAAAAAATGTTTCCAACAGAAGTTAATTATCTTGAAAAAAATAAAAACATTTTTGTATTTGGGCTTTTATCTTTAATGGTTGAAAATTTGGGTCATTGATCGTCAAGGATCCTTTAGATCGAATGTACCGATTTTGCTCGCACGGATGGATGGGCAAACGGACATGGAGATATTGAATAATTAGATGTCTTTATGCACACCTATAAATATAATATACTCTGACATTTTATGTATATGTCGAGTATTAAAAATAAATTAAAAAATATATGCAGACGAATTGATAACCTTTTAAGAAGTCGGTTATTCTAGGTTTAAAATCGAAAAGAATACTTACATAAACTTAAAATTATGTTAATTGTCCCTAGAGAAATACAAAAATTCACAAAATATTGTAGTATTTGGAGTATGTGGAGACGTATGTATACAATTTTCAAGTTTTATTTTCGTAAAGATTACTTTATTTTATGTATATTTTTGTTGGTTTGAAAATATGTGCAGCAGTTTTATATATAGCAATAGATTATATAATAAATCGTTCCGTTTTTAATACTCAAAAAGAAGTACATTACGTTTGTTTTTATACTAAATTTCTTTTTAAGTACCTACCACTTCGGTTAATTATAGACATTGTTATCGTTTCATCGAGTAATTACAGTTAGTTACTTATTATAGTTACATTTATATATATTATACAAGCGTGATATAACCCCAACCAGCAACTAATAAACCTATTATTTTTAAAATAGTAGAGTAACTAACTACTTACTTAATTTTTAGATTATTCATGTTTATCTAGAATTATTTTGCTTAAAAATTATGGTTAATTTTAATAATACTATTAACTATTTTAAGTATTTATATTAAAGAAAAGAATTATTATTTCGCTAGAAAACATTATTAGCTGGAGAGGTGAGGGACTAAAAATTCATTTGCAATAATTTTCTACAGGCTGATTTGCCGGTGGTCAGCCATTAAAGTTGAAAAAAATAATGTTGGAACTATGTAAGTTGCAACTACGTTGATTAACATTACATATATTTATTTAATAACTATACATTAGTGTTCAAATTTTTGAAGTGCTATCTATGATTAGTAGTTTTTTTTTTTTTTTTTAATTTTCTGAACTTTTTGAGATTGTATAAGAAAATCTTACAGAACCGGCAAAAATATACAAAAGTTATAGTTCGCAGTTTTTAAGAAAATTAATTGAAGTATAAGAAATTAAAAAATAATATTTATAATACATCCGATAAATCGGCCTTTGGATCGGATTTCCGGCGATATATCAAAAACTGCACATGTCGTTCAAAAAATGTTTATTCTTTAAATCTTCGGATTATAGCTACCCTTGAATATGTATTACATCCAAATCTGTAAAATATCGCAATTGGCTCTTCAGTTTTTAGAAAGTAGTTGCAACGTTCATGGTTTTTTAATAACTTTAATGCCCACTTCCCGACAGACACTAACGAATCAGACTGACTGACAACAGGCTGTTTTACTACTTAAAAATTGAATCATAATCCTACAAAATTTGTTTATTTTTTGACGTTCACCTGTCTAACTATAAAGTGTAAATTTGAAAAAAATATATTCAAAAAAAAAAGAATTGAATAAAGCTAATCGAATCAAGATTATAAATGACGAAACAAGTCGATATGGTGACAAGTCTGGAAACTTGCATCAAGAAATAATAACAATACATGATAAAGTTTATTACAATATTGTTAATTAGCTGTATTTGAGCTAGCTAGTATGTTGGCGAATATAAACCGTTTATGATAAAATGTTTCAAACAAAAAGTGTTGAAAAAAATATTTTTTATATTTAAAATTGTGTATTATTTCTCATGGTCTAAAAGTTGGGTCATGTATTAATGGGGCACATCTGAACAATTTTCCGATTAATGATCACGAATTTGTATGGTCACCTACTCATGATCAATGCACATTTACGGGAGCGTTTACCGACGGGAGCGAAATTCGTTTAATTTTAAAAATAGAAAAAGGTAACTACATTTGATTGTATCCAATCGTTTTATCGTGATTTAACAGTGAAATATATCGAATTCGAAAAATGGTATAATGAAATTAATTTTAAATTTCTGCGCTTAGGAAAGTTATGAAAGAAGCACAATGTCATCTTTTTAAAATTGTAGTTATTATAATTTACATTGGATTAGGCTCTCAATTAGTTGGTCACAAATTACCGTTAGGAATGTCCTAAACTATGTATATAGTATTGTATGATAATTTAAATAAATTACCGTAGGTACTAATGGTATAGCTTTTCTATCGTTGAAAAATTTTTTAAATCAGTTCAATCTCAAAGACTTCGCCCTAAAAAAATTAATTAAATTAAAATCTTTACCTCTTTAAATTTACGTAAATAAGTAGCATTTATTAACATCATAAAAAATCCTTCGTTCAAAACATATTCAGTATGAGAAATTTCATAAGCAAAATCTATAAACATTCACGGTTTCTATAAAAGAAATATATTTGTTCACAAAGTAAAACATGTCACACGTGAAGTTAATAAAACTATTAATTATTTATCTTAGTACGGTTACCATATTTCCCTAAAACATTTAAATATCCATAAAAATTGATGGTATTCAACAACATTCTTTACATAGCATGTATTCACATAATTTATAAAATAATCAATTAATAAATGTCTATTTTTTTGTTGTACAATTCAAATGCTTATCATGTTTTTTTCTTCTTCTTTAAATATTCATTTAAATATATTATATAAAAATCTTTTTTAAATAAGTTATTCATTTTTATGTGTTTATTATCATTCAACATAATCAATTGATTTTTAATAAACCTTCTCTGGCTGCTGCTATGTAAGTAACTAACTCACTATACGATTGCTGTAACGTACGTACGTTATAACAACGTAATTGAATAAAAATTTATGTTTTATTCATATTATTGATTTAAAAAATATGTAGGTAGATACCACAACGCACTTATACTGTACATTAAAAAAAATTAGTCATGTAGGAGCTGGGTAAAGTAAGCGAATTTACTCTTAACAATAGTTCAATTCTCTCTTAACAAGTGGTGTAGGTCCGGTTTGCAAAGTCTGCATGTCCAAATTCTTAGTGGTTCGGTGAAATGAATAAATGTGTAATTTTACAAATTGTAGGAAAACCAAAAACTACTTTATATTTATTGCAGTTATCTTGTGATGGGGCGGGCCGATTTTGTCAATCTCAGATATATCTTTGCATTTCAAGCTGACTAGAACTCAAACTCGGTTTAAAGAAATGTCTGTGTGTTCGAATGTACTACTCGTTTTTGTCGTCTTGATTATCTTCAAACATAACCTAGTAACTTCAAACTGAATGACTTTTCAGCAAAATTTGTCCAATAGTTATATTTATTATTATTATTATTGTTATTATTATTATTATTATTTTATTTTTTTTTGAGGATAAAACATGAAAAACGCAAAATTATTCTTATTTTTAATTATAAACAAATTATTGTTGTTTGATTCCTTCTTTAAGATGTTCGTCGTGACGTGCTAATCAATCCTAGACCACTTATTTAATTTTTTGATTCAGTGTCAACAATTACTTTATTAAAAATGTCTTAGTTTTAATCAGTTTTGATACAATGTTAATATCGTTTTTTGTTCTGGAGAAATTTTGAAAAAACTAGATAGAAAATAATTAAATAATGTTTTAATGTTTATTGGTTACTTAAATTGGCATTGGAATTTATTTTTTTGCAAATTATATTGGTAACAAATAAGGGACTTTTGTTTTGGAAGAGACGAATTTTTATTAATAATTTAAGATATTTGCATAATCATAACCATTGTTTCAACAAAATGTTAATAAAACTTCATTTATTTCTAAAGTAAATAAATCAGGACTACTTCAAATTTGGTATAAATGATTTATGGAACAATATTCTGGAAAATATAGTTTTCATATTAATCCCGCTAAAAATGTATCTGTGAGCCAAATCTCTACCAAATACGGTCAATCGTTTTTGTTTGTACAATTTGATTGTTTGTAAAATGAAGATCTCGGTTAAAGATTCGTCATGATTTTGGTCATATATCGATACACTTTTATTGCTTAATAATAATTGTTAGCCCTGTTACATTTTTTATACAAATTCAATTCGTGTACCACCAGACCATACAGTAGTGTTAATAGTTCTAAATAATAAAAATTAAAAAAGGCGAAGATCGGTAAAATGTATAGATAATAAAATCTACTATTTAGATTATTATTATTATTATTATTATTATTATTATTATTATTTTTTTTTTAAAACAATATTTTCATATTAAATTAGTATAAAGGTATAAAATAAACTTAAGCTAACAAACAATGCTGGCTTTTATTATTTAAAAACAGTATCTGATATTGTTTCCTGTTAAACGATGGAATTTTTATAATTAACACGTTTTCATACTGTGCGTCATGTGTCTGATCTCCATGTAAGAATCCACTATTTACGTTAATTACTTATTCTATTTTTATCCTGATCAAATAAACTACATTTATATTTAAGAATTTGTAGAAGAAAAATTTTCCGTATCGACATAGTGAAAAATTAAAAAAAAAAGAAAAGAAATTACACTAGGTTATCATAAAATTTGAAATTATTTTTGAAATATAAGAAAATTTTAAATATGAACTTTCTGGCCAGAAGGTTTTGTAATGAGGCTGATTTTGTGAATCCCTCAATTTTTACATGTCATTACATTTCAAGATCATTAGAACTAAAATACAGATTGAGTTTTGGTAAAATCGGCTTAGGATATTTTTGTTGAAGATAAAAAAACTAAAAAAGAGAAGTAAAAAACCATATTCGCATTAATAAATTATTTTCTCACTTGAAACCTCGTCGTAAAGACTTGAAGAGATGCACCTAGAACACTTTAAATAAACTCTATAAACAAACATAAAACATAATAATTATTTGCCATGATCGCAATGCCTTATAGACTTATGTCAAAATATTATTTAAAAATTCAAATTGACTATTTATTAAATGCATTTTATAGACGACAACATATTAATTATTCAACACTTAACAACGTCAAATAAATGTAAATTGAAAATAAAAATATATTTACTTTTTTGTAAACATAAATAAATAAACACACATAAATAATCAATTTGTTATATAAATTTTTATCACTATATATGCATTATTATAGATGTCATATTTTACAACCTTGCATTTCAATTGATTAAATCAAATAAATATTATAATCCCAAGTAAAAATTACAGCCTAATTAATGGGAATAGTTAAAAAAAATGCTAAAAAGACAAAGAATTACGTGGGTGATATGATTAATATTATTTGTTCACATAAATAGCAACCAACCATTTATAATAACGATCGAACATTACATTTTTACATTGCATTGCGCTGGAAACATTAATATGTCGCTTCATCTGCACCTTGTCCATACAGGAATAGCATAATGACTGTTTGTTATTATTTTATGCTTACGAGTATCAAACTTGGAAGAAATTTTTTTCTATTTATGCGCTTTAGGTTAAATCGAAATGGGATTCGAATTAAGTTTCACACAATTTTCAACCGACATCAAACAAATTTTTAAGGACATAAAATAATAATTTTTATAATCGAATTGTTTTATTTAAATTTTTTACTGTCTACACTTAATATTTATAATATTTACTCATATATTGAAAATAGATAATTGTGAATAATGAATGGTGGAATTGTTGTAAATATAAATTCTAAGTTTAGATATATTTGTTTTTTGTTTTAAATTTTAAATGAATATATTCACATTTTAATAGAGAAAACGTGTAAAATTCTTTTAATTTAAAATTAAAAATTTAATTAACATTAATTAGAGCTACGATCGTTAAAATTCTTTTCAGTATGAAAATGGTAGAATGAATTTATGTACTGAATGGTCCACGAAAAATAAGAATTATTAAATATTAAATTGAATTGAATTATTAATTATTTATGTGTTATTTATATATATACATACATATATATATATATATATATATATATATATATATATATATATATATATATATATATATATATATATATATATATATATATATATATATATATATATATATATATATATATATATATATATGTCAGAGTTAATTTTAGCCTAAAGTTAAACACAAGAAATTATTGACTATCTTGTACAAACGAAAAGTGACAGCAAATTGAAATTTTGGAGAAGTACTTTGAACAAAATTTTATTTGGTCCATTTGATCCAATGGTTCCATGACGATCCATCATCCAACTTTTGAACCATTAAAGATAGAAGAAAAATCTAAAGATACAAATTGTTTGTTGAAAACAAGTTTTTTATAAACTATTGAGACTTGCCACAATTTCAGCTCAAATTTACCTAATAAGCACATATATAATTGCAAACCATATTTTATGAATGCTTATCATTATACAATTGCCTGTGTTAGTTGTTATATTCATTTTTTTTAGTTTATTTTTGTTAGATTATATTTATGTGGATCATTATAGTCCAAAAATTCACCGTAATAATAGACACTTGACCGGCTAGCAGCAACCCAACTTAAAAACGGATATATCAGTTGTTTTCGTTGTTAAATCATTCAAAATGACCAATCAGTGTTTTTAAATTAGGCTGCTGGATTTTGTAACTACTTAAGGACTAAACAAGTCTTGCGACATACCTTTCGTGTTTTTATTTTGAACTCGCACCGAAGTTTTAAGGTACCAAAGTTTGTTATATAATAACACTGATTATATTTTTTAGTATGTAATCTATTTATAAAACATAAATATACTGGCGTATTGGTTACTTAATATGAATAAATAATTGAGGTGTATAAAAATAGGTTAAAATACCAATCTTATGAAACAGTATTCTTTTTGTTGAATCTTCTTGTATATAAATATAGATATGTGGAAGAAGCTTGCATGAAGCCACTAATAAAATAATACCTTTGTATGTACACGAGGAATAACCAATGAAACGGTCGACCACATTATCAACTGTATAGTTAATGAATAACATTCATTATTTAAATTGCACGCATGTATTCGGTGAATCATTAATTTACCATTCCGGTGATTTAATACGATTTTAAGAATGTAAGTTAAAGTAAGCATTACCCAACGAAAGTATTCCTGGCATACTAAATGAATGAAGTACCTGTACGGAGATAAAAAACCGGCCAAGTGTGAGACGGATTCGCGCACGAAGAGTTCCGTACCGTTATCTATAAAAACCGCAAAAATTTTGTTGTATAGGAGTAGTAGTAGGGCTAATATATTTAAAAAATAAGAATAATTTTTTTTTGAGCGTAATCCTAATCATTTTATTTTGTTTTTTTGTATTTCTTATTATAGCGACAACAGAAATACATCATCTGTGCAAATTTCAACTGTCTATCACACTTCCATAATAAAAAACCTGGTTACTCTTTGGGTACCGAACTCTAAAATAGCTCTCACTATGCTTAAATGGAAATAGTATTACAATCGCAAGGTAGTTAATCATTTCCTGAACTGCAAACTTTTTTAAACACGTTAAAACACGTTTAAACATTAGTGGTGTCGTCAACTGTTACGACACTATTATCCAAAAATTGGTTATAATTGCATATTATATCTTACCATTTACTAATTTTCAATGCAAGAGCCTCTATCATTTCAATATAATAAAAATGAAAAAATTTAAGCAAAATATTACAATTTTCGTAAGCCACACGTGATTGTTCAAGTTTTCAATTCAGTCCACACTCCCGGATTCTTTATAGGTTCATGACACGGGCAATTCCAACTAGTTTAATAAACAATTGTTTTGGTTTTTTTTCATGCACTGTGAAAGTCGAGAGGAACTTATATATACTATCACTGCAGGAATACAGGGATTTTTTTTCTTGAAGTCTAAAATATTTAATTCCGTAGCTACAAAAAATATTACAATTTTGTTAATATCGAGTTATTTGACTATTTTAAAATTTTCAAAGCTTTATACTATTACTAGGCTGTTTAATGGTATGTTATCACACACTTGAATTGTTATTTTCATTACCAATTTTTATCTACAAATATTGCACGCAACACAAAATTTTTATAGTCATATTTAAAACTTAAAAAAAAAATGTCATAATAAATCGAAATTTAATGTAAATTTAAATAACTTCACACCTGCGATATCAAATAAAAAAATATGATGTTGACTGATAATTTGTATTTCTATAAATTATTAGTTAATGTTAACTCACCGTGTATCAGTTTTTAAATTATAATTAACTATGTTAATGATTCCACAAAAGCTTCACATTTTTCAATTTTGCTTTTTTGAAAATGAATTTTTATTCACAAATGTATGAACCCTCCAGTTTAATCTCTTGAGAGACAACAATTTTACTTATAACGAATCGTTTCAAGTAGATTCCATGTTTTATTTTTATTTCTTTTGAATTTCTCTGTGAGAAGTTCTTGTAACGGTGCCACTTTTGTAAATCCAGAATTTTAATATATCTTTATGTTTCAAGGTCACTAGAATCCAAATACAACGTTTTTAGATAAATATCTGTGTGTATACATGTCTTGATAGTCTAGTTTATTACTATATAACTTTACAGCAAAATCAGTCCAGTTATATAGACTTGTTTTTAGACTTGAATATTTTTCTGACCCAATTACAAAGAAATTCTATTATTTTTTCCGTAAAAAAAGAGAATATAAAACCAAAGCAATGTAAATTATTTACATAATTTTCTCCCATGTACGCTACCGATTTCTATATATATGTACAAAGAAAATCCTACGTAGGAATGTTTATTTAATACGAAGTAAGATTCCGTAAATGTTATAGAAAGAATAAACCATTTGTATATTATAAAAAAAAATTTTTATACGTGTTTGATATTGGATACGTAATAAAATTAGTTCAATTTGTACGTGGTGTAGATTAACTATATTGACTAGAGTATGACTACATAAATAGGAAAAAAATATATATTGACGATTTAATTAACCGCAAATCGATA
Organism: Chrysopa pallens; assembly: GCA_020423425.1. Lineage (NCBI taxonomy): Eukaryota > Metazoa > Arthropoda > Insecta > Neuroptera > Chrysopidae > Chrysopa > Chrysopa pallens. Next base: position 40,779,953 of record CM035592.1, on the reverse strand, counting down.
ATACCTTATATTCATTGTACCACATTTTTTGCTCTACAATAACCTGAAAGAAATTTATGTGTTTACAAATACAAACTGCTTTAAAAACTGCTTTCTGTTCGGGGAGAAGGGCAGATTGAATTAAAAAGCACTTCGAATATGAATTTGAAGTGGGGAGACTTACTTCTCAGTATGGAGAAAAAAAATAAAATAATTTTTTTTATTATTAACTAACTCAAAAATAAAACCCCATTAGCCAAAATAAAATAAGCTTAGAAATCTATTAATTAATATTTTGTTCGTTTATAACTATTTTTTATAACATTATTACAAATTTTGTGAAAACTTTGTGGACGCGTTGGAAATCATATACACAAAATACATACAAAGGTAATTGAAATCTACATGAATAAATAGAACATTTCATCAATTTCAACATTAACCTATTTTGTCTTATTTAAATAGTTATTTTAGCCTCAACAAGAAACTGCTTGGCCAATTGCTAAACATGCACTCAGTTTTAAGTTACGCACGCAGCGATTGATAGCGATTCCAAGTCGATATCGATATATTTTTCTCGAGATAATCGAAACGAACAATAATTACGAACATACAAAGCACATACACACATACGGATCATTTAAAATAGCAGATCCGCGTGTTCCGATATAGATACAGATAATCATTGTTTTGTTATTTAATAGTATTTTATTGCTAGTAATAAATTATTATGCTTACGTAATAAAACTTACCAGTGCTAAAAAGATCCGCTGAAAAGAACAGATACGGCTACAGATCTTATAATTTTTATCTAATATACTCGGATAAGGCTACGGCTATGGATATCCGGTAAATCTTTAGTCCATACACACACACAATGGCATCTCTAAAAACGTGGTTCTCGATTTTAGTAACCCTAAAACAATATTCACAAAATGGACTCCATTACAAATGCTTCCCAAATCATTGAATTGTTGTCCCGTATATGTCATTACAATTGGATTCTATTAGGGATAGAATTCGAAATTGATACTTTGAATGAAATAAATTAGTTTTGATAAAAAGTTTTTAACAAGACTTATAAACTGATATGCAGTTTTATTTTCTTGCTATGACAAAGGTGGATTCGATATTTTAAGTGTCCAGCAAGGGTGGAGACAATGCAATAAATTGTAATAGATATGAAGAGCCCTTTCATGTAGGGTAAAATATATTATTAAAAAAAATTAAATTAGGGTAAATATATTATAAAATCTGATGATATTTGTTTATTTGTTCTCTAATCTTGAAAAACTTCAAATATTTTGTATTGATCTCAAATAACAATGACATACCTACATACATGTAATTAAAACATTCATACAATTCTAGTATCTTGTTGTTTGCTCTTACTGCGTGTGGTATTCATTTGTTTACTCAACGATTCAAACGTTAATATTTATATTTCAAAAGAAATATCTTATTAATTATTAAGGTACTTATGGACGCGTTGGTAATCAGAGACACTGCAGTCATATTATTATTACATCACATACCGCTCATAATATGCTTGTTTGTAAGTTAATCTTATTTTTCAATATATAGAAGAATTTTAACCTCTATATACAGTCGAAATAAAATTTAAAATTTTCCTCAGTATCAAATATTTTGGTGCCAAAAAATGTTATTTGTTTTAGTAATTCAAATTTACATCAGGCGGTTTTATTTCAATGCTTGTGTGCTTATTTTTATTTAAAACTTTTAACTTGCAATGTATGTTTATTCGGGTGAAATTTTGCGACTCAATTTGGAAACAGATATATTCAATTGTATACACGTTCCATTTGTATGACAGTGAATGGTTTACTCTGTGGCGTTATTCTAAATCCAACATGACACATCAAATATGGCGAACTAGTTATTTTTAAATAGCTCCTACAATACAAAATTTGCTTAGAATAATTCGTATAATAAACTGACGACGCGAATTTGAAAATAATAAGATGCTGAACGTAAACTCCGTTACCCCATTCCGCCTAGAGTTTTTATTTATTCAGTGATAATTAAAAAGCAAAAAACTTTTATTTAAAAAAAATATTTTATTTAAATGCGTTTAAAAAAAATAAACCTTTACTTTTAGACTTTTAGTTCTCAACTCATTACACAATTTATATGATAAACAGATAAACAAATAAATTTAATAACTTGATGTGATTGAATTTAACCATTAAAAATTTCTTATTAAGTAAGATGGGTTCTATATTATTCGAAAATTTTATTTTAATTTTTGTATTTAATTATTATTTATTTTTATTTACATCTTATTATATAGATGTCACATTTCCGAGATCACAGTGCCGTATTATATCAACCTCCACCCATAAACTTAATTTTGTAAGGTATACACCAAAATTTATTAGTCATGGATATTACGTCATATTAACATATAAATATTATAAATAGAAATGAAAGACAATATTTAATGAATTAATGTTATTTAATAAACATAAATTATAGAAATATTAAAGAAAAAAAAGTTTATATTTTTATAAACATTTAAACTCAGTTGGTTGTCTTATTAAGAAGTAATTTATACCACCAATTAAAATTACATATAAAATTTTACATAAAATGAATGCTGCTTAATGTTCAAAAATGTTTGATTATTTTGAACACGAAACCCGAATTGAAATCTCCTAAATTTAATAAAATAAAAAAAAATAAAAAATCCATGGATGTCTGAGTTTTTCTCTAGTCATATTAAAAGTTGTCATTTATATTTAAAAACAGGTAATTATATTGTAAGTTTTAAGACAAAACCATTGATGAATTAACTACGTTTCGTATAATTTTTATACTTGAAATAGGATAGATATAAAATGTCAGCGTATATTAATTTTTTCTAAAATTATAATTTAACTAATAATTTTACTGAAAATACCCATTTCCAGTATCATTGAATCTGTTGAGACTTCCTAATTCGAACTTGTAGTCTGCAATGAACTTGTAGTTCTGATGTTACTACCTCGTATAGATAAAAAAATTTTGGTCGAAAATTGTTGAAATTTTGGGACCAAAATTGTTATAAGATCAGTATGCTTTCGTTTTATTATATTTTTTTAGTTACGATTTCGAATAACTTATTATCAGAATTCGAAAGAAGTTTGACTATTTATAACATCTGCTGAATTCCTGATACATTTATTTCGTTAATTATAAAACTACATTAATTTTTTATGATAAATTAATTAAATATAATTAGTTATTTATCAATTTTATAAACATCCAACCTCGATCATTAAAGCTGATTGATTGGCCGGCTATGTTACAGCTTTAATAATGTATAGATAATGAATAGTAAAATAAAGGGCAAATACTACTAATTCACAAGCAATGTGATCATACTACATCATATGAGAAATTCTATAAGTCTATAGCAAACTTAAAAAATATGTGGAAAGTAAATCAATTATAAGTTACCAATAATGGAGGCATTGCTAAAAATGTCGAAATGTTGCTATACGTTTATTTTCGGTTCGAAATAAAGGGACATTTTTGGTGTAGAATTGGTTTCAACGAGTGACTTCAATTTTTTGTACTCGACATATAGGTGTATAATGTGTCAAAATATATTATTTTTAGTTTAAAGTTTGTAACGCTAGAAAATATTGAAGCTACAAACAAAATTTTGGTATGGGTGTACATAGAATCATCTAATTAATCCATTTCCGCATGAACATTTATCAATCCATTTATCCGTCGATCTGATTGTCATCAAGATAAGTTTAAAACTATAATATATAACGAGTTAAAATTATGGTGATGTATATTATGCCTAAAAAGTTTTAAATCAAGTTCATGAATAAGCAAAAACGGTCTATTGGATTCAATAGTTTCATGGCCTAGATCCATAATGAAAGAAGAAAAATTTAATGACAAAAAATGTTTGTTTTTTTACATACAGCTTCGATAAGCAACAATTTCAGTCAAATTATCTAATAAGCACTTATATGTGTAATACATATTATTATTATTATATGCATTAATGTATGATTGGACTGCATATTAAAACTATTTTATGAATGGTTGTCATTAAAAATATTTCCAACATTGATACTGAACTGATGATTGAGTATCCAAACAATTAACTCTGTTAGTTATTATTTTCACTCGTTTACATTTCTTATATGCTACTCTTTATGTTTCGGAAAATGTATCATAGCATTCTGTATAAAAAATTCAAAATATATATTTTGTATTCAATTCCCAAAACATTATACCACGCATACAAATCTGCGACAAAAAAATTCCCAGTAAATTGTATATATAACTATAATTTATTTCTTATTTCCATAAATATAATAAGCAAACACATCCCCACCAAAATATATGTATGTGCTGCCGCTCTACTGAATAAATAAAGCATGAAGGAAAAAAGATTTTTTTTTTTTGCCATGTGACAAATATATATTTGTTCAGAAAAAATAAAAATAAAGAAGAAGGAAGCTTTAGGCTATTTTAATATTCATAGATTTTTTCTATGTAGAAGTAAATAAATGGCAATGTATCTTTAGTTTTTTCTTTCGAACAAAATTATATATTGTATTTGGTACAAGATCAATCTACAAAATTGAACTAATGCAAAAACCCTATTTGAATACTTAGGAAAATGCCCCAATTAAGATGCATAAGCTCATCATTATAATTCTACAACATAGTTATTTTGGTATAAAAAGCTGTCTTCCGGTATAATTCCGAATAAAAATCAAAAAACCAAGCGATCCTTGTGAATGTGAACATCTGACGTCTCCACTTATTAATAAGTAAAATTTGCATTTTATGCTATTAAAATGACTGATTTATTTAAAATGATTTTTCGTAACAAAGAATAATTATTTTTATTAAAATAATAAATTTTATAATTTTTTATTTTTATTTATTTTATTTATTTTATTTATTTTATTTCAATTATTATTATTTTTTTAAATTAATATAATTAACTTTTAGTTTTATTATAAATTTATTTATTTTTTAATTAAATTTATATTTCTATGTGTGTGTGTGTTTGTTTGTATGTTTGTGTCTATGTATCTACTTACTCCCTTTTCACGAAATCAAATCCACACTAAAAACATAAACTTACATATTCGCTTTTTTAAATAGCGCTTTTGATGAAATCACATACATGTTTACCGAGCGGAACGCTGTTATACATAAAAAATTTGTTAAAAAATTTAATCATAATTATAGTTAGTTAGATACAATAGAATTGTAAAGTGCAAAGCTGATATAACTCGTTGAATAGAGCTTAACAATGCTACTGTGGAAATTATGAGGATGTGGATGTGATCGTTTTTTGGGATTGCTTTTTTTACATTAAAAAGCCGATTAAGACACACTAAAGCCATCAGACTCATTGTAATGCTCTTTTTCGCAGATTATTTGAATTCATTAAAAACTACGTTTACCACTTTCATGACAACCATGGTGGTAGTTTGATTACAGTAAACCATCAGTTCAAATAGATTTTTGTTGTTGTAATGACGGGAATCGATTTGCCAACGCAAATGCATTGCGTCCAGCCGCTTTAAACAATTTTAGTCGACTAACCAATTTTATCGACTAACATACCTGTGCCGGCAACGCTCAAGTCTATTATTTAATTCCAAAAGGGGTGAAATTGTTCAGACGTATTAATTGAAGTCAGTATAGGAAAAAAAGCACTTGCGTTATTGAAGACATAACCTTGTAAGAATGTACAAAAGTCTGGACAAATAATGAGAACAATAGTTTATTGATAAGTTTTTCACGCATCTTTTTTTAATGATATAGTAAGAGGAAAATCTATCTTTTTTTTGATTGAAAATGAGTTACGGATTATAGGACCTAATGGCTACTTGCTATAATTGTTTTAACTAACTTAAAATTTTTAAACCGTAACACTAATTGAGATTTTGTTTGTGTGTTTTTTAAACAAAGTCGTGAATAAGCATAAAAATACTTTTAAAAATTCGATTTTATTAGAACACCTCTACCGCGTATTCTGGGATTTGCGATTCACATCAAAATTGTAATGTTTTTAATTATTTTTATAAAAAGTTATAGAAACATAATTTCAACAGCAAGTTTTATTGGTTTTCTTTTGAGGTGTGTTTTTAAAATAAGGCTCTTTTTAGGCTTAGAATACACTATACAAATTTCTAATCTGTATTTTTCTTCGATTTTGACTTATCTAGAGTTTTGGAAAGGGGAGCAATCGAAAATTGATCGCAGAAATGATTCTACAAGCGCCTATACCAATGTTTGGTTAGTGCTTTTAGTATTATCAAGCGTTACACACTTGAGACTAGATTTAGTATACTCTCATATAAATAAAGTAAATTTTGTTTAATACCTATATATAACCCTTACCTAAAAATAGAAAAAGGTAATACAACACATGCTTTGTTTTTTTTTTCATAGTGTTGGTTTCTGTTAAATACAAGTAAACATTTCGGTATACCTCTTTTTATCTTATTATTTATGTAATCGGGATAGATAGATGTCATTTGTATCATATGAATTGATTGTCAGTTTTTGTAAAGTATCACCACTTTATAAAACTTAGCTGGATGGGGGGGGGGGTTATTATTCGATTCTGCTTATCCGATAAATAACAGTAAAAATATTTGTGTGTTTTAGATTGTGTTGATAATCACTTTCTCTAGAGTCTTGTTTTATATCGAATACAAATAGATATGATAAAAAAGATACGATTTAAAATGATTTGATTTTTTTTAAATTAATAATAAAAACAAGTGAAGATCACAACTAATAGAGTTAATTGTATAGATACTCGACATTCGGTTCAGTATCAATGTTTGAACTTTTTTCTTATGATATTGCAAATATGTATTGCAATGATATAGCAAAACTTTATCTGAAATTGTGACGAATCTAAACATTTTATGAAAAGTTGTTTGTTTTGAATAAAAAAAATTTTTTTGTCTTTGAACTTTTCTTCTATCTTTAATAATTTAAAAGTTAGTTCATAGATCCATTGGATCCAATAGAGCAACTTTGTTCATTCACGAAGTTAATTTTTATGCCTTTAGTCATCAACATTTGAATTCGCAATCTCTTTTCATTTTAGAGTTATCTTGTCCAAGGATGGAAGAACGGTCAGACAAGTAGAAATATCGGACCCAAAAAAATTTGTCTGGATTTTTTCGAAGGGTTAATATAAATTAAGTCATACTGTACATACAAATTAAACGTGGATGGTAGGAGATCACTTCCGTAGTTGACTACCAAACATTTGTGCTGCAGTTGGTAGAAAGTTACTACTAGCAATTATATGGTCCCGTATATGTAATCTTTTCAATTTTTTTGCAAATTACTATACAATTTCGTGATATTTATTGAATAAATAATTAAATTTTCTTGAATATGAATATTTTCTTGCAACTTTTAGTCACTCGTAGTGCATTAATCGGTTAAGACTTCCATTCAGTACTATTCACGGTACGGATATTTGTATTATTATATAGATATACAAACTGCATATACATAATCTACAAAGAAATTATAACAACTCGTAGAAGATTGTTTTAATTTTACTGTTGACTTACGAAAACTGAGAATGATTTGTCGACATAAGTAAGCCAGCCTTAATTATTGTAGACTTTATCACGGCGAAAAGACCATAATAATTAAAGAAGGTGATATTTGTCTGAACTGCGGTATCAACGTTAGCAATTTGTTACACACTCATATGTAATGTCCACAGTTAAATGGACAAAGAGACTCATTTTTCGATAGCTACATGTGTAGCAATATAACTAACTTCTAACCGTTGACCCTGTAGATAAACTGGGGTGGGTGTATAAGTTTAATTCAGGGGTTATAGACTTATCAAACTGAATTAATTGCTTTTATTTTGTACAATTCTATTAAATTCTTAATTTTTTTACTGTATGTAACTCTTTGTATTTTTAAAAACAAATAAATATAAAATTATAAAAATTAATATTTAGGTGTATTTTTTGGAGTTATTTGCATTGACAAGATTCGCTAGCTTAAATTAAAATATTTCCAATCTATAAACGTACAATGACTCGATAAACTGTTAATGTTATTTTATAAGAAAACCTAAATCTACACACACCATCTTTTTTTGAAATGTGTCAACAAGGTAATTAAATAAAAATATTTATATATAATCTCATGTAATAAGAATAATAATAATAATAATATGTCAACTTATATTTAAAATTTTAAAAAGTTCTGTCAACGCTTCATAAATGATAGTAAAAAAACCAATTAAAATTATAATTTAAAAGATGTTTTTTAATTAAATGTATCCTTATAATTAAGTATATAATTATTTAAAATTTAATTAATAAAATATACATTTATCTATTGATGATGTATTGACTGTAATAATGTGTAAAATTTTATTATCATAAAAAATAATAAGAATTTTAAAATTATTAATATCTGGTTTCTATGTAGGTATATAGTTATTATGCACACCATTGATTGTTAAATTCTAAAACTTAGATAATTTTAACAACTTTTGTTCAATTATAACTGTATTTAATTGATGTATGGGTAGAATTGTAAACATTATACGTCTGCAGAGAATCGAACACTTAACAACAAGAACACAAGACTGTATGGGGTACCAAATACTCCAGGTTTCTATGTAAATACTTGGTTTAAATTTTAAATATTTTTAGTTGACTTGAGGATCTATTCGTAGCCCAGCTAGTAAAAAATAGATTTGACCTGAAATCATTATATGCTATATGTACGTTCTGGCAGGATTCCACCCTGGTTGTTATTATATGTAAATGGGGTGAGATTTAAATAAAGTCAAATGGGAAAGAGTTAGAAAACAAGTGAAGATAACAACTAATAGAGTTAATTATTTAGATATTATTCTACATATAGTTCAATATCAATGTTTGATCTATTATTAATGATAAGCATTTATAAAATATCCTAAATATACAGTCCATACAGTTATTAAAATTCTTTGATTTACTAAAGCTGAATATTTGACGATTACTTATAGTATATGTGTATACATGCTGCTGTCGGTACATGTTTCACATACATGCTGTCAAAACGGATACGGTTGCCGGGATATTTAAATGAATTTACGAAAGATGTATAAATAAGTTATGTAATTAGCTAGTAAAATGTAAGAACGGACCTGGTCAATCAGCCCTTATGCACCTACAATAAATAAATTAGATGCAATTCATTCTATGAACACCTATACAGATTTTGTTTTTTTGGTCAATATTTTCTAGATTTAAAGCCTTTATACTAAAATTAAAATATACTCTAAAAGTTTCTAATAAAAATTTTGTACAAAAACGGTGATTTGTGTTGTTTTTTTAGCTATAATTAAAAATAACAGAGCTCGAGTAAATAGCTGTTTCCACACACCTAACACTACAAGAACTTTTATACAAGACTTATATCACTCAGTATATATATATATATATATATATATATATATATATATATATATATATATATATATATATATATATATATATATATATATATATATATATATATATATATATGTATATATATAGATAATTACCAAATGATTTGAAACACTTTATGTAAATATAGTGAATTTATAGTATTAATAAAATATATAAAATATCAATGGCTAGGCTATATTTAACTAATTTAATAGTTATAATTTTAATAAATGCAACTTTTTTATTCTTCCAAATATATAAAAACAAATTAACATACACGTTTTGAAACCAATGAGCATGTAAGTTATAACGTTAGAATTAAGTTATTACATAATCAAGAAGATGAAAACCACTTCATAAACGCTTTAAAGTATTATTACGTTTAAAGGGAAATATTATAATAAATTATAATAACTAAATTAGTTTTCTTATTAAATTTGTTTCACACATACCTATATCTAATTTCTATTCACTAAATAACTGTTTTTAGCAGATGTTTTAAATAATCAGTTCATTTTATTAGATTATAATTTTCAAAATTTAAACATATAAAATATGTAAAATAAATTTTAGAGATTATCATACTTACAATAAACATACTTACAATAATTCTTTGGATGGTACATTCAAAATTTAGGTAATTTGGTGATAGTGGATGTAAAAAAATAGTAAAAAACAATTATGTTATGCAATTCACTAAAATGGAGAGCTCTAATAGCCTAATTTAATAGTCTTTATACATTTTAAAACATGTTTGAAACATTTTTTTGTATAATCAATCGATATATTAAATATATATTTTGCGTATGAATTTGTTTTTTAAGGTATTTCGGATGCTAGGGGCCGAGATACTTAATATTATTAATATAATTATTATATTATAAATAATATCTATAATTCAATCGTGTGGTTCGTTAATTGGTTTATTTTTTAATGATAGTTTTTTATATCATGTCAAGTTTATAAATCTTGAGAATTCTATTATATACCATATGTTTTCTCTTTCTATTGGTATAAAAAAAAGTGAGTATTAAGTTTGAAAAAATTAGTATCCGAAATACCTTAAAAACATTTTCAGATTTTATGATCTACTTATTGAAATTTTTTAATCAATCGCTTGAAATCAAGTTTTTCTCCTTTAAGTCGTATGTGTATAGTTACTGTTAATGCACTTTTGTTACCAAAAATAATGTATTCGTTATAAATATTCTAAACTGCTAAGCCGATTTAAAAATCAATTCACCAATTTTAAATGGAACTATAGAAAGTGGACGTGCAACATTAATTGAGTGGTGTTAAAACTTTGTACAAAATCTTCGAATTTATGCATCCTATTTCAAAATTTGTTTTACCAATATTTAGTTTAAAATATCTGAAACTACACAATCAATTTCAAAAACTTGAATAGTAATATTCGGAAAGGACTTTCAGGATTGATTTTCATTCGTGTAATGATATAATGATTTTGATTATAACTCTAAAATCGAATTTATATCGTTGAACTCGCGGGAAAATGTAACCGTTTCTCAGATGTTGAAGCATCTAAAAACCCCAAGACAAATTAAAGAAGCAAAGATAAAACTATAATAAAAAGTAATTTCATTAAGCCCCAAATAGGATGATATTGTATACTAAGGTTAATTTTTAAATGCCAAATCTTAGGATATTTCCGTTTCAGGATTTTTTCTTGCCGATTAAAACATTTATATAACCAAGGTAAAAATACGGAAATGTTTCTGTCGACGAATTCATAAATAATGTTAGCAATTATTTTGAATTGCCTATGAAATATTTATCAAAATTCAAATGTTTAAAAATTTAAAAATAAAACAACTAATGCATTATAATAATGACAATATTAAGTATAATATTTAAAAATATATAAATACATATTTAGAGTAAATAATTTACCTTTTATTTCAACGTAATGTAACATATCTCTTCCATGTTTTTAAGATTTAAATATTTTTTTTCTCCGTATATTCTACAGAAGAGGTTTTTTCCCATATTTTGTCTTCCTTTCGTGTTCCGTTTTAAGAGAGTACATTGAAAGGAAAGATGTATATATAATGCTAGTGATGTAGATTTTCTCTCAATAAATGGAAAATACTCAGGCTACTGTATATGTAGTGTATATGTAGTGCTTCTAGCAATATAGGATGATTCAAAAAGTGACCAACCAACATTTAAATATTACGCTTATATTGTAGTTTAAGTCCATTTGAAACCTAACAACACTAAATAAGATGCGTTTTAAATCACCAAACTAGCTAAATTTCGCTTGTGTGCTTGTTTCGTGTATTTAAAACGGAAAAGACTACCACCAAGCTACTTACGTTTATATTCATTTATATCAAAGTGTTTTATATTTCGATTATATATTTTTGAATTTTGTACTCATAAAATACCTTCTGACATCATCATAAGTAATTTGAAGGTAGGAAATATTAACGTTACCTAATTCTATAGGAAGCTCTGATTTTGGTTTTTAATGTTTCATTAAGGCCCTTCTTAAGATGTGTAGCTTGAGTGTGCGTCATCAAAAAGAACAATTTTTCTCTAAAATTATAATTTTCATTAATTTAAATTGCTTTGTCCATTAAAGAACAAAACAAACTCTGAAAATGATAAATTTATAGAAAGGTAATTGTCTGCACATATTCATAAAATAGGAAACCATTCAAAATAGGGAATTTAATTGAAAAATTTTGAGTAAAAATTTCAGGAGAAAAAGTAATATTACGTTTAATCCTTGGAAACTCATAATAATTCAAATAAATGAATGATTGCTGTAGGAAATAATTTTTTTAGCTCTCATCAAACGAAAATTACAGGGTACAAAATAGCTTCCAAATTCCAAAATTCCAAATTCCAAAAGTCATTGTATTATTCAAGTTTTTCTGAAAATTCAATTATCTATATATACTAGACGAAATATATACTTCGCAAGTTATAACCAAACTTAAATACAATTAAATGCCCAAAACATAGAACGATTTTTAACCAGTCGAAATTTAAAAAATTTGTTTTATTTAATTTGCAAGAAACATTTTTGTATTCGATTGATTAGCCAATTGCAATTTTGCAGAGTAGACAAATGTTAATAAATAATAATACTTTAAATGTTTCCTTTTAAATCATTGATGTTACTGATTTTATGGATGACACTGTATAAAAAAATAAAACAACATCATCCTGTATGGTAAGTAAAATGTGTTCTTCATCTTGTTGCATATACTGACTAAACGAAATCTGGATAATGCCGTCACAAACCATAGAATTTAATGTTCTATCATAGACGAAGTAGCAGGAGTAATAGCACGGTTAGTTAAATGAACCAATTTTTATATTTAAAACATTGTAACTATGTAAACATTTATACGGAGTGTTTTTGAACTAATAAAATGTAGTAATCGAGTAAACAAATATTACACATTCAGTCAATTAAATCAATTAAACTCCCGTGAAATCAATTCACTTAATTAAAATTTACTATTTAAAATCCCCAGTTTTGGTAAATATGAATTATTGAATTTCTTTGATTACACATGAAAATATTTATTAATACGAATTTTTAATGCTGCTAAATATGTAGTAAAATCGAAAATAATCGAAAAAAAAAAATTGAAAATGACTTTAATTATTTTTGTACAAAATGAGTCTGAATTGTACCCGATGTGTAGGCATATTCTTGAAACTTTTTAATGACAGGAGACTAATGTAGTAATACCTATAATATTTTGTTGGGAAAGGGCTATCGAAACGATAAACTGTTCAACAAGATTCTCTTAAGGAGTTATTATTATTCATTTTATATTTGATTTGCCATTTTATTCAGCTTTACCATGCTTATAATTAACAAAAAGAATATAAATACCTAATAGTGGTAATATTTAATATACAAGAGATATAATTAATCAATACAGATTATTATTTTCGTTGATTCGCGAGCGTAGACAAACGCCATTCTATCCTTTATTCCGAAATAAATTTGGTATATACAAGCACAGTTGGCAAATCAGTTTCATTATGTGCATTTATTATGGCTATTGTATTAACACAGTTTTATGAGATTATCCTAGTTAGGTACCTTCGGTATCCTGGTAGCTCTCTAATAAATACCGTTCAGTTTCTCCACACAGCACCCATAAGATTACCCCTTTCACCCTAGCATTCTTCCATACAAACTGAAACAATCTAAAATTTGCAATGCCTATTTTGTCTATTGGCCACATGTACGTATTTCGCTCCATTAATATAGTGATCTTATTGACAATAAATCCCGAACCTACTTTTTTTAATAGCCTCTTTTTGTTGCCCTAATTATGGTAGTTTTTTTGATTACATTGAAAATTTTAGACTTACTTGTTACATATTCATCAGAACTAGTACAACATATACTGTTTCTTCCATACACATTTTTTTCAGTGTCTTTTGGCTTTTATGTATGCTATTCAAAAAGCAAAATGGTATTTGAAAAACCATATATTCGCAGCCCAATACCCCCAGTTCAATTCTCACAACAAAGTTTGGTGTAGATTTTACTTAAAAGAGTTAATAATCAAAGATTTCTGTGAACCTACTCTTGATAGTTACTCTTTCGAATTTTGGGCATTAAACACAACATTTCCAGTTTAACAATTTGCTAGCTAGTTTTTTAAAAAAATATCACGACATATGTTTACAGAACATTTGTGTAATTTAAGTACAAAAAATTTTCCATTTTTCATAGAAAGGATGTTAAAACGTAAAAATCTTCTTCGTCATAAAAATTTTGAACTTGTGTGTGTTCCAGAAATCAATATTTTACCATCTCTATTTACAGGATTTATGAATATATGGATATTATTTCCATATTTTATTCACATTTTTGTGAATAAAATTTATTTATTAAAACGAATGGTACTTTTAAGTATAATATTCGAAGAATATTGTATAAAATTTTCATGAAGCCGTGTTAAAAAATACGACAATTGCAGGAAATATACGGAAGCGTCGCAAAAACAGAAGATTTGCGGTGCCCCTCATAAATCAGTACTTGTAATCCAAAAAAAAAAAAAAAACAAAATTTTATCGTTAGATCGTTTTCTGTAGGCATATGAGGAGCACGGCCTTTGAGTTGTTGGAAAAATGTTTTCAAATTTTGAATATTAAAAAATTAGGAATAAGCGGATACATCCATCAGCGATTTTTATCGGCTTTTCTCACACTGAATCATCGATGTCAGGTACTTAAACGATGTTGCTTCATCCATGAAGTCTAAAGCGTCTTTATGACTAATCTTGCATTTTTTGGTATGTTTTTTATGTACCTGTTTCGCTCGGCTCATACGAGAGCTAAATGACGGTCCGATGCTCAAACACATATAACGTCGTCAATTGCTCCAATTGACTAGAAATTTGGACACAATGTTCTTGACATATTGTCTACTCAATTAACAAAATACAAAATAAAAATTTTAAAACCTTACTGCTCCATTAATAATTCCGTGTCTTTACCTCTATCTATAAACCGATATTGATATGTAGACCATGCTTCTGTTTAATAATAGAGGTTTAAAGTAAAGTATCTTTATTCAATGAACATATGACCTTTCTTTCTGATAGAATATCAAAAATCAGTATTATTTTTATCGGTTTTATAAATGTTATTCTACTTGAGCCTGACAAAGGTTTAGAGTGATTGAAACCAATTTTTTTTAATTTTGTTTAATTATTAATCACTTATAATACCACAATATGGTTTCTATTTTTCAACTTCATTTAATATTATTCTGTTTGTAAAAACAATTTTTATGTTTCTTTTCAAATTTATTTTATAATTATATTTTATTTCATATCTCCGAACAACTTTCATTTTGTGCTGGCGTTTCATTCAAACGAACGTCTATATATTTAGTTTAAGATCAAAAACGGTAGTAAAAACCATTTTATCGAATTTCACCCCATCGGAAAATCGTCCAAAACCAACCCACCAATACAACTTTTTTTAGAAAATAATTTTTTCGGCTTAAATGGCCTATGACCCCGCGAATTATTATTGGATTATGCAATTAACATGAACGGGCGTTGATTCAAACCATTTTCATAAAATTTTCTTTGTCGGAAAACTTTCTATAACCACCCAAAAAATTGAATTTTTTAACTATTAATATTTAAGGTAAAATGACTTGTGACCCCTCAAATTATGATCAAAATACTCGTTTAAGATCAAAAAACGGTAGTAAAAACCATTTTATCGAATTTCACCCCATCGGAAAATCGTCCAGAACCCACCCACCAATACAACTTTTTTTAGAAAATAATTTTTTCGGCTTAAATGGCCTATGACCCCGCGAATTATTATTGGATTATGCAATTAACATGAACGGGCGTTGATTTAAACCATTTTCATAAAATTTTCTTTGTCGGAAAACTTTCTATAACAAACCTAAAAATTGAATTTTTTGACTATTAATATTTAAGGTAAAATGACTTGTGACCCCTCAAATTATGATCAAAATATTCGTTTTAGATCAAAAAACGTTATTAAAAACCATTTTATCGAATTTCACTCCATCGGAACATTCAAATCAGGTCAAAATATTTATATTATTTCATGTGAATTGGTGGTACCTCCAGTATCTACTATACCTACCAATAATTAATAGATATTACCTAATACCTAAAAATATTGGTGTATTTTCTGCCATTTCATTTGTCTACTCTACATGATTAAATGTTCCATGACAATAATAAAAACATTAAAATATCGCAATTAAACGATCAATTATTTCAACGGTGAAATATCGAAATTATTACAAAATATATCCTTATCAAAATAGTTTCAAATAAAAATAATCCTTACATGATTGTTTTTAGTTTAAAGTTAATGTAATACCAATTAATTTAATCCCAAATTCCACCGCATATTATCACGATCCTAAGATACCTTTGGTTTTTTAATAACAGGGGAGTACATATTACAAAACGATCCAAAACAGTAGTGAAATATAATGAAATAATGACTAACACTTTAATTTTAAACTTTTTATTTTTTACAAAATTTTACAAAAGTGACAAACATTGATTTTAATTATTTATTTTACAGTCTTATACAAACAAAAATATATACAAATTTTATTATCAAAATTAATACACCAATATTAGAGAAAAATTGATTTAATTATTAATAGAAAAAAAAATTAAAAAATAAACGGGACCTGAAATATAATTAAATAATCAAATCAAATTAATAAATATTTTAATATATCTCACCGAATTATCGCGTCTTGTAAAACTAACCTTACTCTGTTCACAATCATATATTTCTATAACTCTTTTATATAATAGAAGTTGCTGCTTGAATATGTTTTACAGGAACTGAAAAATAATAAAATGATACTATAAAATTTTTCAAATTAATAAATATTTTAATATGACTCACCGAATTACCGCCTCTTGTGAAGCTAACCTTCCATTGTTCTTCCATGGCACTTCATTAAACACAAATATAAAGTCAAACTCTAACACTATCCAGTTTTATGTCACTTAGGTTACAGTTGGAATTGATTTTCATTTAAAAATAAAAACCAAACATTCTCAACAATAATTTGTATGTTTTATATACCTAAGCCATAGAGATAACTGCCGAAGTTTCAGTCCGGGCTTACAAATATCATGACTTGATACAATCGTCCTTTGCAGAACTACTTCATTAGTACACACATAATCATCGGAAAAAACATGATTTTTATGATTAGTATAAAATCTAATTCAAACAAAAACCTATTCAAGTATGGTCAGTCATTCAGTTTATAGGTTACAGGTCGAATTGATTTTCTTTTAAAAATAAAAACCAAACATTCTCAACAATAATTTGTATGTTTTATATACCTAAGCCATAGAGATAACTGCCGGAGTTTCAGTCCGGGCTTACAAATATCATGACTTGGTACAATCATCCTTTGCAGAACTACTTCATTAGTACACACACAATCATCGGAAAAAACATGATTTTTATGATTAGTATAAAATCTAATTCAAACCTTCAAACCGTCTAACCGAATTACCGCGTCTTGTCAATTTAACCTAACATTAGTCACAGTCAGTCACACTGTTTTAAATTATTTAGGGAACCTAAAAATAATGAAATAATAATAATAATAATAATAATAGCAAATTTTTTAAAATTAATCAATATTTTAATATGACTCACCGAATTGCCGCCACTTGCGAAGCCAACCTTCCGTTGTTCTTCCATGGCACTCCATTAAACACAAATATTAAGTCAAACCCTAACACTATCCAGTTTTATGTCACTTAGGTTACAGTTGTAATTGATTTTCTTTTAAAAATAAAAACCAAACATTCTCAACAATAATTTGTATGTTTTATATACCTAAGCCATAGAGATAACTGCCGAAGTTTCAGTCCGGGCTTACAAATATCATGACTTGATACAATCGTCCTTTGCAGAACTACTTCATTAGTACACACATAATCATCGGAAAAAAACATGATTTTTATGATTAGTATAAAATCTAATTCAAACAAAAACCTATTCAAGTATGGTCAGTCATTCAGTTTATAGGTTACAGGTCGAATTGATTTTCTTTTAAAAATAAAAACCAAACATTCTCAACAATAATTTGTATGTTTTATATACCTAAGCCATAGAGATAACTGCCGGAGTTTCAGTCCGGGCTTACAAATATCATGACTTGGTACAATCATCCTTTGCAGAACTACTTCATTAGTACACACATAATCATCGGAAAAAACATGATTTTTATGATTAGTATAAAATCTAATTCAAACCTTCAAACCGTCTAACCGAATTACCGCGTCTTGTCAATTTAACCTAACATTAGTCACAGTCAGTCACACTGTTTTAAATTATTTAGAGAACCTAAAAATAATGAAATAATAATAATAATAGCAAATTTTTTAAAATTAATCAATATTTTAATATGACTCACCGAATTGCCGCGTCTTTTAAAACTAACCCCACAATGTCACTGTCAAATATTTCTAACACTGTTTTTAATTATTGATGTGTTCACTTCAACTGTCACTATGAAACTGATTAAGTTCAAATTTGCAAATTATGAAATATTTTAATATGACTCACCGAATTGCCGCGTCTTTTAAAACTAACCCCACAATGTCACTGTCAAATATTTCTAACACTGTTTTTAATTATTGATGTGTTCACTTCAACTGTCACTATGAAACTGATTAAGTTCAAATTTGCAAATTATGAAATATTTGAATTTGGCTCACCGAATTGCCGCGTCTTTTAAAACTAACCCCACAATGTCACTGTCAAATATTTCTAACACTGTTTTTAATTATTGATGTGTTCACTTCAACTGTCACTATGAAACTGATTAAGTTCAAGGGGAAGTTTCTACTGATGGAGGCTTTCAGGACTGAAATATCATGATATAATAAGTTAAAAACTAAAAATTTTACGCCCCTTAATAGGCTTGACCAACCTACTATCTGGTTAATAGATCAACGACATAACGAATTGCGACACGACGACTTGTTACAGTGATCCAAATTAGTAGTGACATATAAATAATCATCAATTGCTCTATTAATATAAAAATTTTGCGCCGCCAAATAGTTTCGTAACCACGACCTTTTGGTTTTCATCACAACACTGTAACCAATTTCGCCACAGAGGCTTGTTACAATGACTCCAAAACAATAGTGACATATATAATCAATTAATCTAATTATAAAAATTTTCTTCCCGGAATAGGCTCGAACCGCTGACCTATCGGTTGACAACCCACGCCTTTAAACAATAACGCTAAATTGTCTCTTTATATAATACAAAGAGAATAGAGAATATAAATCAATGATCAATTAATCTGAATAAAAAAAGTAGAAACCGTCCCCTAGATTCGAACCACCGACCTTTCGACTGAGAACTCTACACACTAACCAATTGTGACACATAAGCTTGCTAGAAAAATCCAAAATCATAAATCCTAACTTGTTTCAAAACCATATTTTATAATTATTTTTTTAAATTTAAAATTCAACTCGCCCAGCCCCCCATATTTTGACACATTGTTTCACTTACATATTTGATAACCTTTAACTGAAAAAAATGTTCAAAATACAAATATACACGAAAAAAGCTCAGTGTTATCTCTTTATTCGTAGATAGAAAAAAAGCTCTCCAAATACCTACTTTAATTATTAAAATAATTCTCAGTTGATTGAATTATACAACTATTATTTTATACAATTATTTTAATAATTATTATATTATGCAAATTTTAAGATGAAAAGTTATTAATGTTTTATTTCGTTGTTAGATTTTGATTAATATTTACAAATACTTTCTATAAAATTGCTTTTTTTTTATATATTCAGAAGTGTTCGACTTAATTCTATTTGATTTTTATACGTCTTTCAGTGCAAAACGCTTTTGTTTGATAATAAAATTTATGCATTTCATTTGTGTTAAACTTGTTGGATGATTAAAAAAAATACATTGAAAATCGATTTATTTAGAAGTTGCAAACAATGCTTCCTCAAATTTGGCATATTGATTTCTTTTCTACCATTTAGTATACAAATGAAAACACTATTTCAAATTTTTCACAAAACCCAACCATAAATTTGGTGTTGTTTTTCAGATATTTTAAAGGATTACATGAACTTCAAAAGCTCAAAATAAAAGTATTATTTTTTTAAATGTTTTTCTTATATATTTTGTATTTACATTTTGAAATATTTTGTGAATTTTAAATCAAAAATATGAAAATGCTTATCTATTAGGACCATTGTCAACTCGATCGATAAATATCGACAAAAAAGTTTACACATATTGGTATCAATTTTGAAAAGATGTGTTCATACCTAATGTCATTCATTATCTTTCAAATTTGGCGTACATATAACTCCAAAAAATAATTACCCAAACGTTTTGAATTTTGGTATGTACAATATTTACATGAAAGCGGTATGTTGAAACATTTTTTTATCTAAATTCGAATTAAAATTGTTACTTTAGGAATGGTGGGTCCTCCGTTTTCATGTGAACATTTTGCTACCAAATTTCATAATATTTGGATGAGTATTATTCAAGTTATTTGTTGGCAAATTTTAAACGATAAAATACATTCAGGAATGTGCTTATTATATATTTATAACAATTTTTCTTAAGCACTGAAGCAGACGTTTTGGTGTTTCAATATCTTATCACTCACTTAACAACTGCTTAAATATTAATTTTTATTTATAAAAAGATGTTGTTTGCTTTATGGAAGACTTTCAACAAATCAAAATAATAAATTATTAATTAATATTTGATGAATAATATATATTGTATATTGAAATACGTATTAATAGCTGAAAATAAGCAAGTGTGACACCATTATTACGTGTAGTTAGTTGAGTATTACGTAGAGTTATAAATAAAATTTAAAGTTAATTTATAATGAAGTGTATTAAATAAAATAAATGGTTGATAAAAATTGAATAATTTTTTGGTAGATTTGGTGGATTTAGATTCGATTAAAATTTAACTAAAAGAAAACAATACGTGAACAATTAAAAATCAATCAATCGACCGATTAATTGCAAATATATTTATTTATAAGAAATCAATCAAAGACCCAATGTTTTTTTAAATTCTTCAAAAAAAAAAAAAAAAACCAAAAAATATTTTGCCATAGAGGCTTGTTACAATAACTTCAAAACAATAGTGACATATAAATCAATAATCAATTAATATAAATAAAATATTTTAAACCGCCCCATAGATTTGAACCACAGACCTTACAACTGACAACTCAACATACTAACCAATTGTGCCACATACGCTTTATAAAAAAATCCAAAAACATAAATCCTAACGTGTTTCAAAACCATGTTTTATAATTTTTTTTTTTAAATTTAAAATTCAACTCGCCCAGCCCCCCATATTTTGACACATTGTTTCACTTACATATTTGATAACCTTTAACTGAAAAAAATATTCAAAATACAAATATACACGAAAAAAGCACAGTGTTATCTCTTTTTTCGTAGATAAAAAAAAGCTCTCCAAATACCTGCTTTAATTATTAAAATAATTCTCAGTTGATTGAATATACAACTATTATATTATACAACTATTTTAATAATAAAAAATGTTTGATTTTGAATCTAATTAATTGTTATCTATTAGGTAGATTTACTTTTAATTAAAGACAAGTGTGGTCCTCCAAACATATTTGTCAGTCTTAAAAAGACTGATTTAGATATAAAAATTGCTGAAGATGTGTAAAGTCGTTATAACTTGTACTAATTGTACAATGCAATCAAATTTCAATTTTAAATTGTATCTATTATCTATTATTTCATTTATATAAAAATGAATTGTAACATGGATCGCGCCAAACTTCTGTTACATAAAAAAACAGCCTTTAGGAAATCCCTCTTCGCCCACCTCTGCGGGTAATTATGCCAAAAAGCATAGAAAGCATTTTTGGCTTCACTCTATCGCCCTCATACTCATGTACCCTTGGTACTAATCCCTCTCCCTCTTGACCAAGCTTCGTGATTTATGGACGCTCTCCAATAAAAACCATTTATTAAAAACATGAGCATTTTTTGCAAAAAACATTATATCACATTATATGACGAATAGCATGTACTTCGGATGAATACATATAACGTATTGATTCCAATTTCATTTATGTTATATGTATGTTATGTAGGTATATAATACGATAAATATTCTATACAAAATGAAATCCTTCTTACTTTATGTTATCTATGTTAATCTTGTTAACAATTGGACAATATTTCAAATGTTTAAATAGGTATTTTAATACGCTTGGGATTAAAATATTCACCTTTTCTTGGTCTATCGGGCATAATATAGGTATCTATCCCAAATCAAAACAATATTTTAAATAAAATTTAACATTTTTGTTGTTGTTTGTTTGATTGGAGATATTTGAATTGAACATAAATACGATGAAGTATATTGTTATTTTTTATCTCATTTGTTCGGAAATATACGAAGTAATTCCCTATACGGAAAACGAAATTAATATAAACACATGCCTGCGTACTTATAAACTTGTAAATAAGTTTATTAGAATGTATGAACTATTATTTGTATTTTTGTATTCGACATATACAAAAACAAAAAGAGATAGCGAGTTGATATTTAGGTGGCGTACTTTAGACATAAAAATTAAGATATAGTTCGCGACTGAGCAAAATCGGTTCATTGGATGCAATGGATCGATAATAATCCATGATCCAACTTTTAAACTGTTAAAGACAGAAGAAAAATTCAAATACATAAAATCTTTGTTTTTAAAAGCAAATTTTGTTTGAAACACTTTTTCTACAATTTAATCTCAAATGTAGCTAAGAATCACATATGTATTTGCAATACAACTGTGTGGACTGCTTATTTAGAGTATATTAAGAAGAAATCATAAAAATAGGTAAAACCTTGATACAGAACCGATACTGATATATCGAGTAACGAATTAACTCTGTTAGTTGTAATATTAACTTGTTTGAAAATATTTTCGTGTTATTAGTATGTCAATATACTGCAATAAAGGCACATGCTAAGTAGGCTTTTTTAAAGGGTTTGTTCACCGACCTCTTTTAGGAATCGAAAATTTTTTTCTAAAGAAATTAAATTATTTTCTTGATTTTTTCTAATTTTTCAAACATATGAAAAATCAAAACAATTTGACTTATCAATTTCATAAACAACATTTGATAACGGGAGGCAAATAATTTTGCCAATATATATCTCCTATAGATTTCAAACCATATTTCGGAAACTAGCCCTCTAATCGTACAATAAGTGTTATGATTAGACCTTAATTAGTCTACTAAAGTCAAAAATAAGACACAAATTTTACATTTTACTTATAGAATCATCAAAAAAAACTCTTTGTCTTCGAAATTTGTCTATGAAATTACTAAAAATTTACCAAATTTAAAAATATCATTATTCAAAGTGTTAATCATTTTAAATCTTGTACAAAAGGATGGAGTAAAGAGTTTATGAACTACCGCGCACAAAATGAACAAACAGTAATTAAAATTAAACTTAAAGGGGATATATTTTGTGATTCTTTTATAAAAAGTACATAACCAAAAAACTATAGAGCTTTTGCTATCAACAACTTGCTATTTTCTATGTTTGTTTATTTACTCTGATAACATCTATATGCATTTTATGTATTGATGTGTTATTCTGTATTTTAATGAACGTTTTTACTCAAGTCGAATTTTGATAAATATGACCTAGTGCTTAGCTTAGAAAAGTTAAATAGTAAAAATAGGGTCATATATAATAAACAAACTATTCACATATTGGTATTTTAAAATATGTTGAGTATCTATACAATTTACCTTGTATTTGTAGTTATCTCCACATAGTTAAGATAATAATTCACATTTATGAATGAATATGTTACTGAAGAAGTATATATAATATATTTAATGAATTTTCTTCTTCTACGTAAACCGTATATACATACATGTATATCATACCTTCATTTATATAATAATAATAATCTTTCTTATAGCATCTCTTTTGAGATTATATTTTTTTTAAATAAAATATGTAATGCTTTTTCTAAGAGTACACGTTTGTTACCATACGGCTTACCAAAAAAAAAAAGCAGCGTTATTATTATTATTATTATTATCATATATAAAGAAAAGTTTCTAGACAATACAAATCCCAGGTTTAACTTATTTTAAATTACGTTTGAAATGTTTAAGGTACTGTCAAGAACAGTTTTTTTATAGGTTATATTCTATACGTTTTGTTTTTAAACTTAGGAATAATAATGTGTAGTTTGTAATTTTTGTATTTTTCAAAACAGTTTTTTAATTCTTTGTGATTTTTACTCTAATAAAGATAAAAGCTTTACAGAGATACTGATTCATTCACAGATTTTACATGCCATCGAACCAAACATCCAAATCAGAAAGACTTCAAACAAAGTCTTCATTATGACTTCTTTAAGGTGTCTCAATTATGACATCGCGGTGACCTCTTTTTTAAGAAGTCATAATATTAAGAACTGTTGTGAATGTTTTGGTACTACTGGTTTAAAGGGAATTGAAAAATTTGTTTAAAAATTACTGCTGTTTTCTTTCTATACTTACTACAGTTATGAACAAATAGTAGTACTTTAACAACATCTACGTAATCATAATAATTGTCATTATTTGTAAAAAATTCATCGAATTATGAATAGAATAATAACAAAACGTGAAATTATCCTTTTTTCCTTTATAATTGGACTATACGCCGCAAAACTTCCATGTACACTTCTGTATATCCGGCATATATTAAATGTATGATGGTGTATTATCTTAAGTCATAAGTTTCTAATGCTAGAAAATATTGAAGGCACTTAAAAATTTTGTTATGGGTGTCAATGGAAAACCTCATCTAGCCCATTGTAGTTTGCCCGCCCGTTATCAAGATAATACCAAAACGAAAAGAGCTAGCGAGCTTAAATTATAACAGATAGAAGAAAAGTTCAAAAAAAAGAAAAGAAAAAAAAACAACTTTTATTTGAAACATATTTGCATAAACTTTAGAGATTTGCCACAATTCCAACACAAATTCAGGTAATTAACAATGCTATAGTTAAATATTATGTAACAAAAATATATTAAATATAATAATATGTCATACAACAGTAATATTTTTTTCATTTTTTAACTTCCCGCTAAGAAAATTGAAGATTTTCAAGAATCGGGAAGTTATTTGTTTTACCATGTGAGAGATAACGTGAACGAAAAATTTCAAAAAAAGTGTTTTCTTACATAACTTTTCATTTCGGATCGTTTTTGATGAAAGCAAGGGAAACATCGATTGCCACCAAGAAAGGGAAAATCGCTTGATTGGTTCGAAAGATATCTTTAACGAAATATTCGGGAATAAGTGTTTTTTTTTACATTAAAGCTGTAAAACATTGTATGTTAAATTTTAAGTTCTTAGGTTTGAAATTAGCGGGAAGTTGCCATCATACCATTACTGAAAAATTACAGCCACACAAAAGGTTCATTAAACACACTTTCCACAAACCCGGAGTCTAAATTTCCTTAAAAAATTATTTATATTTGCATTCATTTTCCAAAAAAGTAAATTAAATATACCAGTGTTTTGCACAAACCATGTTCGTAGAAAAAAGCTTAATATTTAAATTTTCTCTAAAATTATCAGTCATTAATAATATCAAGAATTATTTCTATAAATTCTTATTGTTTTATAAAGCTCTATCTAATATATTTTTATGTACAGTGTTTGCTTAGGAAATTTTTTAAACGATTTGAGGTCAATAAAAATTTAACGCAAGTAACTCTCAAATTACAACTTACTAAACTTTTTGGTATTTAGTATTTTCTATAGAAAAGTGCAGAAAAACGTAACCAAATTTAATATTTTGTCACTTAGTTTAAGTTATTATTCGTAATTTCTTTTCTGTCGTCAAATGGAACAATTTAAAATAGAAAACCAACGAAAAATTGGAGCAAAAAGTACATGTGAAAGGGATTAAAAATGAAAATTTTGTAAAAATCTTTTTAAATATATTTCATCTGTATATAGAAGTTGTTAGAATAGAAAGTCCTAACGTAGACAAGCATTTTTAACCGACAAAAAAACGAGGTTCTCAGGTAAATGCGTGTATTTTAATTTATTTATGACAACGCATAACTTTTTACAGAGTAGTCAGATTTCGATATTTCTATATTTATTGGAAATGTATACTCCGAAGCTGGTCCCATCTTAATTTAGAAAAAAACTTCCAAACCTAAAGGTAGAAGAACAGGGTGATGACTGATTGCCCACTCACTGATTGTAATGTATGACTACGTATAACTTATTACAGAGTAGTCTGATTTTCATTTCTTTTACTGGATAGTGTATACCTCGAAGTTGGTCCCACATAGATTTGGAAAAAAATTCCTAAGGATGGGAAAATAGGAGTGATTTATTTGTTCACTGACAGATGTTAATGACTGAGTTACGTTAATAAAAATGAAGCATGTAGTAATTAGTATATTATAGCCATAAAAAATTAAAAAAAAAAAATTTTTTAATGAAATAATTAAACCGCCGAAAAAACTGAAAAGCAACAATAACTAAATGCTTATACTAATGTAAGTATATTTTTGTAATTATTTTGAGTTTTTAAGTAACGTTAATTACTAAGTAATATATCTAAGTAATTTTGAGTAGGCGCCAAACAAAAAAAAAAAAAATTAAGTTAAGCTTGATGCTACCGTCTCTAAATTACCGTATATTTACATTAGTGTAAGAACTTAGTGAGTTTAAATAAAAAAGGTTTGCATATTTTTGCTTTTATCGGCGGTTTAATTTTTTTGTTAAAAAGTTTTCATATATTTATTCATAATATCTATACTCACAATTCAATTAAAAATGCTTTCTATTTGAATCATTTTAACGTCATTAAAAAATATTATACTTATTTAAATGGAAATTATTTGGTGTCGTTAATATTCCCAGATGTTTACAATGTATATACGGTTTAATTCTATTATTATCCCTTTTAATTTCTCTCTGTGCCGCTCTTCCTGTCTTTATCTAAATTGTATATTTATGTGGTTTGTCAGGTGTGGGAGGTTTTGATACTTTTTATCCACTTTTATATTATTATTTCTTTTATTACTAACCACCATTTCTTGTACATTTTTTTAATTTGTCCTTTTAACGAGTTCCTATTTATAGCACAATCAGGACACGTTTAAATCCTTTTTTTTCTTTTGTATTTCAATGTTTCTTCGCATAAATAATTAGGCTGTCAAGTAAAATTACTCGGTTTTGATCTGGAGCTGATAATGAAATGATAATAATAATAAGTATTTATAATCTTTATTAATAGTGTATTTATTTTAAGAAAAAATATTTTATTTGTCGCAAAATAAAGTTCGTAATAAATAATAAAGCCGGACGTTTTTTTCACAATGAGAAAATTTTGTAGAAAATAAATTTGAATTTCCAACTTAAAATTTCCTATAAAAGCACAATCTATCTATCTCTTTTTTAAAGCTTATATTTAAGTTGCAATGTATGTTTGATAAATTAGAACCACTTCCTCTTATCGTACAAAATGGATATTTAATATTTTGGTGCAGGTGATATGATATTTAGATATCATAATATAAATTTAGATAGTTAGCATGGCCTACATACCCCCGCTACTATTGAGGAAAAGCTCCAACAAAACCAACCTTCTTCCAGTTAACGAGATAAATGCGTTTTTTTGCAATGGAATTTGCAAGGAATTGTATATATAAATCTTTTTTTATTAACTTTGTCTTAACCCTTTAATGAAAAGATCACAAAATATCACTTTGTTCTATGCAAATTAGTAAGAAGTTATTTTTCGAGAAAAATCAGGGTAAAAGCTTATTTTTAATTATAAATCAAATAAAGAATATTAATCACATAGCGATATTTGTACGGCGATATTTATCCGACAATGATTGAATTAATAATTGAATACATGCACCATAAATAATATCAAAAAGTTAATCCAATATAATTTAAAAAACTTAATATCTAATTCTTCCCTGATAACTTTACTATTCTACTAAAACAACACAATCAGATCTAGAATGGGAAAATTTTCTGAAAACTTGAAAAATATTGTTTTTATCATTATTGTATTTTTCCCATATTGTGAACATGATAAAATTAAAACGTTTATCGCCTTTTCATTGTCAACAATATTTAAAAGAAAAGAGAAGCGCATGGTCAATAACTTCATATAACTCTATACATGGGAATTAAAGTATAATTTATCAATTTTAGAACCAATGTAATATTATTATATTAAAAAGCATTTTTTTCCTTTCATATTGTTACTTTCTCCTCATAAATATTCAAAGAATTATACTTATTACTTTTTGATTGGAACTTTGTTTTTAATATTGCCAATGTAATAAAAAAGAAAACCGGAAAATTATTTATTTGAAAAATAAATGAAAGTATTAATCATATAAATCGTAATAATAGGTACAATAATATCAATTAACATAACAATAATGTAATAATACTATGGAAAGCTCTTATTATTTTATATGTATTATTTTCATAGTCATTAGAGTGGAATTATGATTCTTATTGAAAAAATCAATTTGAATTTATTATTGGTCAAGTATTACTTAAAAACAAATTATTTCATTCAAGAAAAAAGTTGGATTGAACTAATTTCAAACTACAGAAGATGTCTACATTTGACAAAATAAATCATAATAGTTTGAACTATAAAAGTATTTAAATAAAATACTTGCTGGGATTCTTTACAGGACTTTAGTTTACCATATAGACTCCTACTTAGTATTAACAGTATATTATGTATATCTAAATATAATTAATTCTTATCTAAATATAATGAATCTAAGTTGAATTATTCTCCCTTATCTTACCCCAGAGAAATGTTTCAAATAAGTTGTAGTAATTTAAATGTTCTGAAACCATACAAAGTTCGAATAAAATCTTTGGAACCAATTTCGATAAAAAAGTATATAAAGTAAAGATATAAAGTACCTAGTTCGGTTTTCACATAAAGCTTCTCGGCACGACTAGAGGTAATATGAAGAAAAAAGTCCATGTTTGGTAAATTTAGGATAAAGTGTTTGATACGAAATCATTGCCGCACACGTACCGTTATATATTTGCACAGTTATATATTTCCGATGAAAAATCGATATTAAAATTTGAACGTATTACAATTCCTCCTTTTACGAGCAATAATAGAAATTATAAGTAGTGGATTAAGGAAAAAAAAGTTTTATTTTTTATACCTTTATTATGATACTCCATAAAGGAGATAGTTAGTTATTACTGTTTCTACTTTTAATTTTCCACTTCCTATATATAAATAAATTTATTTTTTAAGAACTTTACTTCACAAGAAATCAACCTACTTTAAAAAGTTATGATTTTATATATTGTAATGCAATTTTACAACTATAATATTCAATTGAAAATATTTCTATTATCAAATATGAATTTCCTTAATATAATTTCTTAATGTTTATCGCATGCAGAAAGCTTTGATAAATAATTAAGGTATTAATTGTATCGAAAAAGCTTCTTATTAAATTTTACCCATATCTCGGTGTTTCTGAAAGTCCGAACTGTATTAATGACGAATATACAATAATGTGATATAAACGTTGACAAACTTGTATTTTCTAAGCACTTCTATCATAAATACATAAACTGCATGTATTTATGATAGATTTACTTTGTGTTCTCTTAATTTTTAATCTATTCGTGCATCACATTTTGATAGATGTTCCTTTTCATGTTTCATATTAAAAAATTTAAAAACCTTCCTTATAAATTTCAGTGCTTTTTTATCTTTAAAAGAGCTTTCATGCAAATAAATAAACATACAGATAAATATTTGTAATTGTTTTAACAGCAAATATAAATTTTAATAACTACAAATAAATATTCAAGTTTTCATGTCTCAAACGTCCAAGAAGAAATTTATGGAAATGATTCTTGACGAATTTTTGGGACAGCTTTGTGAGAAGAAGACACCGGATAAAAATCGTTCAAAGTATAAGACAAATTATTGTAATATAATTTTAACAATTTTAATTATAAATATGTAATATTTTCCACTTAGGTTATTGTTTTACATAGTAGATACATTGATTTGTATATACCCAGTCATTAAAAACTAAAACACGAGATAGCGCAAAGATCGCAAGATAATCGATTAAAGTATAAAGTAATGAAGAGTGCATACAAGGAAATACTGTTTCTAGCAACTGTAAACTTACCTGTATTGTTTGATTGATTCCCATTATGTGATAATTTAATTGAGAACAATGATACTCGTAACACACGAAGTGATACAGAAAATAGTTAGGTATTATTTATTTTGGAATGCTAAAAAACAATCTCAATATTTAATAATCTTATACGATAACATTCTTTCTTAATATCGTAAAAAAAAAACAAATACCTAATTTTTTGCCTACAAAGCCTTTGTAAATTTACGAACCTCTAAAAAATACATGAACCCAATTTTTATGAAAATTAGTATGTAGGATTATATATGAAGGAACAGAGAAAACAAAACATGAAAAAACAACATCAGTAAATAAAGATTTTCCGTTCATAATGTTATTATTCGTGAAAAAAAATATATAATGATATCCACTTAAAAGCATTCACTATACACATTCTTGAATATCTTACCGCTGTACACATGAGCTAAAATTCAGACGTGTGTAGGGCAGATTCTATTACCTGTTTGAAGCTAAAATCAGATCTATTTATAGTCACGGATACGGCGTTGAGATTATTATATTTACAAGATATACATTTATGTGGAATGAAGCACTTTGGAAAAATCTTTGTTAATTAAATAGAAAAAGTGGATAATAATTTGAAAGATTAGTTTAAGATATATCAGCATTTTATATTTTGACGATTTAGTCACTCAATATTTCTGAGTGACCAAGCTATACGCGTCCTAAAATTTTAACGAGAATTTTATGTCAGATGTTAAATATGCAAATCATTTTTATGGTCTTTGTTTCATCACTTATCTCTGAATTTTCTTTATAATTTCATTTATATAGTTTTTTTCAATTCACGCAATTCGGTTATTACGCACCAACGGACAAAGTTTTAAAAGATTTATAGTCAATTAAAATATGACTACTAAGCAAATAAAGCAAATAAATCCCAGGAGATCATCAGGCCAACATTCAAAATTCCAAACCTAATTAATTTTTTGAAAAAATATCCTTGCGCATAGATTTCTATATAACCTCAATGTAATAAATTCGAAGTCGTTAGTGGCTCCGCTTCTTATCTTATGAGTAACGAACGATTTGTCACTCAAATGACAATAATTGAGTCGTTTTATAACTTTTGATGGAATAAAATCTTAGCTTTTAACTTATATTAGATATAAATAATTGTAGGACACGATAAATTAATTAATTTGTATTTAAATTCTCATTAATTAAAAGTCCAAGAAAATGTGTAAGTAGCAGATATGATTCCCTATTACTATTCTGTCTATTTAACCAAAAGTTATCCGAAGGCGCTCGTTCTTATGCATGCAATTAATTTTAAAAAGACTACTAGAATATTTCCAAGAATTAAGAAAAAAGAGCGATAAGTTTTTCATTGTAAGTATTCCAGGATAACTTTATAATGTGGATGAAAATCATACATAAACCATGTGATATGCGTTAACGACGGACGGTAAGTCCGTTTATAATTGAAAGAGAAATTGTCATTTTTTTTTATTTACCTACTTTTTCTTAAAATAGACAATACTTCTTGAGAAATTTTTTGCCCGTCCCGGTATAAGTTGTTTGTTTTTTTATTTTAAGGAGTCTTTTTGAAGATAATTTAAGAATTAATTTGTTTACGTATAGGTCTTATTAAATTTCTTTTCAAAGATTAAATTAAATTTCAAAAATCTAAAAAGATAGTTTTTTAAGTTAAATATTTTTACAAGTATTGCCTTTTATTCAATTTTGTAGGTTTTTATGAACAATCAAATTGTTAAACTTTGTTGAAAGCTTGATTTTATCCTTAAATTCCACAAAATATGGCATTTATAGCACATATAATTTAAGTGGGCTTTAGCCATAGACAGTAGCGGATTTAGACTTAAGCCCGTGAGGCCCGGGCCTAGGGCAACAAATTTTGAAGGGCGCAAAAATTTTCATGATGACTAAAATTAAAAATCGATTGAGTTTTCTGTAAACTTTAAGACCAAATTTTAAAGTTTATTTTATTGCGCTGTTCCTATCGAAACATTGAACCATTTTTAGGGTAGAATTTCTTTGTTAAAATAATTAATCAGGCAAGTACTAAAATTTGAAATATCTTACAAAAAGATTTTAAAAATCTTTTTTTAATGCTAGCATAGCCTCATGTCACAATATATATATATATATATATATATATATATATATATATATGTATATATATATATATATATATATATATATATATATATATATATATATATATATATATATATATATATATATATATATATATATATATATATATATACTGTTACAAAAGGAAAAGGGCACCATATCGTCTCGGGTCTAGGGCGTCTTCAAACCTAAATCCGCTTCTGGCCATAGCTACTGTTAATGAACTTGAATAAAGTTCAAATCAAAAAATTACAGTTATTGCATTTGAGTAAGTATACTTACTGTAGCTAAGAACAAAAATTTATAAAATAATTTTGAATTTGGACATTTAGATAACAATAAGTAGTATCTTTGTGTATAACTTAGATAAATAGCCTATAAACATATATCACATTCAACATTTTCCACCACAAAACTTGAAATAAAATTTTTTATTGAAAACAATTTGATAACTGAAGGGCATTCAAATTTCCAAGTAGTAATACAAGATGGTAAATATTAATATGTCATCCTTAGAAGACATATTAGGAAAGAGCAGATTTTAAAGTAAAATCGAAATTTGTCTGTTGTGTTGTGTGGCTTGCTTCATTCACAAAGTAACAAACATAGGCATAAAATACCGCAACATTGTATAATATTGCTTGATACTCAATATGTTATTATTTTAAATACAGTATAGTTAATATTGTTTTCAAAACCGAAATAGATGGAGATAAACTTGGTGGATATCTACTAGATATGTACTTAATATGCGCTCTTTCATAAAAATATCCATTACATATTTAAACTTTTCAATCTGTTGGATGAAATATTTTTCAGTTTTTTTGAATTCTAAAATACTTCATAAATGTTTATTTTAAATTTAAACCCTATACATTAAAAAAAATTTCATAGTGAAGAATCGGTAGACACTTGAAGAATTTTCAATAAAATACGTTCATCGCTTTAAGATATATTTTCGATTATAGTATCCTGAGAAAAATCGATTAATAACTGGTAATCTACACAAAACTATTCATATAAATATATTTTGTCGTTGCCATGAAAAAAAGTCAATTATATAAACCTACACGGTTACGTAAAGAATATGAAAAAATGGTTCAAGTTTGAAAAATATTTAAAAAATAAAATTTGGATTAAACAAACAGTTTATTTCTTCTTTCAATAAAATTTAATTTCAATCTCTTAATTTTATTTAGTTTCATCTTTCGAATTAAGTAAGCTTCAAATAATCCATAGAGTATCAAATAATCAACGAATCTTTCCAAAAATATTTCGGGTAATTTTATTTTTTATTTTTTGAAGTGTTTAGAGAATATTTGTGTAGTTATCTCAAAATAGAATAATAGCCGAGCTATAGATGTTTATGTAAGTGGTTAAGACAATATTCACCTGGGTACAACATGAATGTCGATCCTGAAAACAAAGTCTATAAGGTAATTTTGAGTATTAATTTTGCTTTCAGGGTAGAAACTCAATAACGAAAACTAAAACCAAAAACGATTACATAAATTTAATAAAAAAATTTATAGAAATCAATTATAAGAAAAATATAACAATTAATAGATCATCTGATGGTTGCTAATTAACGATTTTTACGAAATATAATTTACAAAATATGATCCACATATTATTTTACTTTACAAGTTGTTAATTGCTTGTTATTGTATAAAAACTATTATTGTATAATAGTTTTATCGAAATCAACAAAAATTTATGAATTTATGAATTACAAACAGTATAATGCGTATCGAAAAATTACAAATTTACAATTCGATCATATTAAACGACTTATATTTACAATAGTAAAAATTTATTTTGCAATTTGTAGGCATACGCATAACAAAATATCTTAATTATTAAACATATAACATAATATTTAGTAAATTAAATTTGAAACATTACCAACTTTTTAAACAAGTTAACAAATTATTAAATTGTATACATTTTATCAAACAATAGTGAGTAAACATTATTTTTCAAAATAATAATTATTAAATAAATTAGATGTATTGGAGAACAGCAATTTCTAAATTAACTGGTTCTTTTGTCAAATACAACCAATACAAAAATATCTAATTTCCACACAAAAATTAAATTAATTGAAAACACACCATCAATAAATGTATTTCGTGATATTATAAAATGTTTATAAACTAAACTAAAAACACGAAATTAGTGTACCTACTCAAAATTTAAATATAATTAAATTAGCTTCGAATAAATTTACACAGAAAGTTTAATAAATATTCAACCTAAATTTTGTTAATGAAACTATTATAGAACATTTTTAAATTAATAATTCATACAAACTGAAAAATATAAATTAATATCCATTTTAAATGTTTAGATCTTCAAAACAATGTAAATTTTACTATACTCAATATTGTACAAAATTAATTTTAAAATATTTATGTAGTTGAAAAAAACAACCTGAATAAAATTAGAACAACGTTGTCGGTTGAAGATCCAAGCCAAAAGAGGACTAGTTATCTCATATTTTGTTGGTATGTAAATTCGTATTTTTCTATTTTTTATGTTGTTTTAGGAAGTAATTGAAAATAAGAATGCAATAACTTTAAATTAAAATCAGCTGTTATTGAGTATGTTATATCATAAGTCATTTTATGTCTCTGTGGAAAATCATACCCATGCGTAAATGAGGAAAAAAAGAAATACTTAAGAAAACTTTTTAACAAAAAATAGATAATTTTAAGTATTTGAAAATACCATACAATAAAAGTTAGTCTAATCTTTAACATAAAAAATCCGTATAGTCGGAGGATTCTTACACCAAATCGTTTTGGAACCTTCGATTTTAGATTATTTCTCTGACTAATATATTCTTATTGTATTTTGTAATGAAACAAGTAAAATCATAAATATATAAAATTGTTTTCAAATAAATAAAATATATGTATAGAATAAACACAGAAAATGGAATGAAATATATAATATATAAAATAAAAACAAGTCCTTGTGGATATTGGTCTTAGCAATCAAATCAATAATTTCTGATTATTTCATAAATTATTTCA
The DNA here is from genome assembly GCA_020423425.1 of Chrysopa pallens. NCBI lineage: Eukaryota > Metazoa > Arthropoda > Insecta > Neuroptera > Chrysopidae > Chrysopa > Chrysopa pallens. The sequence goes on along the minus strand of CM035592.1, from coordinate 40,744,526 downwards.
TTCTATCCAAAAAAAACTAAATTTAAATTAATTAAATATATTTCAATCATGCAGATCCCAGTATCCGTACCGTGCGTAGTACGTGGAGTTCTTAATCGATTGATCCGCCACGAGTATCTAAAATTTTTAATAAAATATTCAAATTCTAGAAACTATTATTTGCCCAATTATTTGCATGTAAATTGTATATAGTAAATGCCAAACAAATATTATTGAATAATTGCAAACATTACATTTTTTGTAGTTAAGGGTTGAATATTGTAAAAATCATCGAATAAATTGCATAAGTATTCTTTTTAATTGCAAAAATGCAAAATTATTCATTTAAATTTGGAATTAAATTTTGAGAAATTCCCTATGTTAATCGATATTTTTTTTTTTTTTTTAAATTTCTGGCTTTAGCTACTTTCAGCTATATAGCCATTAACCAAAGGGGATTATTATTATTATTATTATTTATACAACAACGGTACACAGTACTGCTAGGTGGTCACCCATCCAAATACAGATAGTGACTGCTGTTGCTTAACTTTATAGATTGGTCTAAGCCTGTCATTACGTTACGTCAGTCATGTTATTCATATATTATGAACTAGCGGCCCGGTACGTGCTTCGCTACGTATAATTGAAATAATAAAAAAATTTAAGTGGAACATCAAATTCATTTATTCAAACAATAAAATATTTTATTAATTGTTATCTATTTTAAAGCTTGACGCAAAACATTTGGATAAACAATGTTTTTTGTTTTTCCATTTTGACCATGAATGAACCATGGCTGGGTGTACCGACTCTGGAACAGGCAACATAAAGTTGGCCATGTGAAAAACATGACTCCTGCAAATTCACACCACAAACGTAAAGTGCCCTTGCACCTTGTTAATGGACGCAAATGATAAACGCACAGGGTATTGTAATCGTTTGAACTCAAATGGAATATCAGTTGTAATCATTCGGATACGCGGTATCAAAAAAACTTCTGCTTTTCATTCAGCAGTTTAGATCGTAGCTTCAATCTAATTTGGTAATAGTTTTATAGCCATGGTATTTAAATGAAACGGATTCAATGTTTATAAATCTGAAATACTTCGTGGGCATACGCCTGAAGGCCTTCTTTTTCACATTTTAATAAATGGTATTACATCGTTTACATGCGGATGCAATTCTACCCTTAGGGGAAGAATTTCAAATCCTTTCTTATCGGATTCCCGGTATTTGGTGTGCACCCGATAAATTATATCCACCCGGTATTTTTACCTGGTATTTGCTGGGGTACACCGCGTTCACCCGATAATTTTCGCTGTGGTACACATACACTTGATGAAAGGTATATGGACCTTTCTCCTATATATATATATAGATATAAATGTTATTCATATACCTACCATTCACAGACTTATATATCATTTGTAGTAAGCATTTGATTGATATAGGAGTATTTCATAGCCATAGAAACGAATGAAAATATTTAGATGTATTGTGCTCTTAAATTTCTTGTAAGTTTATGTGAAATTGTATTTCTTGTCAGTTTATGTGAAAATTTCAAAATTAATTTATTTATTGGTTTGTAAATCTACAAAAAAAAAAAAATTGGATCATAATACCATTTTATTCCCTATGCTCATACACATATTATTCCTATGCAAATTTCATTTCGCTGATCTGTTACTCGGTCGATCTGGGGAACTCATTCAAACGAACACATAACTCCAAAACTACTGAACGAATATTTTTAAATTTTTAGTAAACAATAGTTGAAGTGTTCGAATTTCACTATCAAATAGTTACAGCGCTTGGAAGTTACATCTATTTCATTTAAATTTTTATATCGCGTGTTTATCTGATATTGGTTAAATATACCGTGGTATGAATTTGCATTTATAAGAATATTTGTTGTAAAATTGGATTATTCTGGGAAATCGTTATTAAAAAAATTTAAAAATCGGTAACGATAAAACCAAAATAAAAAGAGTTAAATATCCAAATTTGAAATCGTGCACGTCGATCCCGAAAACTATTAAATTAAATAAATTAGATAATTGCTATTTTCACATAAATGTCGATAGATCACATATTTTATAGCTACATCTTCACAATGTGGATGGTATTTTTGCGATTTTCGTGTTGAAAACAATAACTTTCTATCAGAGAATTATCAAATAAAATAAAAATAATATGTGTATATATTTTCAACATTCATTCATATGGACGTAATATTATACGACATATTTATATTACAGTATGGTGTTGAATAAAATATGAGAGAGTTAAAGAAAATACTTTTTAAGTAACAAAGTTTAATTTCCTATAATTATCTCAAACTGTGAAACCAACGGTGTGGAAATCATTTCAAAATAAAGAAAACTGAAGAACCAAACCACATTTATTCATACAGTTACATTTTACACTGTAAGATAGGTACAGTTGTGTGTAAAATTCATACTTATAATTCTACCCAAGATATATAAACAAAATGGTGTGTAGGTAAGTATGAAATATTTCTAAATCACTGCATTGAACAGCTCAAGATATTCAACATGGCATAATTTCTAAAGTCGTAACAGGGTGCATCTCTTTTGAAATTATACATTAACTTTATTAAATATCTGTGATATCTTAAAAATACATTACTTATTTTAAGGCAAATAATAAATAATTATATCTAAGATATAAATTTGGTGTTTTTTTTAAATCTTTCTAAATCGTTTCTTTAATAATCTCAAAGTATTCATCTTGCCAAATTTTGTAAAGACGTAGCAGGGTGCATTTATATTGAAATGTTATCCATGTGATGACTTTATGCCATATTGAAAAGTAGAATAAAAGATGAAATCTTAAATTAATTAAGTCTTTTATCTATATTATTTTCTATGTAATGTTCATTTTTAAGTTGGCATCGTTCTGATTGAGAATCACCGTTATTGTCTGAACAGCTATTGCATTTCTGTTATAAATATCGCCATTAAAAAAAAACTGCACTTCTTTCATATAAATTTGAAATTAACAAAAAATTAAGACGAAAAAAATCGCTTATTATTATTCAATTTGATAGGTAATAAAGCTTTTGTTTAAATAATTTTTAATAAACCAAAATATAACTATAAAAATATATTTTGATTAATAGTTAAAGTGCTAATACATCAGATTTTCTAAACATTATGAAAAAAAATCCAAACGAAAATTGTCTTGAATCTGCTATTCAATTTGTGATGAATATTACTGGAATTACAGAAATCGATATCTCTGGATTTCATTCTGATTATAGCTAAATTGTAATCGAAATAAAAAAATTTATCTATGTATGAGAGTGTAATTGTAGCTTAAAAAAGTGATTGCTTGTTTTAAAAAGGGAGTGTTGCACTCCTATATGCCATTCTATTACTTAAATTTCTAATCATGATGAAACAGAGACTGAATAGAACATAATATTATTGACATTGCTGCCGTCATCCCAAAGTTGGAATTTATATGTATCAGAGAATCTTTTTTCTTTTTAGCTTTAGGTTTTAGTTACAGGAAAATTGTCCGAAAGTATGATTCATAAGCAAATACGCTCTCCTCTGATTAAAAAAGTCACCATGTAAGTATATAAACCTTACATTAAATTTTTAAACTTCATTCATCTCCGAAACGAGTGTTCTATGTTATTATTGAAAGGGGAGAACACCATATAGGAGAACAATAATTAAACACAATCTCAACCCAAAATAAAATCCCAAGGTCGTTTACCATTGTAAGTTGAATTCACTACTGTTTTTTTGATTTTTGATTAGTTTCTATGTTTTACATCTGCGTTAAAAATAAAATGCAGAGTACCGTATCCAAATATCGTTGTATTATGCATAACAAGGTACTGGTACTTATTACTTACCAGTGTACTGTGTGCACTATTAAAATATTCGTCCATTTGTGAACAGAATGACAAATAGATGATAAAGAATATGGTGGTGTGTATAAGTTACTAAAAAACATTTTATTCCACGATGTTGGTTACCATTTATGATGAGCACCACATCATGCTAAAAACTTTTTTCTCTAGAGGGTTTAGGTATAAATAAAAAAATTATGTATGGTTGTAAGGAATTCCATCAAATCTTTTAATGGCTGGAAGGGTTTTACTGAAAAGATTTACTGTCGAATAAAAGTCGTGCTGAAATTACGTCAGATAATCTAATTCTTTAGGAGTTAAATTTTCAATTTCCACTTCTGAAAAAAAGGTCGAAAAATGGTTGCATAATGTTTTACTATCTAAGATCGGTGGGATTTTGGAAAAAAGAGAGTTTCTGTTTCTAAATTTACAAGTTCTTAATTTTCTCAGAGATAATTTTCTAATAAGTGATATAATCTATTAGAGATGTGCCGGATGCGAGTTACCAATGTTCAGAACCGCGGATACGGATACGGATACGGAACTTAAGTTTTCAATTCTATCAATCGGTGTCAGAGTGCATGATCTTGAAACTTGTTGACGTTTTGAAAATTCGCTGAAAAAAATGCGATACGAATGCGGATCTGTATTTTCTTGCGACTATCCGCGGTTGCGGATACGGTCACGAAAATCCGGCACATCACTGTAAGCTTTTTCGAAATGTTTCTTTTATTGACATTAAATATGCTTTCATTGCAATTATTAAATAATTTTGTGTTTTTGACGTCGCTTTTATTGAGGAATGTTTGGCGACAGATTACCATCTTCTGATTTATGAACAGGCGTTTTTATACCCCACAAATATGGAATATTTGAACGTTATTTAAAAATTTTAAAATATTCAACACACTAACAAAATACTCGTATAAATGCTCGTAGAATCACTTGTTTGATCACGATAACTCTTAATCGAAATGCGATAGCGAGTTGAAATTTTTATGTTGTATTCTAGTTCAAAAAAGTGAGTTTAAATTCATAAAGAAATGACATTTGTTTGAAACATTTATTCAGGAATAGTTTAGTACTCCACACAATTTTAGTTTAAAATTTTTAATTAACATGTTTTCTAATTATTTGTGTGTATTATTATACTATATAAACTATAATTAACCGAACTGAAGTTCAATTTCTGATTCTAAACTATATGCCGATAATTTTAACAATTTATACTGTTAGTTGTTATCTTCATTTGTTGTTATCTTAGAAGAACAAAAATCTTTGATTATATATGACAAAAAGTTTTTCCATTTTCGTTCTTTCGTAAAATATTAACAAACAAACTGTTGCATTTATAAAGCATTACTTTTATGTCATCGAATTTCAATATTTCACATAAAAGTTTTTTGAAGTGAAACTTCTTTAGGCGCGACTAGGGAGTAACTCAGATTTTTTTTCTGACGGAAGTAACGTTTCCGCCATTTAAAAATAATAATAATTCTGATTGGTTGTAAGTATGTTTCCGCCATTTAAAAATAATAATTCTGATTGGTTGTAAGTATATGTCATATACTACACGCTTCTTGACTTAATTAAATTTTTTGAAAATCTCTAAATATACTTGTTTATTTATTACTTTTAAAATAAGTAAATTAAAAATAAATTTTCTGACAATTGCGACATTTTATAATATTAAATAACAAGGTTATATTGACATGTGCTGATCTAACCTTCAATTTGCTACTCTCAATTATTTTAAGAAATTATGATGACATTCAATTACCTGTTTCGAATGAATAATATTAATATAACATTTAAATAATCTTTGTAAAGCACATGAATAATAAATATAATTAAATTATAATATAATATTTATTTATTTAAGTTAATATTTAATCATTTCAGTGATATATGTCGTCAACGCCAAAGAAGTTTTACTTCAATCGCGCGTAAAGGTTACACGCACATTTTTTTTTTTTTTGTATCCAATGTTTGAGTTTCTGTATTAGAGAGATGTAAGTTGACTAGTAATTCATTTTCCAAATCACTAATTATTTTAGTTTCACATTATTTTCTACCATAGAAAATTGTAATAGAATCCACTAATGAAAGGTTTTTTTCATGATTTTTTAAAAAAAATTTAAATAAAAAGTGCATACTTACGAAGATTTTATTTCGAAATTGGTACTACTGGCATAAGCACTTTAAAGGGGTGAAAGGGATTTAAAAAATTGAATTATGAACCATTCGAGTTACTAATGACTTTATTGATTCTTTTTATTTCCATTGTACAAATCGAATACGTCAAAAAAAAGCAGTATAAAGAATACAATAATAAAAAAAATTAATGAATATGCGGTTTTGGCGAAATTTTATATACATATATATATATTTATATACATATATATATATATACAACAAAAATACTCAAGAGTACCTAAAAATAATTTAGTATTCATGGCGTATTCAACAATATTTATTAAAAGAAATATGTCAAAAAGAAATAAATTATGAATGACAATAAAAAATACAAAATTTAATAAAAATTTAAAGCTTAAATGAAAGTAAGGCACCCAGAAGTCATCTAATGAGCTTAGACAGAGGTATTTATTATATAAATTTTTGTAGACGTTATAAACCCATGTTTATTTTTCTGTATTTCAAAAATTGTGTTTTTAAGGCCAAATTTAATTCGTATCGCTTTTTTTTAGATTTTTTAATTTTTGAAACTTATTTTACTGATCCCCTTATTATTAGTCCGTATGTTCCGTATGGCACTGTGGAGTAGAAATTAGCATAATTGATTGTTAAAATACCTTTCTGTTTCATTTTACTAATACGAAAACATATTTTATTAAGCATATATTGTACTGAATTAAAATGTGATTCCCAATTTTACATATGTTTAAAACAATATCCAAAAACTTTACAGCCTAAATATTAGAAATCATTACAATTACTAGGAATTGATAATTAGTGTAATAATTTGTGTTTTACTTTCATTCAAGACATTATTAAAACATCATTCAGTAATACGGTTAATGAAATTTTCTTTAGTAGAAAATCAAAATTTTCGGGTTGGGGTGCCGTGAACCACATCGGTAGTGTCATCTGCATATAGAAATAAATCACTATTTATAATATATCCTTTAAGCAATCGGGTTAATCGTTAATGAAAATCTATAACAGTTTGAGTCCCAAAATCAATATATGTGTGACATCTTCATCTTCATCTTCATTTTCATCCCTTCTCTATCTTTGACAGATATGTAGTTAATATATCGTGTATTTTTTCCTAAATTCTAAAAGAAATATTTTATTCAAAATTATTGTCTATTGATAGGCATAATACTGCTTGACGAATTTACCTTCATGAAATTAATAGAATCTTTTGCCTTACTTTTAGAATCTTTAAATATACGAAATATTATTCAACATTATATAATATTAACTAAGGGCATCATCATCTTTATATATTTATTTCATTCATAACATAATACGCGTATTAAATAATATTAATATTTTTTATTTAAAAAGTTCATTTTAAATTTCTTTCTAATTGTACAGATGAATTTTTAAATTCGTAAAATAAAAATAAATTGTCTTTCAAATTGAATGATATTTCTAATCCCGTAGCATGTGACCATTCGACCAGCCACGTAAAGGGTAAGCAAGTGTTAAAGTAGACAATAAATGATTGCACCTCATTTAAACCTATTGCCGGAGTTAGGTAAGGAGAAGTACCTCTCAGCGACTCTTTTCAGATTAGTATTGCAAGAAGAAGTGTCTCTCAGCGTCTCTTTTCATAATAGTATTCCATAAATTAATTGAACACATTACTCAAAAACGTTCTAATGCCTTCACTCATATGTGAAAATGTTGATGATGTAGCCTTCATCGGTCGAACAAAACACAAATTGGTTGACCTGTTTAAGAAACAAAGTGCAGGTATAAAAAATGAAAATTAAATATTATTCTGCAGAACCAGAATCTGTTAACAAGCAAATGTTATGATTATTATAAATGAAAAATCTGTCGGTGGAGTTGATAAATATTTTTTCGAGAAAGTTAATGAAGGATTTGTTTTCTATTTCCATTGTAAAATTAATTTTTGGATTAAAACTATTAAGAAATTTGAAATAGTTATTTTATCTGGTATAGGTCGATGATATTCATTGTTAGTTTCAAAGGACAGATAACTATCTCAAATTTCTTACTAGTTGCAAAAATTTATTTTTAAAAGGAAATAGAAACCTAATCCTCCATCAACTTTCTACACTTGTCAATAATACGTTGGCACGTTGGTACGTTGGTATTCATTACGTTGAAATTCCAATAACTTCTCATTTAATTTATACAGAAATAATACTTACCCTGACGCCACAACCCCTGCCGATTCTGTCCCGGTTTCTAAAACGAAGGAACTGAGCATCATAATTCAAATAGGAGTAACTAATGGATACAACCCCCGAATTATAAGAAGTCTTATTAATATAAAAGAAAAACAAGCCATAAACCAAATATTCTCTTATATTTTATCCAAATCAAAAAATTGTATAGTATCTCTCCCACATTTGGAAAAAATCTCACAACAAATTAGAAATCTCTTTCGGAAATATAAAATATAACAAACTTTTAATAACAATGTTAATTTAGATAATTTTTATTGTCAAAGTAAAAACCTCCATCTTTTATAAAAGTGGTGTATATAGATTCATATCCCCAAAGCAATGCCGTTTATGTTCGTCAGTCGGATAGATCATTTTAATCAGGTACAAAAATAGTACATACGTATCCATCAAACTTCTAACTACTCCATTCATCTTACCAAATCAGTTCATAAAATCTATATTGAATACAAGTCGGAAGTGTTACATATTGAATACAAGTCGGAAGTGTTAAAAATTAAATTAGCTAGAAGCCCTTAAGATCATTTAATTAAGTAAAAACCTAATTAAATTAAGTATTTTTAATCTTTATTTTAACTACCTACATTCAATTATAAAAATAAAAATATTAGCTGGGCGAAGCCGGTCACTTTGTTCTAAGTCAAGCGATCACATTATGATCAATTCACTGCCACGGTTATTTTAATGGATCATTTACCGTTGCCTGGATTCTGACTCGCAACTCACTCCTCCACTCACTAGACCACTTAGTCGGTAAACTCGTTTAATAATGGTATTTTTATGTTTTAAAAGAGGTTATAGCAACAACAGTAAGTTGTATATATATATAAATAATATGCCGGCTTGTGCAGGAAAATTTTAAATAATTTATTTAAGAAATATATATATATATATATCCAAATAAAAAATATAATAGCTAATGGTAATATTACTTTCACAAACAAATTGAAATGTAGAAAATGGGCCATATGAATAAATAATTAACGTGACTAACTAAAAGGAATTTTTTTATGTCAAAGTGTAATGTATGTTATAATATAAATATATATATATATATATATATATATATATATATATATATATATATATATATATATATATATATATATATATATATATATATATATATATATATATATATATATATATATATATATATATATGTGTGTGTGTATAACGTTTTCTATCATTCGTATATATAATATAGTATATATTTTTACTGTTGGATACAGAAAATATATCACTGTGACTGTTGACTTTTAGCCAGATCCATTCGTTATGTTCTTGTGTATTCGAAAAGTATATTTATGAATGGTGCAATTCGATAAAGAATCTTACCAATCTGGATAATGTCTAGACACTGATGTTACATGCCTGTCTATATTAATTGGGAAACAAGAATGTTGGGATCTCTTTGTTGGATATTTTTTATCATAAAAAGTTTACCAAAGTTATACCGTTTGAAAAGAACTGTGCCAAACGATTGCAAAATATTTTTTTGACGTGCTTATTACCGTTAAGTTGTTCGAGTATCAATATAAATTTTCGACTTATGACAATATTTTCAATAAATATATTTTATGTTTCTTCAAAATTCGGATTGGTTTAATAATTAAAAATTTTTTTATATGTCGACGTTTTGGAATTTTCTGAGCAATTTTGGTCGTGTCGCACGTGAAAATAGACAATGTGTTAATATTAGACGGAATAAAATATGATGTATTTCATTTTGCTTGCTGCCGACGTTTGTAAACTGAGTAAAATTACTACCAATATTTTGTTGGAAAATGTTATTTTTTATAAAATTTTAATGAAGTGACCCATTTTAAATGTGTATGTGTATTATATCAAATGATACTACTTACTTTATATACGTTTGCTGTATGATATAAATTTGATCATAAATACCATAAAAATTTATCTAAAAGTACTACCAGACAAGTTCGTAAATTAATTTTAAGAGAAAATTTTGTATAATTAAGAGATTGATCTACGCAGATTTTTAATGGTAGAATCTCAATTTAATTGTTCATTTACTCACGTGAAGTTTTTGATTTATCTGTTGCTTGAAAAATTCATAAAGCTCAGGATAGAAAAATAGTTATCAGGATAGAAAAAAAAGAAACTAAAAAAATAGTTTCTTTTTGTAAATTTATTCACACAACACAAACTTATTCACACACACCGATTTGTGTAATAACTTTTTTCTCTAACTAAATTTTGAGAAATGGGCCATTTATTGATAGACATCTGCTTTTTTGTTATTGTAGTACAAAGATTCAAAAACAAATGAAAAAACCATTTTGTTCGCCAAGTATTACAATAAAACCAGATATCATCTGTCCTTAAACCTGAAAATTGTAAAAAAAAAATGGAATTTTAAATATTGTCTGGGAAAGGTTACCCGGTGTTGTCACATGTCGGAGAAAATCGCTTGTGCATCTGTTGTTAAATGATCATCTGTGAATAATAAAAAAAATATAAAAATAAATGTCCGTCAGCTCCAAGTCTATGGGGGTAATCGAAAATTATACTTACGATATAAAGGTTGTTTACCATGTTTAAAAAAGTACTTCAAAATATTGATTTCTTTATAAAAAGTCATAAAAAATAAATATTTTTGAATTATAAATACGATCTCTTGCCATAAAATTACATGAAAATTATTGGAACGAAGTTCCTTACGGCAGGCTTGGAGGGGATAGGGATTTTGCTGCGCGACCGAACTGAAAAAAATGTGATAGTAAAACCGTAAGAAAAAATGCGTGGAATAAAACCGTTAAATGAGACGTAATTATAGTAACAATGTCAAGTAAACCAACAAGTGACTTGAATGCAATTGACAGTGATAATAGTGGGAAATTATTCAGTGCAAAAGAATTAAATACGTAAGTATTAGTTTATTCTTTATTAATAAATATATTAATAAATATATATTTATAAATATAAAATATTTTACATTGGTTAAGTAAGGTTTTTCTTTAAGGTTAATCTTTCTTGATGATTCGATTCTACATTAGCCGAAGGAACTTCGTTCCTACCTGGTGTCCCACGACACCACATCATTTTGTTTTTTCATGTACAAACGGTGTCTGACATTTTGGAACTACCCTATTCTTCCATATGAAAATTTTAAGAAGTGCATTTATCAATGAATTATATGATGACGGACACCAACTATTACGTTGCTTGAGGGAGAAGTTCTCATGCATTGAAATCTATAACTGACACATTCTGTATAATATATTGGTATTGTTGGTTATATCTCTCGCACTCCATAGTGGTTTGTCGTTTCAGTTGGCAACTGAATGATTAGATTGCTTTTTACTAGGCACATATATAGGTAAGTTAGTAGATGTATGTGTGTAGGTATGTCTATATAGATCAAAATAGGATTGGGATATATGGTGGTCTCAAGTTCGATGCCGCGTGACGGACGATACCCTGGTGACATTACATTTGTTCAGTTGTAACATATAGGTATATACCTCACATACATACAAACGAATACATGCGATCCAATTCGTAAAATAACGACACTAAAGAGATTTCATCGTTCGATATAGTATTGAAACGCATTATAAATATATTTTAGGCGAGATAAATTTACTTTCAATTACCGAGAGTTTCCAAAATCCTTTAATTAAGGAATAATATTAATGACATACAATAAAAACTTATTGATGTTTTCTTTCAGTAAAATGGTCACTTAAGAAAAACCATATTATTATTATATTTCATTCCATTTACGATTGTTATGTAATCATTTTAAGCTAAATATGATCACAATAATTTACAAAAATATATACAAAGGATCAATTGTAATGATTGTTGCTTTCAAAAAATAAACTTCAGTTTTGTAATCATTTCCAATGTTGAATAAACAAGACACACAGCTTGTACTCCTGAAATTTTGCTTGTATGGATAAGATATTCGGTTCAATTTATTAAAACAATTCAGACAGGAAAGGAAAATAAGTTTAAACGGAAACTGAACATAAAACTGTATAAATTAAGAGCTAGAATCGTATAAGCTTAATTTAAGCAAAATTCTCGATAAATTTATTTAGTTTTAAATACAAAAGAAAACTAATTTTTGCTAACCCTTGGTTGTAATAGTTTAAATAATACGCTCATTTGTAAACATATAAATATGTTATCATGTTAATTTTTGAGTAAACATTGATGAAGTTATTCATCTTTATTGGGAAACCAACATCGATTTCTTTTATAAAAAGTCGAAAGAAAATTATAGTAGCCAAAAGACCACATCACAATTAATTTTTCTCCAAATTGATATTTTCTTCTTCAATATTAGGTTTCAAGATTAACAAGGCATGAAACATTCAAAAGAACAAGTATCAGATCTGGTGATTAAAATTGTTCCATTCAAAAATCGTCAATTCTTCAAGCCAGTTATCATGAAACATGATTATTTCCGCTCAGTTTGTGGAGTTTTGCTCACCAAATCACCTTATTAGAACCAGATCGATATTTTCACATGAATGTAACAATTTCACACCTTCAAAAAATAGCCAGTGATATACGGAAAACACTTTTGTATCACATTGTTTACATTGAATATATCTATAATTATATACCCTTTAAGAGACTTTCCGTATCACGTGGGAATGTAAATTCATATATTCAAAAGGTTTATTAGCGTACCAAACATTTAATGTTTACCTAAAAATCTCGACTAATTTGTGTATGCTGTTTGTTAGTAAATACCTGATTTCATTACCTGAGAATACTTTAATATTATACAACGACTTTTTACATTACAAACAACTTCATGCGTTTATTTGTTGGTTTATATAACAAATTTCTTTTAAATTACTTCCAATTTTTCTATACTAATGTTTTTAAATTTGAGAGATTTTTGTGTAAAAGTCCCTTGTGTAATTGTTCAAATATTTAACTGATGAAAACTAAACACTACCTTCGGTCTTACTTTGCAACCTGAGTTAAACTATCCAATTTAAGATATGAAACCGTTGTTTGAATGAGTTAAAAATTTTTACAATAAGTATGCTGTTTTACCATTATGTATCGGGTAGCTGATCTGAATCTCACTCGCATCCCGAGAAAACATTTTATTTTATTTGTACTTTCTAAAACGTTCTTTAAGGTATGTAAAACTAGACTCAATATCAAATCAAACTAAAAAAAAAAAAAATAATATTGATTCGAAAACAAAGAAGCTTTATGCTTTTTAAAATTGTTTCCACTTGCAAAATGAAATGTTATATACTATCAATATTTCCAACAATATTTATTCATTTTTGCTTATATTTATTAATTTTTAAAAATTATTTCAAATTTATGTTCGTGAGATAAAAGCGTTTATAGAGATTTAAGAATTAAAAAATTGCTCCCCTCTTGGCGACATAATATTTTACTGAGCTATGTTTTTTTTTTGAGCTACTAAGGTCATTTACACGTATGAATTAAAAACTATTTTTCTTAAATCTGAGCTATGGCTGATATAGGTAATAAAATGTTTACCATTGCAAAGTTATTTTTTATAAAATAACAAAAAACTTCGATCGAAAACTTCTTGACTCACAATGTTGTCTTTACGGCACGCTACCCTTCGCTGCATTTGAACCCCAACAATTGCAGTGAATTCCCGTCAATACATTTTTCACTTTGTTTGGTAAAAATTTAATAATATATTAAAAAAATTCAATGGCGAATACCCTTAATGAGATCATTAACACAAATTTTATAACAATAATAATTCAATCGATGAATGAATTTAATTTATAATTTTAAAAGATTATAATCAGCACAGTCTAATTTTATGTTGGTTATTTTTTTACCGATAATATTTAATCTAATCAATATTTTATCTGCATAATATATAACTATAAAATTATTCAAACACGTTTTTTATTTTGCGCCCTTTTTTCTCATTCTCTGTTCTCTATAGTTGTAGAGTAATAATATTATAATATGAACGTAAATTAATGGAAAATTATATACGAATATTTTTAATGACAGTAAAATACTATACTTATATACATAACGGATGATTCATTTAAATGGACATCGTATTAAAATACTGAAGTCAGGAAGGTTTTCAACAAAAAAGCTTGCTTCGTACTCAAGGCAAGTAGAACTCAAGTATAGTTTTAGACATACAGTCTGGCCACGGCTTACGGCCACAGTGCTCGCTTCGTTGGCGATGAATATACAACAGAACCAAATAATTCAAATGTTTTTTCCAATTTCATAAAAAAAATAAAAAAATTACTAAAATACTTTACATGTGAAAACAAAGACGCAAAATAGCTGCCAAAAATTTACGCGACCAAAAGTAGTCAATGTCGTTCTCTAACGTCCAAATAAAAATAAAATCGAAACCACAATACATTATTTCCAGCTAAATAACTATTTCCAGCTAATGGACTTTGAAATTATTTCTAATGGGCTACATTTTCAAAGCTTTTTTGAGTTTTCTAAAAATTATACGACTTTGGCACGTTCTTTGATTCGATAAGAATCTATTAAAATAGATTTCTAACGGTTGAAAGTTTTAATCCTTCATAGGACAGGAATCCATCACCAAACTCGATTTAATATGCGATGATGTTTGCATATTACTAAGTATTCGAAATATATGAAATGTTTGCAACATGAATTCTTTTCTAAAACATCGAACGAATATTCGAATAGTTTAATTACCATACTTGATAACTGAAATTGTTTTTGAACTGCAACTTTTTTCAGCATCATTGTGATTTCAAACTCGATGAAACGTCAAAGCAAGTATAAAACTAGGCAGCCATATGCATCTATAGGATATAACAAGCGAGACATAAGATGTTTATTTATTACATAATCCGAGTGTTGTACGTGTGCTAGTATATGTGTGTATGCACCTACGTAAAGGCATCATAACAACCGTGGTGTGTTTTACACATGCATTTTTAAAAGCATCGTAACAACAATAGTATATCGAAAATTCAAACTTGGGTACTAGCTATGATAAATTATTGATAATGTATATAATATACATGTAAATAAAAAACATAATAAGCTTAAACTTGGTATCAATATCATCAAAAATAAATCCTAAAATTATTTATTTGTCTCTTGATTAAACGTGAGATAGAATGAGATGGAAGAGATCATACATAGTGTGTTTATTACAAGGTTCGAGCGTTGTACATATGTTAGTTGTGAAAAATCTTACTCGAATACTGGATATGATAATGTATTTTGAATAAAATGGTAAATAATTTTAAATCTTATATCAATATTATCAGAAATAAACCCTACATTATTTTTATTTGTTTTTTTTATTAATTTATTTTTCACTAAACATAAATCAAATTAACAGTTAATATAAACCGAACATAGGAAAAATTTAAGAACTGCAATGTAGCTTGAATGAAACCACCTGTACGTTCATAAAAGGTAATAAATTTAATATTTAAATGAATCATGGCTTTTATCAATCAATATCACTTAACTTTTTATAATACCAGATACTTTTTTAATAATAATACTGTTTCACTTCAGTCAGTTTGGCTTACTTATGTTATAACATTCATACTGAATATGTATTTTGTATACCTAGTACATTTTGTCATTAGAAAAAAATACACTGCCAATTGATACAGAGGAAACTTCCTATTGATGTATGAATATATTTTATTAAATAGCTAGGCTATCATGTGCTTGACCGATTGAATATAAATTTGGATATTAGGTTTAGATATTAGCAAAAATGCATTTGTCACGTCTTTACTACACAAATTACTAAAATTATGCTCAAATTTAGCTGGTTTAATTTATCGTGATTTTTTGTTCCATGTTTATTATTTTTTAAATTACGATTTTTTACAAAAAACCAATGGCTTGATCGAATATTGAAAATCGGTTTAGTTATTTAAAAATTAAAAATGTGGCTTCATTTTATTTCTAAATTGTTATTCTCTTTATTATTTTTTTCAAAATATCTGAAATAATCGATTTTTATGTAATTTAAATGAGTAAAATAATACTAAATCACGTATTTGCACACATAATTTTATTTACGTGAAAAATAAAAGCTTCATTTCAACCCCTGTATCCCATCACATACTCCTCCACTATTCACAGATGTTAACATATCGTAGACCCGAAGACATACCCGCAAAGAAAGTTGTATCGAAGTTTCAAAAATGTTTGGAAAAAAAAATGTGCAAACATTTTTTAAATCGAAGTAAAAAACTGTTTTCTTTTTCAAAAAGGAACACAATACTCCCAATATGGGAAAGATATTGCTCAAAAGTAATATATTATCAACAGCAAACATTTTTTACTCTACATAACAGTGTAGATTGTCCAGAAAACTGACTTAACCCGATTCGAGTTCAAAAGTTCGATGTTATATTCTATTCAATTAAAATTAATTGATGTTGAAACTGATACAATCAGTGTAACTTGTTTATAATTTTAAAAATATTCTATTTTTTTAGGTGATGCCTTATCTGGGATTACATTTCAATTTAAATTGCAAATGTATTTTGTATAATATTCTAACCCCGAAATATATGTTTTTATCCAAACTACTTCCTGTCATAATTTAATTTATTAACCCCATGACACAGTGATGGCGCTGATATCAGTCATTCGGTCACAGTTAAAAAAAATTGGAAAAAATCGATTATCTCCATACAGTGACTACTGTGAGGTTGTAAAAATTAATTCAGTGATGATATTAACACCTGAAGTATACCTAAATATATTTTTGCAATTATTTTGATTTTTTAATTATCTTTAATTATTAGGTTCTTAAACTCATGTAAGTATACCTAAGTAATTTTTTGAGTCTGCGGCCGCACATCACACTTTATTCATTAATTAATTTACTTGTTTGGCGGCGACTCAAAAAAATTCAAAATAATTACAAAAATATATACCTAAGTATACTCACATTAGTTTAAGAACTTTGTTAGGTAAAATTGAATTAGATTATTAATTTTTGATTTTAAGGTTTTGCGGCGTTTAAATTTTTTGTTAAACAGTTTTATCTAGCATCAAAGCGTATTTAATGGTTATTTCTCGAAAGAAATAATGTTGATCTGTATTTGAATGTAGCCACGAGCAACTACAAAATTTATATAAAATATTTTTTGGTAAGGTTATTTATTTATTTTTTTAATTAAAATAAATAATAATAATAATTTTAATGCCAAAAATTATAAAATATATTATTATACAACATATTTATATCCACAAATGATTCTATAACATGCTATCCTGCGATGAATATTTTTCTTCAATATTCGATGTTTTCCATTTGCTTCAAGGCATTTCAAAAGATGTAAAGTTAGATTGTATAATTCAGACTCTCGAGGCAGTTCGCAGGTCGCATTTGAATAGTTTTTCCTAAAAAATAATGAAACAAATCCCTGAAAAAACTTGGTAATGTTACTTTAATGAATTTGTCGATTACCATGTATCACTGAATTGTTGCATAAGAATAACAAATTTATAAATTCTTTTAGTATATTGAATACAAATAATTTACAATTAATTGAACCAGATTAAACTACCATTGTTAAATGCCATGAACATAGCACACTGTATTAAACGTTTGTACTCAATAAATATTTTTAAAATTATATTTGTTTATAAATTTTGTTATTTTTATTTTATAATGTAATTAAAAACGCTGCATAAGATTTTTTTAAAGCAGATCACAATATATTTTATTCATTTTTAAAATTTTTTTCCATTTCATGAAATGCTTTCAGTTTTTTTTTTGTTTATTCTTCGAGCGAAATATTAATTTACTGTAGATACAAAACGAATTATTTTTCATTTAACTACGAACAACTTCGATAATTTCAATGGGTTTTTATTTGTTTTAGTATATATTTGTATTTATGTAGTCAGTCGTCTTGATCTTGATAACATCAAATTTCAATTAACTTTTGAAATATTTGGTATGTTTTCAAGAGTTTATTTTTCCGGATATTGATTCACTTAAATAATAAAGAAATATATAATTTACTTTAAATTTTATTTATAACTAGTTATCAAATTTAAATCAGTTACAGTTGTAAAATATAGAAAATAATGAAAAATTGCTATTCGTGAACCGACTCTATTCGGAAGGAAGTTATATTTTTATTGTCATTTATACACCGTTATACACAAATGTTGTTCGTTGATTCAATATTTGAATCCATTTAATGCTTTCAATCTCCTGGATGATAATAATGTGCATTGACTCGTGGACCTGAATTCTTATTCCGCCATTTTAAAGTTGTCCAAATAAGATTCAATAAAGCATTGACTACTAACACACCAATCTCTCTACACTAAAATTTTCGTGTTTTCAACTGAAATCAACTGAATTTTCAATCGAAATTAACATTGATACTTCAAAAATGGGTTTTGGAAATTCATTTTACAAGGAGAAATCATTAATATTCAATTTTTATTCTTATATTTGACCCAAGAAATGAGTCAATGTTTTCTCTGAATGCCTCTCATGTCAATTGTTTATATTTGTTAATAAAAGAAACATAACTATAGTTTTTATACTTATGCTCACATAAAGTAATCATATTTTGCATTAATTTAATCAATATAATCATATTGTTACAATTAGAAAACAAACCAAGAAGCAATAAGGAGAAAAAATCATTTTAAAAAGAAATTTTTAAGTGTGATTTTTTTATTCAATGTTCATCCTAATACCTATCGTTTGGTAAAAAAAATGTTTAACAAAATTCGACCAGGAGTTTTCAATTTCGTCGCTATTTTTTATCATGGCTTGTACATTATTTAGTTTTAATATGTCTGGTTATTACAACAACAAAAAAGTATATTTTAGTTAAAACATCTTTTACAAAACCATTATGCTTGATTTATTTTAAAAAAATTAAAAAGTGTATGCCATTTTGAAAATTTGGTTTGTCTTCATTGTTATTTTTAAATTCGGCGAGTGATAGTGCTGTAGTTGGTTGCAAAATATACAAATAGTATCTAATATACAATAGGAAAGATGAACCAGTTTTTGTATCACTTCAGTAGATGCGTCTTTACTTCACGAACATAGATTGAAGTTATTTTAAAAAAATTTACAAAATATGGATGTTTAAAATTCTTAATGAAACAAAAAAGATTTGCATACGTCACATCATACATGTTCATCCCCATAGTGATTATACATAAGAGTCATTCTACGGTAAGAGTTCTATCGATATGTCTATGGCACTTATACACACTTTCCTTCAAAATATAAGATAAATAGTGTTAGTATGCACAATGTAAGTTGATTGTGAATAAAAATGCTATATAAATAACATTATTATTCGAAAATTTTGTTGTGCTCACCTATAGAATTTTTTTTGTAAAAAAGAGACAGAAAAATATTTAAGAGCTTATAACTTATTCGTTTTTGAAACAATTTAAATATAATTTTCGAATTTTAATTGGTATTGAGCCTGTTTTTTCACATTTTGATGGGTAAAATAGCAATTTTTTTATTGCTACTACCCTGTTATAATAATAAATATTAATAATTTAATATAAAAATTTTGTATTGATACACATTTTATATTCCAACCTTGTATTCTTCGCACCAACATTGATTTTATACTTAATATATTTTATCAATCTCTCAGCTAAAACTTTTCCCATCTTACACAAAAAGAAACAATACAGGACTCTTTACCAGTTTTATACTTCAACATATTCGGAATATGTCAATTTTTAGCTAATCATCATGTAAAAAAAATATTTTATGAACGTAACACATGATATTAAACAAAAGTCTATATCTATATTGGTAGAATTATTGGTACTTATAATATACACTTCACATATCCATCCGCTTTAAATTCATCTATATACAGATCGTTTTTGGTATCTCTTTGCACACTGAATTAAAATTTAAATATACCTATAAATAAGATGGGAATTTGTATACATTCATAGAAATATATTACACTACTAGTAAGAAAAGAATTACGGAAATATGGACAAGAAATAAAACAATCAAACTATTCTTTCATAGTGCGACGTTTCGTTTTAATTTCTTAAGTACAATATATATTCTTTCCTTTAAACAAAACAGTATATATGCGTGCGTTTAAACAAAATAGTATATATGCGTGTGTATGGTAGTGTTGTTGTAATGTAAGCCACACACAGATATAATATATTTGTGTGTGTCATAGTGTGTGTAACGTTTTTTTTTATTGATTTAATGGATTTTTTATGCATAATTAAAAAAAAAAAAAACAATAAACATTCTTCATTCTCCTGTGTATAAACTATAAGTGAATCAATTTTCATACTCCTCCGCCCGTCCAATTTTCGTAAAAAATTTACACATAGTTTACAAATGCATACTATATGTATATGAGTCAACACATTTATGTTTTACTCACATTAAAAATCGTACGTTATTGTATTTATTTGTGTAATACATTTACATGTATGTTCACAAAATTGTAATATTCTATATACGTATATTTAAACATTGTTTTTCGTATGTCAAGATGTACTAAAAACGATATTTATATTAATTATTCACATAGTTACATACATATTACGTTGTTGGGTCGATTGAAAAAAAAAAAGGAAATGTCGAGGATATGGAAACTTGAAAGAGTACAGTAAAGTGAGTACCAATAATATATACATATTTTCAATCAATACACCCCAATTAAAATTTCTAACGAACGTGAACCCACAATCACCTACCTATTCCTCGTCAACGCATACAATTAAATACCATACAACGTGGTATCAATGGTGCATGTATTATATATGCCCTTATATTATATACACATATCTACATGAATATAATGGGTGTTTCAGAGCAGTCGTCAATTGTTTAATGATTAAATGAGGGAGTTATGCGATATTCGAAGCCAAACACGGACGTCGCGGGAACGTGACGATTCTGCGGTCTCATGGATACACACAGAAGGAATGCAAGTCTCTTTCGTCATGCAAACAACATGTCTTCAACGAATTATAATATACCAAATTTGAGAATAGCGATTTGCTCATGACATGCCTTTAATAACAAAATTTTGATAATATGAATATTATTTAAAAAAATCTTATTAACCTTAGATTACAATATTTTGTATTTTATAAATACGTATTTCGACTACAAAGTAGTCATCATCAACCTGAACTAGCTAGTCGTAATGATTCTCCGAGGAGATGTTACTCGTTGAGTATTTGTTGATGGTGACGGAGTGCATTCGATCTACGGAATTGGGGCAAAAAATGGAAATTTATAAAATTTTGTTATATTATGGTGCAAAATTATGGTGCGTCTAGTTTCTGACACGTTTTTTGATATATGGTTAATTTTGATTAGAAACAGAAAATCATGAATGACTTATAAATCCTAAGTATTATTTGAAGGAAGTTTTCTAGTGGAATCGTTCAGAATATCTAATATCAGCCCGTTTTGTGGGAAAGCCGATATCTTAGTCTTACTCCACTTAGAATTTTACGTAACTGAAACATTTTAAACATTTAAAAAGTAATTTTTGTTGAAAGTAATAACTTTATGGAAGATCTTCAAAGCTTTTAACGTGCAAGAAGTTAATTTCATTTCATTTGGTATTTTTAGAGATTTTTCCTAAATGAAAGAAAGAAATTCAAAAAATTTTAGAAGCTTTTTTTCAACACGGTATCCAAATCATAGTTACGATAAAAAATCAAAGTTATCGGAACTAAATCAACATATCCAATTTCAAACCGACTGAGTGGTCAAGGGAGTAAATGCACTAATACCAGATGTGATCAATTATAATAATAATAAAAACTGGGCGGAAAAGTTGATCACACTGTCGCCATGTGATGGATTATAAACGAAAAGGTCTAAGTACAAAGAACGCTGTTGTGCTTCCCCATTTAATATACACATACTGCTCCAATTTCAAGTCCATAAGGCAAGAGACAGTGGTTCGAATTGAGGTTAAAAAAATTGTTCTATACTAACTAAACAAGTTAAATAGAAGCTGGTACAAACTGAACGTGCATTCAACAAACGAGATCGCAGCTGTAATTATAATTGTTCTCTCTGTACTCGTATATAAATTCATACCTGTATGTGTATGGAATGTAATGGCTTGTTATTTCTGCATAGTAATTTGTTAACTGGTTGAATGGTTGATTACTACAAGTTATGATTTATGGTACACAGTGCATATACATATCTATCTATCTACGTACTACTGAATTACCTACTTCTATATTAAATATGGAATTGCCTACCTCTCTCTACACACAGTAACTACAAATACACATTTGTAATGAATCGTACGATATTTAGTTAGCTTTACAGTAGATGTTAAAAAGATACTCTTGTTACCACATTACATTTAGTTTTTATTATTTCAAAAATTATACTGTGCTTTACATTTTGACTTACTCACATGCCAATGAAATTTGGTATAACGATAGCTGAAATGAAATTATTTATATAATTAAAGATCCTTTTAACTTTATAATTATAAACCAAAATTCATTAAATACTGTAACATCTTGTACATTCCGTAAACTTGAGTAGTATCCAAATATCTAATAATTTATTGTTGCTATTTGATGGTGGTATCGTAAACTAAAACAAGTGGTCTAGGTGAAAGATGCAATGGAACCAATGAGGAAAATGATAACACAATAATTTGTTTATTATAACGAAAATGGGGAACTTTGTCAGTTTTTTCTCCCTAACAAACAACGGCTGGACAAATTATAATGAAAAGTTTTAAAGTATGTTATTTCGCGACGTACGAAAATATTCCCACATCGATAGCGTTATTTGTCATCGAGATAATCGAGACAAAATAAAACGATAGCACATAGATACACACGTGCATTTAAATACACAAATATCTTTCTCAAACCTTTAATTAATTAATTTGGGCTGTTGTAACTTTGAAACATACTATTAAAATGCATGTTAAAATTTAAATCACTGATTAATGTTTTTTAATGGATACCAGGAATTATTTCTATAGGTTAATTTATAGACGATTTCTGGTGGATGTCACTGAGACATCTGAGACTACTGTTTCTTTTTCATATTCTACTAAATAATTAAATATTAGGCGATGAAATATAATCGTTAGGCATTTTGAAATTATTAACTTTGTAAAATGAAAATTGATGTAACCATAAAAAAATATAATCCAATAATATAAAATTCACATCAAATTCGATACATTTCCGGGTAATTTATTTAACCCGGGTCATTTTCCAGGACATACATTAATGCAAAATACCGTTAAAAATCAATATACTGTTATCAAAGGTAAAAACATGGCTATGATCATAGGGATACACAGGTTTTCAAAAAACTATTGAAAAATATTCTTTTAAAAAAACAACATAAAAATCTTTTTTTAAATCCATTTTACCATATAATAAAAAATAAATAAATAAAATACCTGAAATTTTAATTATATAAAGCACATTTATTTTTTTAATAAAAAAAAAAATTACTAATTTTTTTTTCCTATTTATTTTTCAGGTAATTACTAATGGTTTTCACCTTAAAAATGAGTATATAATATCGATTAAATGTGTAAATGAAAATGGAATGAGGGTACGCCACACAATGTCTGATAATTGATGACTGTAAGGTGATGGGGTGGTGGGTAAGTCAATAACATTTTATAAAACAAAGTTTGTAATATGCTTTTTAAAATTTACCTACAATTTTCTATGTGACAATATTATTATAATTTTTTTAATTAAAACTTTTTTAATACATTAAAATGAAGTTATTAAATCAATAATATATAAGAATGTTATTAGTTATTTGTTTGCGTAATATTGGTAAACAAAAAATATTGTTGAAAATTAAATAAAAATGTGGTGTGAATGCCACGCAATCTCTGTATATTCATAACGTTGTTTAATGATTGAAATTACTAAATATATTTCAAGTGAAAACTAAACAAAAAATTTTTAATAATTTTTATTATTTTGTTCGATTTAAACACGGTCGAGCAGTTTTATTTTCTTTTTAATTGCCAATGCGATACAAAAATAAAATATTAAAACTACTATCTTCTCATTATTTCAAATGGTTTCCAGTTTCTAATTAATTTTGTATTTATT
Organism: Chrysopa pallens; assembly: GCA_020423425.1. Classification (NCBI taxonomy): domain Eukaryota; kingdom Metazoa; phylum Arthropoda; class Insecta; order Neuroptera; family Chrysopidae; genus Chrysopa; species Chrysopa pallens. Next base: position 40,720,148 of record CM035592.1, on the reverse strand, counting down.
GTTAAATCATATCAATTGTATTTAAATTTCATTATAAAAAGTAAAGAGACGACGGGCACAAAAACCTGAAGTTTTTGAAATTCCTTCAACTTTTTCGATACAAACTTAATTATTTAAAACAAAATTTAAGGACCTTAAATAGAAATGTACCTTAAATTATATTTGGAAATCGATCATTAGAATTTTAAAATACTCATTCGTTACGAGCATCACCAGTGGAGGGTATTTTTTAGACCACTTAAAGTAATTATAGACTAAAATTATAACAATTTATCTTATTGGCTAATTCAAAGCTTGAATGTTTATCAAATTTGCATGATTTTTACTCCACTTCTTTTAACTCGTACTGTGTGTTTGTGTATCTATTTGTATGTCGAAACACTCGAACGTTACCCTTTTCCGCCAACAATCAAGTTGAAAATTTGCAGACAGGCTCATTGCAACGTTAAAAATGAAACATTAAATTTTCGTTTGAAAAATTACCTGGAAAAACGTAAAAACTCCACAAACGTATGGATATTTTACAAGCGTTCACTTGAAGTATGTTATAAATCCGATTAATATCATTTCCATCGAAACAACAGTAAATTAGAAATTATAATAGTTTCTGAATAGTATAATATAATTTTGGATTATTTGAAATTTTTAATTACATGATCGGTATTTTGACGTTTTCGGGTTAGTTTTTTAGGGTTTAATCTGTTAAAAAAAAATTAAGTATCATTAAAAAGAGATAAGCATGAATTGCACCTAATTAAAGCATTCCACTACTATGTTCATATATTTAGTGGGCAAACGTTAGCATACTGTCCCAAAATCGGATTTAACATTTTCGATTTAAATGTTTTTTTCGGTATGCCAAAATACAACAACTTTTGTAGTTTATATTGAGACTAAAAGGATGATAATTGAGAGGTGATATCCAAAAACTATAAGGATAATGACAATTATTATCATGACTAAAATTAAATGGAAGCAAATGGGATTTGGAATAAAAATTAGCGTCTTACCTTAGACTAAGTTGGATTCCCGAAGTCCTTAACCTTAGCTACGTACATAGATAATAGATGGTTTTGTCCTACAATACATATAAAATACACATTTTTATGATTAAATAGAAATATTTTATTAATTCATTTTATATACAAAAAATTTATTTTTTCTATCTGGTAAAGAAAAGTGGAATAACATCTGAAAAATTAATTTAATAAATGTTCCTTTTATAAGCTTTTATAATTTCGTTCGAATAATCAAATACTTATTTGAGAGCTAACAATTTTAAATTCATTACAATTATTTCTGTTTTACCGTCCATATTTTCATAGTTCTCAAAAAAATCGTCAACCCTTTTGAAAGCACTGAATTTTGTTTTCAAGTTATTCATTCAACTAACTATCCACATATTCTATGCCTGTGATATTGTTAATTTAATTATTTTTAAATTACTTGCTTGACTAGAATTAAATATAGCATTATTCCTAAAACTTGGTGTTGTAAAACGTCCTTGTTGGATCGGCTTTCAAAATTTTATTAGCACAATGAATTGAATATTTATTTGCATATGATATAATTTTTCAAAAATTTACATATCTTACAATTTTGATAATATTTTTTTGTTTACTTTCTATACTCACAAAGTGAAACTAAAAAAAATAAAAAACTATGGCAGTTTTTTTTTCTCCCATTGTTCAATAAAGATAAAGAATATACCCCACACATATAATAAAAAAAACATATTCGATATACGTCTATAGTATATTATACACATGGGATAAATGTTTCATTCTTATCTGGGCATTAAATTGTGAATGTCGATTGGTTGGTAATGATCGCGATGTACGATACAATACTGTACGGATCTTTTTCTTAAACCTAACGATATCAATAACACTATCTGTATGTATTATAAAGTCTTACGCATATAGCGACTATAGTCTGCATATACCCGTTGTTTCGAAAGAAATCCGTACTGATATTATATATTCTAAAGTAACTCTATCTGTCCGTTTGTTACCCAATCATGCGAATCCACTGAACCGATTTAAATTTGGTACAGAGATAGTCTAGAACCTGAGAAAAGACTTGCGAAAAAAGAGCTGTAAGGAGTTTCAAAGGGGGATGAAAGTTTGTATTGAAATTAAGTCATTTTTAAAGCCAGAAATTTGCAACTTATTAAGCTATTGTATAGCTTCTATCGCGGGCGTTGAGCGCGGGGTCTGAATCTAGAAATTCTGTAACGAAAAAACCTCACGCTCCCAACTCCGACAGGCAAGGAGGTGTGGCTTGAAGGCCGTGCATCGTCTAACGTCGTTTCAGTTCGGCAGTCTTCGACAAGGTGTTGTGAGCGATTAGACGTATTGTACGAATCTACGAAACTCGCACGAATTGATACAAAATGCTATGCAATAGCTTTACCGCGGCAGTCCCCGATATATAATAATAACATTATAAAGAGAAAACATTTGTATGTATGTATTTATGTATGTAACGAAGAAACTTAAATACTTCTGAACCCATTAAAAAAATTCTTTCATAGTTTAGAAGTTGAAGCTACACAACCTCGGGTGGCATAGGCTACATTTTATACCTGTATTCCAACGGGAATAGGAACTATGCGGGTGAACAATAGAAAAAGGACAAAATATAGTAACTGTTGTATGATCGCACATGACGGACATGAAGTATGATCACATTAGCCCCAAGAATTGCTGTTTAAAAGATAAAATACTATGTTGTTTAGAAGAACTACATATTGAAAAATTGCCTTAAATCGATAGGAGTAGACACATTATGTTCCACTTTAGTTGTCAATTCAGTTATTCGAAAGCTCAAAATTTTATAACATCATAATGTAACAAATGTTTATTTAGTTAAATTGACATAATTTGTTCAAAACGTAATATTAATATTATAAGAAATCCGTAAAACGCAAGATACTCATATTGAAAATTATGTTCAGCAAACTACACACCATACAGAAACTAATGATAGATATCGAGTCTTATAGATATTTCCCATGACTTGGTAACACCCTTTGACATTGTAAGTGGCTAAGAACATTAAACAATGTTTTAAAAGAGTAAGAGTAATAAATCTATTAATTAAAAATAAAAATGAAATCCAAAATGAAATGAAAAATCCAAATCCAAAAGTTTGACTTTAATAGGACATTTTTGGGAAAATTTACATAGTATCTTCAAAATGTTACCCTGTAGAAATGTTCACTCAGTGCTCTTAAACTTTTATTTAAGATGAATAGCTTGAAAACATATTTATCTAATTTAATTACCTAACACTAAACATATTTATCTAACACTAATTTAATTTTAAAACAACTCAAATAGACTTAGGAACTTATAAAAATAGAAAATTCAATATTTCATAGAGAATAATTCATAAATAAGTTTTGATCTATTAAAAAGATTGAAGAATGTTTTAGACATATTTATTAAGAATTCCTTCATTTAAAACAAAAAGTATGAATTTCGATCCAGTGTTTACTAGGTTGCAAAAGCCACGTAACATAGATCCCTAATCGTGCCTCACTATTTTCATTATCAAAATACCAAACATGATGTATTTAAAAATTTAAGTTGATAAATCTTCAGTGTCTCGATAATCATTTCTAACGACGCAATCTGTATACTACAGTACATATGGACCCGATTATATTTATGCGTATACTATAAGCCGTTGGTATCTGACAAATAAGAATTTACAATGTTGTCGTATACTTTATCAAATCGAAAAATATCTTTTTATATACAGAAAAAAAATGTACCTAAAGAAAAGAAAATATTTTTTTAATATTGTGAATTTAAGATTTGATTTAGATTACTAGTTAGTAATTTTGATTTAAATCTAAACTTTAATTAAAATACAAAAAATCAATTATTTATTTTACTAACTATCCTTTTTTAACCGACTTCAAAAAAGTAGGTTTCTCAATTCGAGCGTATATTTTTTATTAATTTTTTTTATACAAATTTTTAGTGATTAAATTTCATACAAAAAAAAATTATTTTCGTGGTTGTATACACAACACTCAAATGTAAAAAAAAATTAATTTTTGAAAAAAATTAATCACTTTCAAAAAACTAATTTTAAATTAAAAGCTTCTATAAATAATTTTCTTGTGACTATCGAAGTCAATCTTATCCCAAATTTTGATTGGTTGGCGTCGGTAAATTGATCACAAGTTTATTCATACAAGTTTTTATTTTAAAATTACTTTTTTCCTTTTTAATTCATTTTTAGGATTCAAACAGTAACAGAAACCATCATCTAACCTCACTTCAAAATACCAATTAAAATCTATATTACTCCTAAATGATTGAAAATGCACATGATCTTTTCAATCAGGCTTTATTTTGATTAACTAACAAAAATATGAAAATTTCAGTTTTATTTTATTCGAAAATTATGTTACTTGGATAAGTTTTTGGAGACTGCAGTTCTAAAATGTAAGTTTTCCTAGAAAAATTTTGTACTGATTTATATTTATGTAAACTTAAAAGTTTAAAGCTCTTAATACGGTTAAATGTATTAATTATTTTTTATTCAAGTACCTACTTGAATTTTCAGTAACATATCTTTAATTACCTATAACTTTCGCAATGTAGAAAAATAATAAATAACGAATAAATTTTGTTGACTTTAATAGCTCAGTTAAAAGGGTAATTAGACTTTTTAGAAAACTTTTTTTTATTATTTAATTATGGCAGCCTATATTGGTAGGGGAGCACAAGCGAGGTTTTTTTGATTTACTTAAGCGAGTTAGATTAAGAATTGAGAGATACCTTGTCCTTTGTTGAGTACTTCCACGAAATCTTAGCTCTCTATAAGGAGCCGTTCTTATAGGGTAGCCGATCAGAATATTAAATTAAAAAAATCGTTAGTTGGATCTAATCGATCGGTTCATATTAAGATAAAGTAGATTAATTGCATGCTTTATAGTGCATATCTTACTTATCTGGCAATTTTAGCGTGACACAAGAGAATGGGAAGGTCACAAACTATCCAAAAACTCGTCCGATTAGTATAATGTACACTTTTCAGTACGAAATCAACGTAGCATATCTAAATCTGCCAAACTCAATTAAATCGATTTGTTCGCTTTAATATTCTGATCAGCTACGCTTTTCTGATGTGCTCGAGTATATCCAAAAATCTCCACTTTGGCTCCCCTTCTATATTGGCCTGTTTCGCTGACAAATGAGTGTTTATCATTGACTTTTTCAACATTTAAAATCCATCCACGTGGCTAAATTCTTTTGCAAATATAACTGTAGATGAATTAATAATTGTATTAGTTTTACTGGAGCACTGAATGTTTTTAATAAACCATAGAGAAAAAAGAATTTGAATTATTTGCTATACATATTTGTACTAAATAATAGTTCACGAAAGTATTTAATATTTTTACATCGACCTCTTCTATGATGTGGTAACACTTGGTACATTAAAAAAAAAACTATTTCACGTTACAATATTGTACTGCCTAGAGCATCTAGCACACAGAATCCTTGTGCATATATATAAAAGTGATAAGTGTATACATAGAATGCATACTCGATAAAGAACGCCGTAGTACGCTTTCTGTTTTTTTGGTTTATATAGATTGCCTATGTAGAAACAACTTTACTGACTGTATAGCTAAACTTCACATTTGAATGTGTGTATTTGAAAATGTTTCACACGTTTGATGAGAAGTTATCAAAGCCGCATACAAGTTTTATTTATATAAAATTTACCACAATCATGTATTATTTATTATTTATAACAATGTTTATTCCATTCAAGAAGGAAAACAGTTTGTGTGGTAACATAGTTTTTGATCTCAATTAAATAAACATAAAAATTAAATAATATAAGTTTGATTGTAGTAAACGGTAAGCCGTAACCAAAAGTATGATTGCTCAAGGGAACTTTGATAAGTCGTTTTTTACATGGACACAACAAAAGACATTATTTAATCCAAATTTTTATACCTGAAAAAAAAAATTGCAAGGAAATTTCGTAAAATATACGAAATTTTTTTTTTTACAACTAGCTAAATCACCATTTGTCGAATATTCTAAAAATTAAGTGATTTCAGAAATAACCAGAAAATAAATTGAATTTTATTGAAATTTAAATTTTTATTTCTAGACAAAATTGACCATAACAAAAAAGTATTTAAAATGGTTTTTTCCGAAAATATTCCCTACCCCAAAATTTTTTTATTGATTCAGATTTTTCATTTTCAAATTGTCTAATTGTTGTTGGAAACAACAATGATTGAAAAGACTCTAAAAAGATTGATAGACAGAGTTATTTGCCATTTTTTTAACACAAGATGCTTTAAATTTTAAAGGTAGCTGAAAATATTTTCGGATAAATATTATTGAAGTTATTTTGTTCAAAATTTTACTACAAAGAGTTATCTCGTTTGCAATAGGTAATTTCTTGTTAATAAAATTTCAGGACAGTTAATTTAGCCAAGCCTTACATGTCTAACATCAAATGCAGTTTGAATGTCCTCTCTGATCGGGAAAAATTGTGCTAGTTCAAGCTTGTACATGCATGCAGAATACTATACTAATGGACGAGAGGCTATGCTTTGGCAAATAAGAAGTTCTAGGCCTTTTTTAGTATGGTAAATATGATCGACTGGGTCTTAAATAATAGTCAATTTTCTTTAAGAGGAAAATGTCTCATCTTAGGGATACAATTTTTAATTTGATCTTATATTCAATTAAGCAGATGCATAAAATATGTGATTTAAAATAAATTTTTTATGTTAAAATTTCGTTAATTTATTTTTTCTATCAATAAAATAGTTTAGCAGACCAAAACATATTAGGTAATAACATATTACCTCAATAAAATGCGATATTGTAAGCTCCAAGAAAAATAAGCGTGTATTTTTAAACTTGTGATTTTGTCTAAAAACATTGCCTAAAAACTATTTTTAAATATAATGCTTGAACATTGCTAACTGTTAAAAAGCCAATTTTTGATTACGGATGAACTGTGAATGCTTAAATTCTGTGTTCTCTTTAGGAATGTAAATGATAAATGTCGAATGAAAATGTTGAATTGACGTTGAAATCGGTATATCGTTCATAAGGGCAGTTGGTTAAATTTACACTAGAGCCAAATCTAGTAAGGACCGATTCAAATTTCAGATTCGTTAAATAGTAGGTTTTTCATTTATTTGTGTTTATATACGCATTTACTAACTGGCTTTTAAATATAATTTTTATTATATATTTTTCACAACATTATATTTACATAAAATAAATTTTCTCTATATTTGCGTTGCGACAAGTTCTTTTTTGTGGGATTTTTATTGTTAGAAATTTAAAACCGAATTTTTGTCATCGAAGTTTTTATGAACGATGTTGCATCCTTAATCCTATTTCCGTTTTTATATTTTGTACTATATGACAATGGTATTTTAAAATCTGATCACATAAGATATATGCATATCACATAAGATATAACTTATTAAAAGTAAAAAAAAAGTTATGATTGTAATATTTTTAAATTTCTACAAGTTTCTTCAACTTTTATATAATGTGTTACTGTTAGTAATAATTTTTGTAATTTATGTTTGCGAAGAAAAGTATTAAAAATTATTTTTTATCAACACATTATATATAAATTTTTTCTGTTCTATTAGCATACCGTAACATACTAGTAAGTTCCCAATTTTAAAAACAAAATCTTCTGCATTGGTGGATGGATTTTATTTCAATTTACTTATTAAAACTTAAATACGAACCTAGTCTCAATAATTTTGAAATTAAAAATCAATTTATTATATAACCAAGAATAAATTAACAAAAATAATTCTTCAAAGTATTAGGATTTAAAATGAATAGTTCGATGATTATGTATATTATTTCAGAATAAGTGTTCCAAATTAAATTAAAACTAAATTAATATCAATAGAAAATCTCGAAAGATTAATTATTTGATAAATAATTATATAACAAATATTTTTGATTTTTCTATGACTAGCGTATGTAGCACCATGGCAAGTTTGAAGTGATTAGTTTATAACAAAGTGTTGTTACGTTTTTAATGCTGCGATAATTAAAATCAAGTGTGACAATCAAACGATACAATTGATTGGTGTATTGAAGAATAATTAATTCAAGAGAATTATTATTTATTGAAATTAATTTTTTTGAATATTTTGATTTTTTATTTTTTTTTTATTTTAAGTACAAACTTTAAGAAAAAAATTTTAAGCCGAAATTTAATTCAGATACTAAATCGGTTAGCTGATTATTTTTTATTTTCCTATTTAAACAATTTGTTCGTATTGTTCATAGTGAGTTAAAAACTTTTATGAATACATTGTTTTTCTATTTTTATTTTTATTTATTTATTTATTTATTTTTTTTTTGTATTGGATGTTGCAAGTCTGTTAGAGAATTTGTCAGAGATCAGCCAACTGAGCCAACAATTCACAACAGCATGCATTTTTATAATACCAGGATCGCAGACAGAACAAGTGAATGAAGTCGAATCAATAAAATGAGTTCAGTTAACCATTTTGTTCTTATTTTAAACTTATCTATTAAAAATTATTTTATTATCTTTGTTAGCAAATTCTTCATATTTAAAAATTATTTTCTACTGTTTAGTTCAGTTAGCTATTAAATGTGTATTTTTGGTTGTCAAATTTATCATTTAAATTTGAGGTTTGAAAATTACCGTTCATATTAATCAAAAAAAAACTTCCATCCCGTAGCATTTATTCAATTTTCTTAACATCGGTTAAAAAATTGTGATACAAACTGTTAATAAATTAATTGGCTTTACTTTAGGAGGTGTTTCCTCCTAAATGACCCTGTATTTTCTTTTTAATATGATTGTATATAAATGAAGTTTTGTGGTTCTAAATCATACTAATGATTAAGAATATTAATTTGATTTCGAACTGAAAAATTTATACAATACTCAACAAGAATTTCCTATTAAAAAATAATTTTTACAGTGCATACATATTTATCGAACCATTTGTGTAGACCATTAACTGCATACTTACTTTAACGTTTTTCAAAACCATATTTTAAACTGTGAAAAGTATTTTCTTAATCATTGTCACCTTACTTTTAGCTTATTACATCTAACAGTCGTATAAACTTGGATAATAACGAACATTATTCAAACAGATGTAGGGATGAACGCGGACGGGCGGATGAAGATTATCTTTTTTTAAGTTTGTTTTATGCTATTTTACTTTTTACACATAAAATTCATTTGATATAATTCGTTTTTTTTTTCACAATTTCAAATGTAGATAATTTTTTGTTAATTATCGCTAATGATTCTTCCTTCATTCGTAAAAGTTTACTCAATTTATTTTGAAACTTTTGTAAATTCATTACTTTTAATTTTTCCTTTACGGAATAAATAATTAATCCACTAAATGCTTAGAAATATTTTTTTAAATATACTCGAATGTTAATTTCATAATATTTATAAAATTTACTTCATCTGTCTCTTAAACGAATCAAATTGTAAATCTACTAAGGCTGTATATATTCAGACTTTTCAAAAATTCATAGATTTTTAAAAATTACTATAAATTAAAGTGTAATGGCTCAAATTTATTTACTAAGCCATATGTTCTGGACGTACATACGATTTTAAAAAGTTGGTCTTCATTTTTTATATTTAAAATTTTGAATTTTTATACTTAAAATGGAATTTGATCTTTAAGCACAATTTTGAAGCTTAAAAACTTTGTTAAGAAAGAACTTTATTTATTCATCGACTATAAGAGATAAGAGAGATAAGAGATCGTCGATTCTGGCTAGATCATATGATTTTTCTCTTCAAATAAATGAAAAGAAAAACCCATTTAAAAAAGAATGAAACTACTAAAATAAGAATTTTTCGGTAACCGATCCAATTCTATGAGCGAAGTATCATCTGGATATCATTCTGGACATTTTACAGAATAATTTTTGACTGAACAAACTTCCCTAATGGGAAAATTTCATTCCAACCTTCGCAAAAAATTTCCAAAAATACTAAAATTTTGATCTATGCACACCAGAAAGATGCGGTTTGGTATTCTTCAGGATATTTGGTAGATATGTATATTTAGTAAATTTACTGTATGGTGTTTTGGAAAATTTCGCCCTTTCTCCTTTGAGAAAATCACTAAAAATACTACCTTTTTTCTAATACATAATAGAATGATGTGGCATATGAATTACATTTGATGTGAAATAATCAGGAAGCACTAGAAAATTTTCTTTTGGAAAAAAATAAAAAAATACCACTTTTTTGGACCTAGGGGTCGATATGAAATGATGACGGCACATTGAAAAAAAAACAAATTTTATAAAAATATCACCTATTTCTTATACAATCTAGGAAGTTGGGTAAGTTGCAATCGTTGTGAAATTAAAAGATAGGAAAAATTAATGTGTAATTTTGAAACACCTCCTCCCAAATTTTTGTGCAATCAAGTAAGATGCGGTTTTGGTTTATTTTAAGTAAGGTTAACAGTTCACAGAGCTACTTGTTATTATTTGAATGTAAATATTATAAAGAATAAAAAAAAATTGCTTTATTATTGAGATATAGTAAAACTGAGTGCAATATGATTTTAACTAAAACATTTCTCGTTTAGCATTTGGATTGGCCTTTAACGATCGGATTATTTTGTAAAAAATTTATTGATGGAATTTAGTTAAGAAATTCCTACTTAAATAAATGATCTTGACATGATGCACATTGGTGTCCACTAGAAAAAGAATCTCGACAATGCGAGCAATGAGACGATAACTAATCGTAGTTGTTTTTAATTTGCTTCGTCAATGCAACGAAGGTTATTATTCCAGGGTCATCAAAGATATTCGATAAATTTCTGAGTTCTGATAAATTTATTACCTCAGACACATTTGTAACATTTAAGTAAACCTAAATAATATTTAAAAGGCTAACCCAACATTATATACACACATATACGTTATATGTTATTATTATAAATCTTATATTTCTGTCACGTATTCGTAACACATTTTTATTTTTTCAGGGTTTTTTTTTTTTGTTATTTCGTATTCGTTTATTCACATTAATTTTTGTGGGAGTTTTTTTTTTTTTATTATTTAAATTACACAAAATCCCTCATTGAAAATGAAATGTTATAATTATTAATAATGATGATATGTGTAATAGTATTTATTCATTTCAAAGTGAACCGTGAGTATGATCTAATGGACAAGACCAATATGGTACTTTCGCTAGTAAAATAGAAATGTGGCAAACATTAATATTTTTGTAGAAATATTCTTAAAATATTCAAAATTTGAGCCATAAATGCACATCATTGATTTATTCTCTTAAAGTTAAAATTCGATATTTTATCCTTACTCACGTGACTTAAAACACTAGACTGCCACGATGTGACGTCATTTTTGTAAACTTATAAGTTGGCTGTATCAGTTCAATTTATCAACAGTATCTTAAATAGTAAAAAAAAGTATTTGATTGTGTTCTGTATTTTTTTATCAATGTGTTGTTATATCAATATTCTTAACTTTATATACGATTTTCTGAAGAAAATAATGATGGAAGTACTTTTATTCGACATGAGGCAAGTAAAACCAAGACCATGAATGGAACAGTCACGGTATTGGCCTTGGTGTTACATATTTAGTCTTAGTCTTGGTCTTGCACAAATACTTGATCTTGGACTTGGTGTTGTTCAAATACTTCGAGTCTTGTCTTGGTCATGCTTAGTTTTATTTGATCTAATACTTAGGTTTTTTTATTAATTATGAAACTAAAATTTAAAACAAAAAAGTGTTATATTTCCACGAAAATAACGTATTGAAGCTACATCTATTTTGACTCATGCATTTATCGGAACCTATTACATTTAGCTTAGTCCTTCCGATTTAGTCCTGATATTGTATACTTTGTCGTGGTTTGGTTTCGGTCTAGGTCTTAGTCTTGTTGTATGAATAATCTTGGTTTTGGTCTTGGTTTTGTCTTCCAAGACCAGACTTCAAGACCAAGACAATTTTTCTATCGACGCATAATTACGTAACTTAAAACTGAACCGATTCAGAAAAATTCAAACCGTTTTTTTTTTTTTTTCTAGATAAAAATAATAATAAAAGACAAAAAATACACAAATTTGCACATATTGTTTTTTAATACTTGTTATTGGGAAGTCTGTCGTGTGGATATTGCGAGTGTGACTTAAGGCCCCTTGTTTATCATTGATCTTTCCATTATAATAACAAAAATTGAATATCCGTCCATTTGAAACTTGCGCAATTCGAATGTTTTGAAGACTCAACCATTCAGAATGTTTGAAGCATAACATGTTGTTACACTAATCATTATTAAAACGCAGACTAATTTTCAGTTTGTTGCTTACCATTCATTCATTTCATATTCAAAATCCTAAACGTATAAATAAATCATTTTTGATTTCTGGACGAATAAATTAATTTTCTATCAGAAAATTAAAAAGCTGTGTGCTCTCATAAAATAATAATGAGTGAATGATGGTGATGATGATGATGATACTACCTATTAATTAACTTAACAATGTGTGTGGTGTTGTTAGCTACTACTAGTATAGCTCTGGTTGGCTAACAGGGTCGACCATATGATGATGAATGCGAGCTCCTACTATTTTAAACAAATGTACGTTATTATTCTTTTTTTATGATTTTTTAATTTATATCCTGAAAAAATTCCTTGTGTATTATTATTTTATACGATATCAAATGAAGCTCATTGAAACATTCAGGTCGGTAGTTGTGACTAGGATTGGAGATGATTTTTGAGGTGAAATGTTCTTTAGGAACAATGTCATCGTGTCACTGACAACAATGTTTTAGAGCGGTATCAAAATATTCATTAAGCAACATTAATATCGAGAAAAAATAACCATTAAATTTTAAATTTTTAAATTCTTAATTTATTTTTTTTAATTAAAGTTAAACCTTTTACTTTAACAATGTCTTGAGTTAGAATTAAAAAACGTAAAATTACTACTTTTTAAATTAAACGTTACCTAAAACTTTAGTAAAAATAATGGCCATCATTCGGTATGAAATAATTTAAAAAAAAAAGGCAAGATTTGAAAAATATAGTAGACAATTCAATATGTCTAGCATAATATCATATAAATAAGATGGTGCCGGGAGATTGTAAAACTTAATAGGGAAGATGCATAAATATTAATCATTTCAGTAGAAGCGTCTTTACGTAACGAACATGAACTAGAAGTTCATTTCAGTTGTAAAAATCTAAAAAAATAGCCTAAATACGAACGTTCAAAATTATGAATTAAACAAACTGTTCATCTCAATAATCATTATACCTAGGGTCGTTCTAAGAGGTCCTATTGATGTCCATGACACTTATATACACTTTCCTTCAAAATTTAAGATAAATAATGTTAGTTTGCACAAATGAGTTGATTGTGAATACAAATTTTATATAAATTACAATCAATTTTATATTAATAAACAATCTTTAAAAGCTTTTACCTCATTCTTTTTGAATCAATTTTAATTTAATTTTCTAATTTTGTTTGGTATTGAGCATAGGTTTCCACATTTTGATGGCTAAAATAGCAATTTTGTTTAATGCATCTTTCTTATTGTTTCTACACCCTCCTTTGCCATATTTTGATGTACACTTTTCTAGGAAACACGCAGTTTTTAGTTTAAAATAAAAATTATCCAAATTAAAATGAAAAATTAAACTGAAAACTTGTGATCAGGAATTTTAAATATCCATGAAGTTAAAAGGATTTAAAAGAAAAATTGTTGGACATAAATTTAAAATATACTTTTTTTTTTTAATTTTAAACCTTTCACTTCGATGAACAGTCTCCAAAGACTATCAATATAATATTATTTAGGGTTTTTGAATGTAATTTTCATTAAAATGTCCTATGTAACTTCTTTGTCCTAAAAACTGGTCAAACTGTTGTAATGGATATGTTTGTTATCCCATAAATGATTTTGGAGGAAGACTAACTTTAATCACTTAAAAGATACTTAATCATAATTAATGTAAAAATAATAAGTAAAAGTCATATAACATTGAAAATACAAATAAAGTAGCCTGATAGTAAAAGGAATAGTAATACTTCAAGTTCATTAAAAACTTGAAAAAATAAGCTTAAAGTGAGTCTTAGAGTAAATTCAAATTGTCTGTTACAATAGAATAATGTCTCTGTAAATTTCATTATTTATATTAAAGCATTGTATTATTTTTTTAAGTTAAAAATACACCAATTAAGAGGATATAAATTTTAAAGGTCTGATATAAATTTTGTCTCAAATTTTTATAAAGTTATTTAAAAGTCAAACTTTTAGATTTGTATCAAAAAGGGACCTTCAGGAAAATTATACTTTGGATTTGTATCGTGGGTGTATTATATTTTTTTAATAATTTAAGTATAGTTCATGACTAAAATACTGTTCGGTTGTGTATAAGATATTATACGAAACGTGATTTCATATTTCTTCAAAATGTAAATTAAAATGAAAAATATCGAAAAGCTTAAATTTTTAGGCATTTTCCAAGATATTTATCATATTTCGCACATAATAGAAAGTTATTTAAAAATTCAAACTTTGATGACAATAGAAGCAAACAATTATAAAAGAAGTTACCGTTTCTGCGATTTTTTGCTTGAATCAATTCAAAAAGATTAATGGCCGAAAACGAATTAAAGATATGCCAATGGTTCTTTTTATTTCATATCAGAAGAACCGCGAAAGGAAAATAGTTCGTATTAATCACGCCTTAGTTAATTGTTCTTAAATTTAATATCTTGGAATGTTATTTTAAGGACATTAGTCCGAAATATTACTTATTATTTCGATATTGATGCCCAAAATATATAGCTTGTAATTTTTACAGATAACTAATTTAAGAGAACTTAATAAACGGGCATCGTTTGAGATAAAATGTGTTCGATACAGCATATTCTACAGCCATTCAATAAATTTTTTAATGAAAAACATAAATTTTTACAGTCTGGTAAATTCCTTAGAAATTTTCCCCTTTTCTCTTTACTTTCATATTAAAATCGTTCAATATTTGGATTTTAACACTGATATCTTAAGTTTTATTAATGGTGGGCGCAGAATTACTATAAAAAATCGCCATTAAAAGACAGCTTTGTTTAAAGTGTACCAAATGTAACTAATCTATTAATAACCCCATGTCACCTCAAATGTCAATTTTGAATTATAAGAATTCTAGAGTCGCTTATTTAATAAACTTAAGTGCATACAGTATCCTCTTTCATAGTGTAAAATCATTTCTAAAACATTAAAAGTTTGTAATAAACAAACATAAATGAATACAGAATAATTATAAGGTGGAATGATCTCTGCTCTGCGTACAGTCTGTGTCAGATTATTTTGATAAAATGTCAAGGTTAATTCAACAAATACAAATTGTAATAACAATAAAAATACTTAAATTAAAACAACAACATCATAAATTCTTTGATGTTTTTGATAATAGTGGTACGCCATGGTATTTTAAAAAAATTAAAAACTGAGAGTTCATTGAAGGTGAAAAATGTATTAAATATATATCTAATTTAAAAAATACAGTGAGCTCTGTATTATTTATATACATTAATATAAAACTTTTTTGTAATATTGGAACTTTTTATGAAAGTCTTTATTCGTTGATGTTTAAAAAATTTATAAATAAATAATGATGCCTTCAGGTTTTTTGGTTATTCACAATTTTTGGCAAAAGGGAGTGAGACTGATTTTGTGTGGAAGAGTCTGCTTTTTTAAAGGTGGAAAATTTAAAAGAAGAATTATATCTGCTCATAAATAAATATACGTACTTATAACCTTGTTTTTCGTAACTATTAACGTGCAGCTAAAACTTCTAAAAATTTGAAATTTTTGTAAATTTCATTTCAAGCTCAAATAATTATCTATTACGAGAATTATTGATAAATAATTATTTGCTGACATAAATTTATTGATTAAAAAATATTAAGTATACCAGCCATTAATTTAAAAAAAAAATTATATATAAATATATAAATACTAAACCAATAGTCTCTTTTATCCGAAGAGAATATTCGTTAAAAAAGAATAATATTATTTGTGAATTGTTTGATTGTCTTTGATTGGACTACTTGACCTTTTTTTTTCAAATAATATTTATCCCATGTCAATCATATTAGACGATTTGAAAACCAAACATTTCAAACTATTGCTAGCTCATCGGTTGTCTGACACACAAACAACCTTTATACAAGTTTATAATAAAGATACAACAATACTCACCAAAGACTTTTATATGCAGTGTGTCCCACATTAAGTGTAACCACCCTAATCTGTTGTAGAATTGATTTAATGTAGCTTTGAATTGATTATTATACAGCTTATCTTAAGAGGAATTCTCACAAAAAATTAGACCTCTATAAAAAATACAATCTCTAATTTAATGAATATAAATTATATTGTTTCCATTTTTTTGCCAGCAAATAACGTAATAAAAGTAACTATCCAAATGTTATAAAAACGAGAGGCGAGTTGAAGAATTTTTCTCAAAAAACGATTCAAAAATGAAAATTTGATTTTATGTTTGAAATATTGTTTTGAGAAAAACTCTTCGAAAGAGCCTTTGTTTTCATGCGATGTCAAACATTTGGTCAATTATTTTTTGAGTGATTTGTGCATGAAAATTTAAATAAATTAATTCAAATAAAATTTATTATTTAATATCGAAAAAATATTTATCAATTGCATCTTTAGTTTCTTCATTCACAATAATCTTACTTGTTTTCCCTGTATATTTCCAAACTAAAATAATAATCATTCATTACTTGTTTATGACATTATAAGTTGACAGTGCACGTTAAAAAGTTAAAAATTTCAATTATTATACCTAAAAAAGTAATTTGTATCATTCTGTACATGCTATTTTTGTGAATAGGAGAAATATTTGAACCTCGTCATTTTTTGAAGTATACGTAGCGACGTAGCACGGTTTTAGTCTAATATTCGCAGATGGTTACTCTTGACACTGTACACATTGTAGTATATGCACTGGTATGAGAAGTGTGGTTTTTTGACTTTATATACGTTCTTACCTATTTTCTTTGTTCTTATTTTATCAATAGTCGTTCAATCCATTTCATTGTCGGTGCCCGTGTATATCGTAAACATTTCAATCTTTTGTTTCGTAATATTTGACATTTATTCGATTTTATAATAATAATAATAATAATATAAGTGTTTCTTTGTACATAAATTTTTGTTATAACATAATTCTATTAAATGTTAATGTGTTTGTATCATTTCTGTTATTATATGGTCTGTTTTTGAGGCTATAAATATAATGTTTTAGAACAATAACACTAAAAAAAAATTTTTTTTTTCGTATCCCTTTATTCACTAAATTTTTTGTATGGATTCTTTATAAAAAAAAAAACCTTTTTACACTTTATACAGATTTTTTTCTCTTTTTGTTCTTATCCGTACCGCGACGTGTAAATCATAAAAAATAAAAGTTAATAATATATTGAAAATATCATTTATTTTAGCTTCAACGGGCCATTTGACACTTAATTAAACAATTTAAAATTTGTATTTCTTTGAGGGTTAGAAAAAAAATTTATTATTTCGGAATATTATATTTATTCTGTATTTTATTTTACACAAATCAAAATGAAATGTTGTTCTTTAGTATTATTTGAGAACGCCTGAATTATGTAGGTTTTCTTGATTTTTCTCTTAAATTTTGCTGATTAATTTTTATTTAAGTACAAGAAAGTATTTAGAAGAAAGATAACCTAGAAAACCTTACTTAACCAATGTAAAATATTTTATATTTATAAATATATATTTATTAATATATTTATTAATAAAGAATAAACTAATACTTACGTATTTAATTCTTTTGCACTGAATAATTTTTGTTACTATAGTTACGTCTCATTTAACGGTTTTATTCCACGCATTTTTTTTACGGTTTTACTATCACATTTTTTTCAGTTCGGTCGCGCAGCAAAATCCCTATCCCCTCCAAGCCTGTCGTAAGGAACTTCGTTCCAATAATTGATATTTTGTGGCAAAATATCAATTCGGAAATGATGCAATGTGTGTATTCTACATAACGTAAATTGTATATTGGAGCTCGTACGAAAGCCATTTTTGACATTTGAATTCGAAGCGTTTTATGCATATATGTTTATTTAAAGCGAATACGCGGTCAAGTAGCTATAGTCTATATCGTTTAAAATTTTGTCTGTCATCACATTATGGTGGTTTCGAAAGAGGGTTGAAGTAAACCGAAAAAAACGGGAATCCTTAATGGAAAACTCAAGTGTGTTACATGTACTTGTATGCAAAAATAGTGATAGACACTGTAGAATGGTAGTATGTCAGTATTTTGAAATTAAGTTTGGGAGATTTCCCCAAAAACTGCTATAAAACAATTTTATGTAAGTAAAACTGAAAAAATTTCTGCCGCTTTTTTCTGTTTTCTCTCACGCATGATTTCATATGATCGTCATACTACTAGTCTGCAGCGTCTGCTACTGTTTGTCTCATTCGTTTAGCTCATTCAAGTAATCGACAGAATATAAATTACACTACCAATTTAAAAAAAACATATTATTATCATTATTAATATTATTATTTTAATTTTTTGTTAAAAGACTAAAAGTTTTCAAAAGTACAGTGGTCAAAAAATATATTTCAAACTAGAGTGACTACCTATTCTCTAAATTTTATGTACTTTTTTAAATATTTAATGAAAATAATCTTTGATTTCGATTAATAACTTATTAAAAATCTATATTAATCTGTGTAGTGATTTTGTTGTTTTGTATAAAAATTTATATGAAATTCCGGTTCCATTTTCTACTTGCAAAAACAGAATTTATTTGTTTTTTAGATTTCTTGAGCCCTCGAGCATTCATAATTCGTATGTTTATATCTTTATTTTTTAGAATACATAGATATAAAAAATTCACATAGGTATTCGGATAAGGTGAAACCACCCCACTGAAGAATGTGTTCTTCACACATTATAAAAGTTAAAAACTGTAAGTGAAAAAAAAAAAAAATGTAAGAAACATTCCAATTTTTATAATTGAAATGTAAGTCACGCTTAAACACATATACCTTGTGGCGTAAGCATTTCATATTTTTTTATTGAAAAAAACATAAAAATCAATAAATAAAAGAAAATTTAATTTCTATAGAAATAAAAACTCTTTACTGATGAAATAAAATGGATTAAAAAAATTTCACAACCGAAAAAAAAAAAAAACATTTACGATATCGAAAACATTTTTCGTTTAAATAAATTTTATTACTTTAGGATAAAACCATAAAAAAGTAACAGTAATAATAAAAGAATCGTTTTGAGGAAATTGTAACGTTACAATATGTGAGACAGTGGTAAGAAAGAGAACGCAAAACTTATCAATATTTTTAAGATGCCTTTCAGTTTGCCGCATACAATGAAGAAAGATTATTATTTCACTTACAAAAATTATTATTAATGTAAAAATTGTTTGTGTAAAACGAAGGAGCTTGTGAAATTTGATGAATTTTTTGTTTTCGAAATCTTTTAATGGACCTGTGTGCTACTCCGCATCATTAATTATGGATAATAATTTAAAAGCTTAAATTCTATACAACATAAAAAAAAAATGTGCTGAGTGTTTGTTCTGCTTTCAGCAATGCCAAACTCATCCAATTGGAATGAATAATAGCTCAAATGATAGCTTTTGAGTCACTGTGTGTTCTTAGACTTAAAATGAATTGTCTATGTTCATAAGATCAGGACATATCTAATTTTGAGTGGAGAAAATCTCATAAAGAGTTGAAAGTCAAGTTGAATGTCAGCGCCTTGTCATCTACCATCTTATCTAATTTGAGTATTTCATAGCTTAAATGGTCTGTGGTCACTGAGTGTTCTTAAACCCTTAATTAGATATTGGGATACAAAACTTTCACAGCAGTATTACACAATTTCTAAGCACAATTACCTTTTTTTAAAAATTATGCAAATTGGCTGGATAGAAAGGCCGGGCTGATTCGGAATAGTTTTTTCAATATATAGACTTTACCCTTTTCTGATTTTAAAGTTTTGCAAAAACTTCAAGATTAGAAAAAAAGAAACACTGTGAAATCTTAAATATATTTTTTTTGCTTTATGTTTCTCGAACGCTTATCACATATTGTGTTTGATACTACACATACGCATATAGTTACGTTAAATGTCATTTAAAAATTTAATGTAATAAATCAAATTTTTTAGTTCGTTTATGTTATTGAACAGACGGCAAATGTAAAGTTGTACAACAACAACAAAAAAAATACACTACCAATAATGGACACAAAACTTCCTCGCTATATACGAATACGCTCACTTAAATAGCTATATATGTCTTCAACGAATAAGTTAAATTTTGGATATGAGAAAAATGTATTTCTATATTTCAATCATATAAACTGTTTCTTAACAGATTCAATTTTTTTAATCTATTGCCAAATTTATATTTCACGAATAATAAATAACTGACTATCTAATAATATTAATCTCCAAAATCTGTTAAGGGTTCAATGAAGCCATAAGATATTAGAGATAAAAAGTTTTTATAAAAATTTTAGCCGGGAAATTTTTTATCACTCCAATTGAAGCACACTTCCTTCACGAACGTGAATTTGAAGTAATTTTTGAAAATTCTTAAAAAATAGCCAAAATATGGACGTTCAAAATTCTAAATTAATCGACAGTGATTATTTATAAGGGTCATTCTACGATAAGAGGTCCTATCGATGTCCATGGCATATATACACTTTTCTTCGAAATTTAAGATAAATAATGTTATTACGCGTTGATTATGAACAAAAATGTTTTATAAATTACATTAATATTCAAACTTTTGTTATGGGATTTTTCGATAGAAAATGACCGCTTATCGTAGAATCAACCATAAAAATTTTTTTGCAAGACTGTTTTCTGCTTGACTGTTTCATTAAAAATTTCATTATGAGTAAAAAAATGCATTTCTTACCTTTATAAAACATAAAACTTTCTGCAACAGTAAGCTGAGTTTATATTTTTCACGTTTAATCGTTTAGATTTTTCTTTACGATGGTCTTAAATAATCTATTTTGACAATACAACTAATGTAAACCTATATCAAGTATGATCATATAAAATGTCATCAAAATCGGATAAACGGTTAACGAGTTATCAGCATTTAATATGGTCCCGGAATGGAACCGTCCCGAATGGAACCGTCCCACTATTTTTTACCAAAAATTTATAAATATTGGATAAGTATGTATGCGCGTTCGTGAAACGAGCTTCACAGACCCCAGACTGACGGACAAAAAATGCTCAGAAAGTTCCAAAACATTGGCATAAATGTTTTTTTTTTTAAATCACAATACTTCTGATATCGTAAATATAACTCGGAAGTAAAAGACTGTTTCGAAACTTTTGAATTTATGAATTGATATTATATATAAGTTCAATATTTTATTTTAAGCAAAGCAACATAATATACGTTATGTAAAGTGTTTCATCTATTAAATTCCCGTGTCACGTTTTACTCACGATGAACTCCAAAATTACTTATCCGATCCTAACGTTATTTTTATAATGTGTGTAATTTTTTTATACCAATTAACAATTCTTTGCTTTCTTAAATGAGGAGTTCCGAATCATTTTTTGATCTAACTCCATGACGTCAATCATTATTATTATTGTGTTAATTAACTTATGGCTGATAAATATAAAATTTTCGATTTAAAAATATACGTACAATAAATATAATAATTTTGACAGAAATTATATTTTGGTAAGTATGAAAGTTTATAATATTTATTATTTTGATATAATAATTTTTTGTCCTGTAAATAGGCTCGTATTATAAAATAGAAATAGCAAATACAATAAAGAAGCATTATTTTTTATCGCACATTCTCTTCTTCAAATGTAAGAACTGATTTTCATTCTAGGTTTCAAAATATAATTACTTATTTAATTCTTAGTTCAAATTGAATAACGTCTTCGAGTAATTATTTTAGGAAGATATTATTTCCAATAAGGGAAATAATTTATCTTTCAAGGCTTATTATTGGGGAATAAAGGTACATGTAACAGCAAAATTTTATATGAATAAGAAACACGAAATCAGCATCATCCTAATATGTGAATCAGCGCTAGAAAAGGCATACTAAGTTTATCAATATGTTTACTTTGTTGGAAGAAATAGGGAATAAACTTTCTCTTATGGAGATTTTAAAAGATGTAAAATCCTTTAATAAAATGGGAAGTTTTTCTTATAAAAATTACCATAGTAAACCGTGGCTGGGTATACTAGTAAATATATATCTTTATGTTCTTTTAGAACGAGAGAATTTACCATAAATAAACATACATTTGTCAATGTTATTGACATTTTAAAACATATTCGCAATATTTACCTCGTAAATAGATAAATAATGTACAGAAAAGTAGCTGAAAAAAATTCGTAAAAATATTCTACGAATACAAACATAAATGCTTGTAAAACTGCTACAGCACATTACACAACTGATGAATAGTTCGAAGTTAAAAAATAACATTTGGATGTCTTTCTTCATTTATCTATCTATATCGCGTCATAGGTACATCGAAATAATTTTTCATTCAGAGAATAACTACTAACAACTAACAAAGAGATGCAAATGTGAAAATGTCATGCAGTTTTTAAGACTTAACTATCAAAACTTAACGACAAACGCACATTGGAAATTGTTAATCAAAAATGAAGAATAATAAATTCAAGACAATTGTTGAAATGTAAAGGATTATTCATTGAAATTTTTTTAAAACAAATTTATTATTTTTTTATTATATATTTTTTTTAAATATATATATTTTTTTTATAAAGAGAATATTTGATTGTTACAAAATTTAAGGAAAATTTGTAAGTCGAAACTTAATTAATATAACAAACGGTAACTTAAGTAAATTAATATAATTACTTTAATTTTCCTATTTTACATAATTTGTGACTATTGTTCGCGTGACCTATATTTATCAGTTAAATTTCGATAAATCGTGAACCGTTCACCCAATTTTGATGGAATTTTTTCATTCGTGATAAATTTTTACAATAATTATTTAAATTTCGTTGAAATCGATTCTTAAGGCACATCGCTATTTTGGAAATTGACAGAAAATCAATTGCTTAATAATATATTAATTCATTTTAAAATGTAATCTAAAATAGACAATTCATAATCAAAATTTATTAATGACATTAAATTTGTAAATTTGTAAAGAAAACATTGAAATAGTTATAATACTAGGAATTCACATCACCCTACATCAATAAAAAACTTTTTGTTTTTCATATTCATTTATGCGAATACCAAAAATTGTAAATGTTGTCAAGGGTGGAATTGTTAAAAAAAAAAAGTTTTTCCTCGAATATATAATACAGACACCAATCAGAAAAATGATAAAAAAAAAGTTTCTAATTTCATTTGTGGGTTTCATTTATATATTTTTAGTGTGTATTATACCTTATAAAATTTTTTCAAATATGCCTATGTATATTATCAGCATTTCTTTCTATTTGCATATTCTGCCTTCACAAAATAGACATAGGGTATGGAATTTTTCCATCAACCAATAATTGGAATAAATGAATACAATGTTGAACAGTAGGTTTATTTTTAATAAAAAAAATTCTGTTTCAAAATATATTTGGAAAATTATATTTTTTATCTAAAAATTTGTTACAAACAAATAAAAAACAAATTTGAGAATTTTTTTTTTTTGCATCGTAATTACTTCACGAAAATGAATTCATTTAAGTAATTTATAATTCTGAAAGTTAAAAGTTTAATTTCATTTTTTCTTCATTGGTTAACATCCTTATTAGCAAATAACGCTACTATTATTATAATAAGTACTCATTGTTGAATCCCTGTAAAATCGTAATCAGCAGTTGTAAAGAAATAAATCATTTGAACGAGACATAGGTGGATTTATTGAGAAGTGCATTAGATTAATATACTAAGCGAAGAAATTGAAGAAATGAATTTAATTCCAATAAGTAGTAGCAAATACGTGTTCTTGCTTTGACTTAAAACTGTAAAAATAAAAAAATTGTAAATTCTTTATAATTGTCGGTTTTTCTAACTAAATTCTAAAAAGGTTAATTTAGATGGCTCTTGTAGTATTTCACACTGTATAATCGAATTAAATAATTATGGCTACCATTTTTAGATGCAGCCGTTAGATTATAAGATATCACTTGAAAACATCAATATTTCGATTTCAAAATTAGATTTTTAGCAATACCTCAAAAACTACACATTCAATTTTTCAATGAATGTGAATTTAGTATTTTTGTTTCAAATGATCTCGTAAACAAACTTGAATCAAAATTGGAGATGAAAATAATCATTTATTTTTCACAATTTTCTTGACAGTACTTACGCCTTTGATAAAAATCGAGAAAAAGTTGTGTTTCCAAATTCGATAAAACTCGTTTTTTGTAATTTTGACCCATACATTTAAGAAAATTTCATAATTTCATATAATTCGAAACTATAGAAATGGTAATTTTTGAGTTATCGCTGAAATACTATTCGGATTACCTCGCATCGAAATCGAGCAATATCTGCATTAATTAATCATCGAATCGTAAAAATAATGAATCTTATTTTTGTAATATTGTTTATCATCGAAGAAGCAAAAATAGCGAAAAGTGTTTAAGATTTCTTGATCAATTTTTAAGTTAAAACAGTGCCATAATAATGTCTTTTTTTGAGAAGTTGAAGTTCTTCAACCTCAGTTTGAAGACAACGGTTTAAAAAAATATCTCTAAGATTTGATTAGAATAAAGCTTGGATCGATAATGCCTTTCTTTAATTTATTAAGCAATCAGTTTTATCTGTTAACAAACTGCACTTATCCCTTATCCAAATGGTAAATTGTACGCGTCTTGCTTAAATTGATAGCGGTATGTAATAATTTAATGTTATATGTAAATAAATTATTTACACAAAGTATGTACACATTCAGGATAGGTTCATATTAGCTAGAATTCACTTTTTGTGTCTTTTTTCGTGTGTGTGTATTTTTTAAATCTTAAACACATTTATAACAAAGGAAGATATTATACGAGTTTTTCTTAAACAATAGAGAACTCTTATGGGAAATTAGTTGATATAGACTATATACGATATAGTTTTTTTAGAGTACATTTTTAAAAGATTTTAAATTATTAATTAGATGTAAATCCCAATGCAGTCTGTGTCTTACTTACTTCATAGACATAATGTATATATTACACAGCTTTGACAACTAACTTGCATTTCGTATACGTAGTAACTAGCTGACGCGGCAAACGCTATTTTTCCATATACATAATTTCAAGTAATTATTTTGATAGCTTAATATAAAATTACTAACTTATTGTAAGTGTGTGGTGAGCAAAATTTGATCCAGTGATGGACATTTCTTTTGGAATCATGATTGAGAAGGTACCAGTCAATAATCTTCGCTTCCAAAGAAATACAAATATATGTCCGTTTTAAAAACAAAAATAGTTTAGTTTTGCGTTTTTATTTCTTTTTCTTAGAACACTGTACACGGTACAAAAAGTAGAGAGAGAATGTTTAGACTTTAAGTGACGAAGAACTGACGGCATAAGTGCTCATTTCACTAGCAGGGAAAGTATTGAAGGTCTATTTCCGAAGAAGCAACTCGCAACTTAAGAAAGATCCTTGACCTGGCTAAATCTTCGGACATCAGCACTCACTATGTTCGCAATGGGGGAATGAATGGATTTGGCCTAAGAACTCCCTTATAAACATATACATATACAGTTTAAATTCTCTAGCGAAGCAGTCAAGTAACAGCTAGTAAAAGTAGCATAGGCAGGTCCTTATAAGCTATCTACCAGTGCAAGTTCCATCAAAATCATATCAACCACTTCGGAGATAATTAGGAATAAATACTATATTGTTATGCGAAGCGGGGGGTTAGCAGCTGTTTCTGGTGTTTTATTAGTTATTTTATTGTTTGAGGCGGATACAAACCCAAAAACTCAAATAGTATAAAAATGGGTCCAGTGGTTTAAGAAATACTAAAAAGTCGTGCGAAGGGAGTGTGAAAAGTGAAAAAAAATTATAATAGGATGAAACCCATTGGAAAAGGAAGAGAATATGACAAAAATGAGTGGAAAAATAATTTACAGGCGATCTAAGGTCGGGAACTGGAAAGGGTGAGTTTTAAAGGGTAAAACACGGTTTATCTCGATTTCCATAGAAACTACTAAGTCTTATAGAAAAAAATTAAATGGCAAAGTTATAGGTAATAAAAAAATCTACAGCTTTTGTAATATATACTTTTTTCACATTTTTTCAAGATTTTTCGATTTAAAAATAGGGTGCTTTTTATATATTCATTCAAAATAAGGTGAAAAAATAAATATTTTAAATAAAAAAATGACAATGTGTTTGGAACATAAGAAGGTAAGTATTCATTATTTTAAAAATTTTCCAGAACTGTATTGACTACATATTTGGTGTATTTTAATAATGATTATAATTATTCATAGCTCAAACATTGACAATCAACCACATACTCGTTTAAATACTAAATACTTTTTATTACCTACACATTTTTTAAAATAATTTTATTTTTTTGATATGTTTGTTTATAGGGAGTTTATATTTGTGAAACATATAAATTTATTTAATATTAATATTTATTATTTTTTTGAATTAAAAATAAAAAAGTTTTTTTAATAAATTATATTGGGTAGGTAGATAAGGTGGAAAAATTAAATAAGTATATGCAAAGTTATTTAAATAAATTCTATACTATAAATTATATTGTGTATGAACTAAAACAACATTTTATTATCTAAATAATACCTTCGTTAGAAAATTCAAAAGCTTGTATCTTAATTATTTGTAAAGGTAGTTTGTTAGTATGGGGCCATAATATTCGTAAATAGCAGATATGTATGTATACATATATACATATCTGATATTTACGAATATTAAGGTAATATTATATAACGAATGAGAATTGTATCTTTAGACAATGTATGCTAAATAAGTCAGACAAATAAATTTTCTATTGAATTGTATACTTTATACTGGTTGATTGATTAATGTGTATTAAACAATCTTTAATATCCGAGCGTATTAAATTTAACACTTCTTTTTTTTATTTTATTTTTTTTATTTTAATTCACTTTTCAACTTCTAATAAGGTCGTCGACTACAGTGGGTATTATTTTATACAATAACAGTACACAGTGTTCCTAGGCGGTCATCCATTCAAATACTAACGGTGATTGATGTTGCTTAAGTTTGTTGATCGGTCGAGATCTGCACTATGAACTAAACATCTAGACTTCTAAACTATGGAATGGTTGTTTAGAGCAACTGTTAATTAATCCACTATCATCTTACGGTGCAAATAAACTTTTGAAGAAAAAACCCTAAAGTTCAAACATAAGTTTGACTACGTAAATGAATTTAATCGGTCATTGCTTCAATTCAATGTGAATCATGTGGATCTTAATGAAATTGATATCGAGGACCTCAATGCATTAATGACATTTTTTTACTGTAAGAGTTGTTTGAAACATATTTCAATAAACTATTTAGATTTCACCGCAAATTCAGCTAATTACGATTAAATCAATATTTTATACATATTATTAGGTGTATCAATCCGATTCTGTTAACATTTAAAGTCTTTTTAACATTTAAATTTAATCAAGTAGCAAGTAATTCAGTTACTTGATGTGTGTGAATAGCAACATTTTAGTCAATTGCTTAGTAAAAACTGTTACTTGACTAAATTCATTTATTTATTATTTATTATCAATGTGAACAAGGCTTTAGGCAATAGCTAAACGGTGGCATTACGCTGGCATTATGATATCACAGCCGCGGTGCTCCGTAACAAATCAATTTTCTTAATTAAAAATTTAATTTTGTTAACTCCTCATTTAATTTTGTAACACCTAACAAGCACCTAACTAATTTTCTCAATTAAAAATTTGAGCATCTAATTTAAGTTGGCAGCACCTAAAAACCCAACAAATTTGTAGCATTATTAAATTGAATTTGAATACTTTACTCTGTGAGCTTGACTGGTATGTTTTGTCTAAACTACAGCTAGATCATTCAATAATGGTAATATACCAGGGCATTTATATTATTCATATATTTCTATTTATTCTAATTAACCACCGTACGTAATCATAAATAAAAAGACCAAAGAATAAAATAATAAGAGAACTCTAACTAGCTGATAACCTTACGCATTATAATATACACAGATAATTATTTAGATACATCACATTTAAAATTGTCCATAATTACATACAAAAGACGAGATCTGTACTTACTGCATTAGTAGTACGAACATAGGTAGTAGATATGTATATCTACGTGTATACTAGCTAGTTAGTTTTGAAAGTGAACGGAGCAAATGAAAAGCCCCCAGATGAAAATACACCCACACACACATATACATACAATTGTACAGGCCCCAACTCATTAATTTATCTAAGTTAACAGTGACATGAATTCATAAATAGTTTTACTGTTTTATTTAAAAAGGTTTTGGGTGTTTTTGTATTTTATAAGTTGGTTAGCTTTGATGAAGTGGATAAAACAGAAACGTGTTTTATGTTTGACGTGTTTTGTATATCATTTTTTAATTCTACTCTATATAATGTTCTGGATATTAGTTAATTATCTTAGAAGTCATCATAGTTAATGCTTAGTCAATGGTGTCTTTGAAGTTTTGTTGACACAGCTGACATGAAGAATTTATTAAAAAAATATCTTAAATAAATTACTAATAAAAAAAACATTTCCAAAACGTTTATTTACATGCTCAACAAAGAATAAAGAACAAGAACACCCGGTAGAACTATGTTGTTTTCGCTATATAATATTTATTATTCAATAATATTTAACAATGGAGGATTGATTTTTTTTTCAAGTTTTTGTTTATTATGTTATGCAATTACATGACTACCTTATTACAATTAACTACCAATTACAATTGAATACCTTATTACAATTTACTACCCTATCATCGCAACCAAACCAAAATGTACAATTTTAGATTCGTAAGCTTAGAGGAAATGGCTCAATTTAATGTTTTCAATTTACCTTCTATACCATTTTTCAAAAATACCACATATTGGCAGAAATAAAACATATAATGTTAATGTGAATTTTATTTTCCTTTTAACGAAATTATCTTTAATAAAAAGATGAAATATTAACCATATATTAAAACAGTGTATAAGGCAAAGACTTTGATAATGCTGGCAAATAAAAAAGAATGGAGATACATCGTGACGTAACTCTTCTTCAGTCTATATTCTAACGTCCACTTTATATTTGTGCTCAATTGTTCATTACACGTTGATGATCTATTAATTGAATTAATATAATAGTGTACATGCTATTGTTACTTTAAAAACATGAAATAATAAACTGTTCTTGCCACATATTTACTGCTCACTCAATATAATAAAATGCCAATTATTATAATTAATAATGCCTAAAAAAAATTGTTTCTATACTGGTTGGCCCATTTATGATAAGACTTATGTAAAAAAAGTTAAGAATATTAGAAAGTAATGATGAATTAACTTAATAAACGTTTGAAAAACTATCTGTTTAGATAAATTATTTATTTAATTTTATTGTGATTTATTTTTCGGTGTAGATTTTTATACTCGACATGTACACAATAAATCAGAGTAAAATGTTCATTAGTAGAATTTTAGTCTGAAGTTTGTAACGGTAGAAAATATTGAAGCTACAAATAAAATTTTGATAAAAGTGCTGATAGCATCACCTAATAATTCCATTTTAATTGTCCGTCCATTCACCTGTTTATCAAGATAGTTAAAAAACGAAAATAAATAGCAAGCTGAAATTTAGATGCAGTAATTTAGACATAAAAATGTCGTTAATGAGCAAAATCTGTTCATTGAGTCTAATGGATCCATGGCCCAAATTATAAACTATTAAGATAGAAGAAACATTCACAAAAAAAAGTTGTATAAAAACA
Organism: Chrysopa pallens; assembly: GCA_020423425.1. Classification (NCBI taxonomy): domain Eukaryota; kingdom Metazoa; phylum Arthropoda; class Insecta; order Neuroptera; family Chrysopidae; genus Chrysopa; species Chrysopa pallens. The sequence continues at coordinate 40,690,031 of CM035592.1, read as the reverse complement.
TTCAACTTTTGTTTGAATTATTTTTTCGTTTGGTAATTCTTGAATGCAAATATTGATACTGAATCATTTATCGTATATCTAAGTAATGAAAACTGTGAGTTTTTATTTTCACTTGTTTAACATTGGTCTCAGCTATATTTAGCATCATTACATTTTTTTAGACATTGAAATACAAGGAAACGTTGCAACATTTAAAACTATACACTTGTATTTTTCTGTCCTAGTTCTGGATAATTATAGGTATCGTAGGGCTTTTTCATTATTCATGGGACTAATATTTTTTATTTTGTAACAGGAATTTTCAATACTAATTTAAAAAACAATTTGTCCAGTTTTAGGTAATGTTGAGGTGAAATTTTTATTGAATGATCTTCTACAAAAAATCTGTTAATTTTAAACAAGTGCAAGTAAGAGAAAATTTTACTCTCTGAAAGCAAAAACTACTTACATTATTTTTTTGTTAAGGAAGAAATTACAATCAAAACTAGCAGGCCCAATTTCTACCAGATTTCCAGATATTTGTCGCATTAAGCGATGTAGGTAAATTCCATGTGATAAGAATTAATGATAAGCCCTACATAAAAAATATTCTTTCTATTCCAGTTTCTTCGTTAAATTCCCAAGTGAAGTAAACGCGCTACTCTGTATTTAATATAATTATAATAACTTTATTATGTAACAGCGTAATACTTTTATCAATGTCATTGACGTTTTGTGTTCATAACAATGCAGACAATGTGTATGCTGTCAATATGACACGTTAAAATAATAATATAATGGGAAAAAAAATGTTTATAACACATAGAATACAAGGAAAAACACTGTCAACATTTTTCTTAATAATTACATTCATCGAAGAGCAAAAATAATAAATTGTTCAATTAGTTTGAAACAGAATTAATAATAAGATAATAGCCAAAAATAAATCATATTAATATAATAAAGATATACGTTTTTGTTTTTTTGTTTTTGTCTTTTTTTTACGTTGTTAATGGTTACTAATAAAGTTTGAACTTTTTGCAAAGACAGGAGGAAGGGGTGGGATTACCATTATAAAAGAGTGCTTTTTACGTTTCTCTGTTGCTAGGTGTTGTCTTCTGAAATATCTTGTGTCTATTATAACGGCATGGTCATTTAGATCTTATTAAAAAGTTATATTCACACATGTCAGTCACTTCACAGTTCAGTCTTTGCGTCTCAGTTAGAAATCATATGCTTTGAGAAATTTACTAGTGGGTATCTACACGTGTCCATTACAGTTCCGCCTTGGTGATTCAAATGCTCTATTCAGTATGGCTTCTCAGTTTCGTCATTTTTAAATTCGACGCAAACGATATTATAACATTATCATTGACGGCATTTTTGTTGTATCCGTATGGGAATACACAAACTGTTGATGGATCTTGGATAGCACGAATGCTGACGTGTGACTGAACTGACGGGCATGTGAAGATAGACTGATTATTTCTGACTGAGTCTAATTGGTGAATGAATTAACAATTGCGCAACTCTATAAAAAATGTCAATAGACGATTGAAATTTCAAATCGATAAGTTGTGTATTATTTTTATCTGAGTTTTTATCTAAGAGTACTATGTTTTTTTCATTTAATATATTATACAAAAGTGAACTTAATTTGAGTAACCGGACATATAACTTTTTAAGTAAACATGTACATACTTCAAGATGAAGTTTCGAGTCCATTCGTGGCAAAGTATTTTTCTTTTAAATATATATTTGAAATAAATTTACAAAATATCTTATCATAATGCACCAACAAATATAATGAAAAAAGGTCTATTTTAACACCAAACATAACACATAAGCCAAACAAAAACAAAAACTTAAACAAATAAAAAAAAATTGGGGAAAGAAATAATTAGGAGTGGCACTGATGTTATCATAAAATTTGGGTTGCAATTTTGAGCTTTATTATAACATGTAGTTAATGCATAAGATGTGTTTTTTTATCGGTGTGTTTTATAAATTATAGAATACACGTTCATATACAATGTGTTCCACGCAGAGTAATCCAAATATGGAGTCCATTCAGCTAATAAGAGTATAATAAAATGTGTGTGTATCTTTTATAAGAATTATTACATTACATATTTTAATAAATATTTAAAAATTCTACTTATTAAGGTATTGCATAGATTCTATCGCTGGCCTTGAGCGCGGGGACCGAATGCAGACATTCCGTAACGAAAAAAAATGATATGTTATAAATAATCATTTCCATAGAAACCAAAATCTAATTTTGAAATTCAAAATAAAACTTCTTTATCTATTCAAAATAAAACTTCTTTATCTCTTCTCACTACCAGTATGACGAACTGTCCACTATATAAAGTGTGCACATCGCATTTTCTGTTCCTATTAGTTAAAACAATATGCACATAGGAACAGAAAAGCAAAAATTGTATCTGACATGTATAACACTGAGTACTATGTAAAACCCAATGATAAATAAAAAGAATTTTAAATCGTAAAAAAAAAAAAAAAAAAATGTTCAAGTAATCTAGTGGATTTTTTTCAATTTTTTACCACGCTACTTAAAATATAAATTACTAAAAGCTATAAATACAAAATATTAAAAAAAAAAAAAAAATAAACATATAAACAATTGGAAGGGTTCCAAAAAGGAACGGGAACAATTACTAATAAGGAACAAAAATATGTACTGTTATATCTATGTACTATGTTGAATAAGAAATAAAGAACTTTTAAAACTGAAAACTTGTTCAAGTATTACCGGAATCATTGCATAGCTTCTATCGCGGGCCTTGAGCGCGGAGACCGAATCCAGAAATTCCGTAACGAAAAAATCTCACGCTCCCCACTCCGACGGGCAAGGAGGTGTGGCTTGACGAATCAAGACGAGCTGCTCCGAAATCGGACGAATACATAAGCAGCTGTTTATGAGAAAGTGTATAGGTGTAAGAAAAAGCAATACTGCATGAATAAAATAAATAAATAAATAAAAAATTATAATTGCATAAGTTGATACAAAATGCTATGCAATAGCTTTACCGCGGCAGTCCCCGAGTGCCACACGTCTTTTTTTTTCTTGATATGATTTTTACATAATACCACTTTAATTTCACTTTCTAGACATTCTGTATAACGTTTGGCTATTTGACACAGTAAGGTAGTTAGTACATGTCCATTAGTAGTGTTCGAAAAAAAGTCAGTAGTATCTACAATATGTTTTTTTTTTCTTTTTGGAAGAAAAAGCTGAGTATTGTGTATGATTTTTTTTTATATTTGTCACATAACACGTTTCTTTCTTATAAAACAGCTAATGTATATTTGCGAACTATACAAAATAACATTTAAAAGGTTGGTCTAAACACATATTACCTAGTTCTATTAACATCTATGTTTTGAAGTATGACTAGCTAAGCTAGCCACGCTGTTGTTGTTGTTCAAATATAATACATTAAGGAAGTACGAGCACCAAGGCAACTTTGGATAAAAGGCTTGATTTTTTTTTAATACAAAGTTTAAATATGTCTAAACAAATTCCAAAAATTTGAAGGAGATTGACCGATTATTTAAATAAATAATTAACTTTAAAGTTGAGCAATTTAACATTGGTCTTATGGGGTAACCTTCAAACATTGATACATTTCTGTATTTTTCTCGTAAAACTGTCGGTGAATATTTTTAAAAAACTTATGGATGAAAGTAAATATATTAGTGATAAATTTAATTCAAAAACATTTACACTTGCCCGACTAATTAAAGTGTATTAATTAAAAGAAAAATAAATGCCGCCACTAGCCAATGTTAAATGTATATCTATATATTGAAATAAATCATATGGTTACTGCGTTCCCCTTACCGCGCTAAAGTCGATACCTATCCCCACACCGCCTGGCGCTCGTACTACCTTAAGCTATTATTAAAAAACTGAGCTAGATTTACAATACTCACAAATCAAGTGTAAGATCAAATATTTCACCTTTTTAAGAAAATAATTACTATTACAAAAAATGACTCAGGTATTATTAGAAGTAATCTTTATTAACGAAGACTATTTTCAAATAGTTGCAGGTGCTAATGCCTTTTCTCACTTGGCCTCTGAGCTGAGTACATAGAGATAAAAGTAAGTTTTGCATTCAACCGGAAGTGGCTCTAGCCGTAACAATTTTGATAATAAAAAAGTTTTAATGAAATATTATTTAAATAAAACATTTGTGAAACAAAAGAAAAAAAAATTAAATATAATAATAATGATTATAATAACAATTTTATTAAAATAAAATTAAATCAGCAATGATACTTCTTTTCATAAATGTTTGTATTTAAAATCTGAATGAGTTTCTATATATGTTTGCAAATATAATATAAACCAGGTATACTGCACCTACCTATTAACTAGTTGAACAATTACTTTTTATTGGATTGTTATATAATAAAAAAGAGGAAACAACATATGAAATAAAATAAAATTAAAAATTTTTATAATTAAAAACAAAATTTAATAAAATTATAAAAGAGAATATGCAAAACATTTCTGTTCTACTTATTACCCATACTCAAAACAAAATACCTGTACAAGACGAATGTAAAAAAAATTTGGAAAATGGTTGACCCTAAAGGCCATCCTTGCAACTTCGCGCTAATTTCATATCTAAGCACTTAAAATCTAACATATTACAATGTTTTTTAGCTTAAAATTTTGTTTTTGAGCTTTGATGTTAAAAATGCACTTGTTTCCGAATATTTCGTTAACGATATCGCTCGAACCAATCAACCGATTTTTACGTTCTTAGCGGAGATCGACGCGGTTCTTAGAGCTTTAATAATGATTCTATTTCATCAAAAACGATCCTTGAAGAAATGTCGGAGTTATGTTAAAATAAAACTTGTTCCCAAATATTTCGTTAACGATATATTTCGAACCAATCAATAATAGTGAATATTCTGTAGTTTGGAGAATGAAAATCTCATATGAGTACCAAAAACCAAAAAATATTTTCTAATAGATTCGTTATTATTTCTAAAATGTTTTTAGACACTTTTTGAATTCAAAAATATCAATTTAATTGATTGAGAAACATGACATACTGTTTAATAACTTGGATCAATAGAATAATATCCGAAGGCCAAAAGTGAAAATAAACCATTTTGAAGAATCCTTTCCAAACTGTATTTAATAGATTTCGAAATAATAGATATTAGCAATAAATAAAGTGATTCAATGCATTTAATAAAATTATTTCTAACAATAATCAAATATTGAAACCGGACCTACGTGTTGCTCAATTAATGTCAGGATCTTCATGGTGAAGAATACTGAATTAGTTTAACAAAGATTTTGCAATCATCTTTTTTTGTACGATATTTGAAATGATAGTTTGACTAAGGGACTTACTATAAGAATTGCTACAAAATTTGAACTCACTTGTTCCATTTGAAGAAGATCCAAGTTCAAATCAATAATAAATAATAATTTCGCGTTGAGATTTCCGATTTCACGAAAAAGAATTGGTAAAGTAATGAAAAAATTCCAAGAATTAGTTATTTTTATTTTTACTTTTTGTATAAATTATATGCCTTAAAATTTCTAGGGATATCGTTGAGTGTCAAAAAATCTACAGTGACATATAAGAACGTTATAAAAATTTTTTAATAAACCTCTTTTTATAAATTATTAAATGTATTTTGATTCAAATCTCAGAAAGATATAAATGAAATTTATTCGTATATAGTATTTTATATATAAATTTTAATAAATTAACAACAATATTACTGTGGTAACACAGAATAAATAAATTAACTATGTATAATAATATAAATACGAAGATACACACACTCAAAACACTGTCATATAGGTAAAAAATTGTCACGTGGGAACTACTTCATCTTAGTGAATTTTCTTCAAAAAATATTTATAAAACAAGCATTTGTTTATTTTACCATTTCTAATCACGATCGTAACAGATTGTTTGCCCAATTGGGCTATTATGGTTATATAATAATGTTTGTATATAAATATTATAGTGACCATAGCTTTCACAAATTATTTCAAATTTTCTACTTAAGGGGATTAGAAAAATTTCACTTAACCAAAACCACTTGTCACAAAAATCACCACTAGCCACAAAAACAAAGGTGTTTAAATGATATAATGAGTTGAGTAGTTTAATTAAATGCTATGGTCAAAAACCTGTACTATCACGACCCAAAACTTCACTTGGGTAGTTTAATCACAGGTTGGACGTTGGATCAAAAAACTCGTAGACCTTTACTATCCCGAGCCATGTATCACTGGGGTAGTTTAATTACAGCTTTGACGTCATGGATAAAAAACCGTATACACGTACTTAATAAAACCATTGTGATAAGCAAGTTAACCTTGGGTAGACATTTTTTACCGCCTCTAGACACTGCAATCCACTGATGTGAATATTTCAGTTCATCATTGTTGACATGGGGAGTGTACAGTCTTCGAGGAACATTCCTCGCCAGACATCATAACAAATAAGATTTTTTGTAACGACTCGTATGGAAATATAACCTGTAACATTGCTACATTATGTTTCAGAAAAAGTCGTTAAATAGATAGATATAGTGAAAAATTCTCTATATTTACATTTAAAACCGTGTGCAGTGGAGGTGGTACTCTTTTGTTTTATATAAATTTAATATTTTTATAGCGGTTACCCAAATAATATGGAAATTTTCATTTCTCATTCTCTCCGTTGTGTTTCTGTTTCATGATATATCATGTAATAAATTTAATTACTCTTAAATAACAAACCAACAGAAACAATTCAAATATTATTTTTCATTTCAAATATTATAACGCATTCATACAGTTAATATTTATTATATATATAATTCCCGTATCATAGTGTTTGTTACCAAACTCCTCCGAAACGTCTTGACCGATTTCTATTGTGTATATTCGGTACATCTGAGAAATAGGTCTGAAACTATTTTTTATACCCCTTATTGATAGGGGTATCCTATCTCAATTTTTATTTTTTTTAAGATAAAAATCTTAATTTTTTTATGTCACATAAAGTTTGGCCTTCCTACCTTCAATCCGCATTTTTAATTTCGAGATTAGTACTGTTATTGTCTCCAATCCTCCGTTGTCAATGATCAATTTTCAATTGATCAGTTATCCCCGTCAGTCTACATTACTGGATAGATCAACTATTTCGAGGCTGATCACTTTGTGGTAGTTGGTTGTGATACAATTGATATCTGTTGAGAAATATCTGGCGTCTCTTCTCACGTGGATAAACCTTCCAAACTACCAAAATATTCACTAGAAATAATTTGTATGACAAAACAACGTTTGACGGGCCAGCTAGTATTTATATAAACATATGATATACATTATTTTATGTATTATGAATTATGTAGATGTGGTATCAACTTAGAAAATAGAATCAGTCATTTGGAAATTTAAAAACATAAATAAATATATATATTACATTTCAACTTTAGACCCTAAGTATAAAAATTTCTCGGTCAAATAGATTGTAGCTCAAGTATTAGTTTTATAAATTTCAGAGATGATTTCAAAGTCATTAACACAAAAGTGAAGTGCGTTACCATATAGTTACTTCATCTCAACCGTATTTCACATACAAAATATTTAGTATAGACCATTTTACACACCCAAAAACGCCAGTGCAATATTTTCATATTTTTAGAAATACAATTGAATAATACAATTTTTATTCAAGATTTCTCTTCAATTTGACGATGTATTTTTTTTTAACGTGATAAAAAATTTACCGCGTTTATATTAATAAGTTGGACAGAAGAAAATCTCCGATGATTGACTAGTATTAATGAAAAATTTTTCCAAGTTAGAATTATCTTAGTTAGGGGTTAATTATAATATTAAAATTACAATTTGAAACGTTTAGAATAAAACCAAATTTTCTGATTAAAAATTTTGGACACAACTTTTTATCTCAATCCCTGCTGAAATTTTTGTATGGGAGCATTGTTCCATTTTCATATTAAACTTTTTAAAGGCGTACTACCACATATAAAGATGTACCTAAAATTTGTCTTACGTCTGATTACTATGAACTTTCGCCAAATCCAGTCTGACTAAACGCTAGAACTATCTTATTGTATCAACTTGTAGATACAATAAAATAGGACAGTTAACCTGTGTGATTTTTCAGCTGCATGTTACATGTCACAAATTTATCTAGTTTTAAATCCGTGATCAAAATCTCCTACGTGTTTTTAGGATTGCATGGCTGTACTAATCAGGTCTAATATAAATAAAATAAAATAATATATTGTATATATCCTACCATTTTGTACGAAAAAATCTGAACAACAGATTACAATAATACAGGTGTTATAATTTGTGATGGGAACTAATATTATTAACAATTTTGATTTTGCAGTCTATAAAATTATTTGACATCTTTTTGTAAAATATTAAAATATTTTTTATACAAAAAAGGACAAAAACTTTTGTACCGAACAAATTAACAACAAAAATTTATTTCTTCAATTGATGATAAAAATACAACAAACAACGTGGCCATATAACTTTTGAAAATATTTTCTTTTATACAATTTTTTTTTTTTTTTTATAAATCGTATATTGTTTTTCCCCATCTTAAGTTAAAACTTATAAAATACTCTTAGAACAAAAAAAAAAAAGAACATAAAAATATTTTCTTCGTAACAAAAACAAAATGTAAACATAAAACATAAAAAAGAAAATAATTTTCTTCTCGTTGTGTATTTTTTCAAACATTAAAGTCTTGTTAAGTACTTTGAATATATAATATTTAATACGTTTATACAAAATATTACAAAATTGGTCAGATTATTTTAGCATAATGTCATTAAGAGTTAGGTGTAATTCCTGTTAAATAAATCATTGCTATAGGTCAAATTATAATCTTCTTTTTTTGTCAGATATCATTAAACTACAAGTAAGATTCCTCTTATGCATTTATTACCTTTATATATTTATCACAAAAATTTATAAAATCTATTACGGGTACGTCCGTAAATTCTAACGTTTTGCGTATTTTTTTTTTAATGAAAAGTATTGATGCATTTGTCAACAATTATTGAGTATCACCTTGAGTCCACCCTTCTCAATGTATATTCTAATAACACGGTTTATTTTGATCTTAAAACATATCAATTTTGTTGAGTTGGAGGGAAGCTGAGTGTGGATCATATTCAACTTGTATTTCAATAAATGTTTTTATTATTTATTATAATATTGCTTTTTTGATTAATTAATACATGCAAGAAAACGAAAGAATAAGTGAACAAAAAACTGCCATTTTAGTTATAAGGCTTTATCGAAATATTTGTAGTGTTTTATTGAAAGCGTTATTTAAAAGCATTAATGAACAGCCCACGTGCTTACCATATAGATGGTAAGTTAATATAGTAAAGATTAATGTGTAAATGAAAGCACCGCTTTTAAGAAGCTGATTTTAAGCAGTTTATTTTTGGATTTCTTTAATCTAAGGAAAATATCAACAAAATACATATGTTATCTGATACTACTTACTAATATATAAAACACAGTGATATTTAAGTGTCCAATCTTATTAGTTACGAAAAAGTCATAAAGACCTGCAAAATAAATCTAACAGCGATATGACATTTCTCCTAACACTGATATTCACAGAATCCTAAATGCAGCGCTATTAAAATAACAACGCATAGACAATCTAAATAAAGTTGTGTAATTAAAGCAATGTGCTATGGATTTTTTGTGCAGCAAGACGGATTTCAATGCGGTTTATTACGTTGGATTCGTGAGAATCTGTAGAAACTTTATGAAGAAATCGCAAATTACATAAGTGCACAAATTCAGGCAAATGCATTTCTCAAGTGCATTTTGAAGTAGACAATTAGTAAAAATATGAAACGCGCTAAATAATGGTGCAAATTTGCCCAATTTTGTTATTAGTGGAATTTCACGGTCGCTAATCCAGAATCTGGGGTCGCCGAAAGCCTAAAGATTATTTTGTCTACTTCAAGATGCACTTGCAAAAATATATTTTTCTTATGTGCAAATTAAAAATGCATTTTTTTTATGAATTTGTGATTTCTTCATAATCAGACGCAAACAATTTTCTCGTCTACTGGTACAATCACTTGACCAGTGATCAATTGACCAGCTCATACTTTTTTAAGAGGACTATTGTAACATTTAATTTTGAAATACTTGGTACAAACAATGCAATGCGTGACATATAAATATAATAATTTTGAACTTTAGTTGAAATAATAATGTTTTTTTCTTTCTTTTTTTTTTTATAATATAAAATTATAAATATGGCGGATATGCTATTTCTACGCCTCATATACATACATTCACATATGGTGATATTGAAACGTTTAGTATGTTCTGTTTTCCTTTTTACGTGGTAAAGAGTAAGTAATATTGTTATGTAAGTTTTCAAATGATTGCCCTTGAAATAAAAAAAAAAATGCGGTTAATCATGTTTTTGTTTGTGTCTGCACGCAATATACTCGAATTTCTTTCGGAATTATAAGAAATTATATAATATTCTATATTTTTTTTTTCATGAATTCTTAAAAAAGTGATATTGCATTTTAATTTTTTACATATATTTGTTTATTTTATATAATCTACTGAAAGCGCAAAGAAGTTAAAAACTAAGTTAAACAACGGCACTATATATTGGTCATAATATCTTATAACTGTTCGATTTACATAATATGTTTGCTTAATTTCACTTGTAAGATTTGACAACAGGAGAGGTTAAATTAAACAGAAGCTTGTAATAAAATAATATTAGTTACTTAACTTATATGAATAGATTGGGGTGTATTAAGGCCAGCCAAAAGAGAAAATTGAATAATTAAGAATATTATTGAGGTTGTTCTTTCCCGACAGTCCAGCGGCAAAACTATTAGTTCACTATCTATATTCAACGCATATTTTAACACACATACAGTACTGATGGCTATATCTTTCAACATATTTTACTTATAACTTACACTACAGTAAATACACACATACATTCACTCACTATAGTATATACTACATACATTGGAATAATCTTTTAAATGTTTAGTTATTTCATTTGTTTATCTGAACCACGTGATCAATTCATCCAATTTTATACTATATATATTATTCTAATAAGTACTAATTTTTCATCAAAATGGTAACATTATCTATAGGACAAAGATAAATAAATCTGTCATTTCCTCAAGCTTTTACCATGTTACGTGTACAAAAATGTGATTTTTAATTGCTATTATTTCACGTGGGATACGGTAAATCATCTTAAAATTTTAACAGTGCGTGTAACAGTTTCAAATTTTATGCATTTAATGACCTATATTTCAAGATTTTTTTACATTTTGCTTGCATGACCTAGTTACCCGAACTATTTACACACCTGTTTGTAACACGTAGGTTGATATAGTGTTGAAATTTGTACAATATGATCTAGACTTTAAAAGAACAATTTTAAGTTTTCCAAATGTGAAATATCATTAAATTTGGTCATTCAAGAATCTATGACATATCTCTTAAACTGTAACGGAAAAAAACAGTTTACATCCGTCGGCGGATGGTAAAATAAAAAGGATTCGACTCCACAACTACTAATTAATATACTAAGTATTTCATATTTGTTCATACAATTTCTAGTTATTTTAATATACTACTGAAAAAAATTAAGGTAACCAAAAAATTGTGTAATTTTTTAGCGATTTTGGAAATAAATGAGAAAATAAGAAAAAACCAGCATCGAGGTGAAAAAAATGTATTTTGAAGCTTGTAGATTTTAATTATTATATTTTTATCTTAGGATTATTATATTATTATATTTTTATTTTTATCCTTAGGACTTACGCACAATCCTAAGAAAAATTACGAAAAAATATTTTGAGTTTATTTATTTATTTATTTATTTTTTTTTTAATTTCAAGTTTATCTAATACTAAAATATTTTGCTAACTGAAGTTCAGTTTAGTTTTCGCATAATCTCTTTATCTGACATATTCGACTTCGTCCTTTTGCCTTTAACCGTCCATATCCCAGGAACCAAAAGCCACTTTAAAATATGGGAGTAGTTTCAAAATCCTTTATAAACTCCCTATAAGTATTAACGATAATTGTTTTTGCAAAAAAAAAGACTAAAGATTTGATTATAATTGCAATTTTTTATTTCTTAATTTAAATACAGACATAAAAAAAAAAAAAATTTATTTTTTCATTTATATTCATCATATATTAAAGTGGAATACCGAAAAAAATATATTTTAAAAATGTCTTTTTTCGCATGAGGCTACCTACCAATCTATACAAAATTTACATTGTATAAAATATATGACGTATGACGTTGCACTTTACCCTGCTTCCCTTCGAATTTTGAGGACAATGCACTTTTATCTACAGTGTAATGTTTCGTACAAATTTTACATTGTAAAAAGTCACTATATATCACTAAATAGAATCAATGACACAATAGTATTCATATATTTATGAAGGAATATTATGTATGTAGTTCATGTACAGGGAGTATATTTAAGTATTATGCTTGCTTTGTCTCAACTTCGTGTCAAATTTGGAAGTTTTGATTTTTTTAAAGAGTTTTAACGAAGTGAGGTCTGTGGTATAAAATGAATTTGCCATTTTGTTTGTCTGGATCTAACTATCTACAGAATTACTATATTTACTATATAGTTTTTGGAATATTTGCATTTTTTCCTTGGAGAAAAATTACTATTTTTCTAAAAAAATAAACTGTTCTCCAAAAACATACAAAACTAGTGAAAAAATTTATAATGGTAACGTAATAACGGATCTGAACCGATCAGTAAAGTTAAGCAACATTATATACAGTTAGTACTTGGATGGGAGACCGCTTAGAAATTTTATATATATATATATATGAAGATAAATTATTTATTCAAATAATTTATCTATTTCAAATAATATACTCAAAATAATCTATATTATATACCCCCCCCTGGGGGTCACGTAATTATTGATCTCAACCGATCAATAATTTTAAGCAAAATTATACACAGTTAGTACTTGGATGGTAGACCGCTTAGAATTTCTATATACATATACAAATTTTTTTGGAGAACAGTTATTTTTATAGAAAAACAGTAATTTTTCTCCAAGGGAAAAATGCAAAAACTATACAGTAAATTTCCATCAATGTGTCTACTAAATTTCAAAACCTAACGAGACGTTCGAATGTTACAGCGGAACAAACATATATATAGGTATATAGTCAGATACAGACAAACAAAATGGAAAAATCGTTTTATACCACACACCCTACTTCGTTAAAACTATAAAAAAAAATTAAAACTTCCAAACCTGATAGCATCTCTCAGGAGACAAAGTTATATATAACGACCCCCCCCCCCCCGGGGTAAAGTAATTACTGATCTCAACCGATCAATAATGTTAAGCAATATTATACACAGTTAGTACTTGGATGGGTGAGCTTGCACCGGAAGTAAAAAAATCACAATTAGTTCCCATATTAAATCTTATGGAAAAGTGCGCCAGAATCGGCCTTATTTACCTATCTATTTAGTCTCATGATAGCTGCCTTTTCAAAAATTGTGTAAATTTCTAACTTTAATATGGATTTTTGGCGTTGAAAATGGAGGAAAAAAAACCACGGAGCAAATAATTTCATAACTATTTGCCAACACTTGTCCGTATTGATAAATTTCGCTCCTTGTAGCTAAAGCAAGTAACAACAATAACAGTAGTTTAAACTTTTTTGAATGATTGTTAAAATAGCATGACAAAGTTAAATACCGAATATTTTACATTTTCTGATTAGAATCTTAATAATAATCATAATAATAATAACTATAGTATTATTTCTTGCGTTATAAAGCATAATATTTATGTTAATAATGTTATGTTATATATTTTTATTATGTTTAAATAAAAATAAAAATATTAAAATCTAATGTACTATTACTTATATACAATATTATAATGAATTGAATATAGTTATAGTTACTTTGTATACTTTGTGTTGTAACAAAAGTGATTTTCTTGTATTGATAAAAAATAATTAGGATGGGATTTGTTTAGATTATTTAATTAATTTTCACGAATTTATTATTTACCAGACATTAAATTATATTAAGAAAATATATTATGGAAGATCCGATTCTTTAGGGGAGTAATTATTACAATATTTATATATTTGGCTGATTTTTTCGGTAAAAAGATTTGTTTTTATTATTATTCCGGTAGTTTTAGAACTAATGACAAAATCTCATTAAGATGCTAATTTCACATTCATTTTCAATGAGTTTCCTCCAAATTAACTTAAGTAAATATTATTTATTGATCGTTTTTTTGTTATTCAACATTAAATTATTACGGTAATTTTATTTAAAGAAATTGGCATACTTGTTCTGTCGTGATATACAAGGTTAAGTGAAGTATAGTGGCGAACAATTATCTGTCAAGAACGTTGCTTAGTGTTGGTTCGTTATGCTAAGTGAGTTGATTTGATATGCATACATGTGACTAAGGACAGTGGTGTGACTAAGAACAGTGGTCATACAGAATTGAACGTAGGTTCTATAAACGACAACACGTGTTTTGTGTTGAATAGAATATATAATGCATTTAGTTGCTAATAAAAATGGCTACCTTGATCATCTTAATGTTAATATAATTTGTAATAAATAATTAATTGTAATGATTAATTCAAATAAAAGTATAAAAAATAAAATGAGCTATCGAACAATACAAATGAACTTTAATTCGATTGATAATTATAATATCAATAGAAATATAAACCACATTTTTGTTTTTGTGTTTGCTTTTTTTTTCGATAATTGTAAGGTTTTCGAGAAATTAGTTGAGAACCATTTAGAAACAATACTTTTTATTTAATGATTGAAGCATAAACAATTTGAATGATGAAACTAAAAAAATGAAATTGACTTTTAAAAAACTTAGCAAAAAATATTTGCTTAAAATTGTCTAGAGGGACAGGACAAGAAGCCTACAAAATAAAGTGGTAAACATTTTAGTATTTAACGTTGACGATATAAATAAGAGGTTTAAAAATAATACATTCACTCTCCTATAATTCCTTGGTAAAAGTATCTAGATACTTTACTAAATATCTGAAACAATTTTCACGGTAAGATACAAGTATTTGTCAAATGTTCATAGTAAAAATTTAATTGTGAAGTTTTATAAATAAAATTTCAATTAAAATATTTTGCCATTATATATTTCTAAATTGAAATTAATGTGTAAATGTATTTTCGTGAAAATATTTAGCAAAAATAATGACTTAGACACTCAGAAATATGTTTATAATGTGCGCAACTAGTCCCATCGTGTGAATAACTCGTTAGTGTATAAATAATTGTACGAGAAGTAATAATAGATAAGAAAGTATAGAATAATTATTCAAATGCTTTTCACAAATGAAATAGTATACATATGATAATTACATAATATATATTCCTTATTAGTGATGATAACCTTAATTTGTACCAATATACAAATGTTCCTTTAAGTGAATAGGAGAGCTCACTGAATTTGCTATATTTCATATTAAGTTTATAATAGTTTTTTTGATCAATGGGGAATAAACGAAAATAAAATTAGGAATTTTTTTAATTTTAAGGAAAGGGCGTGAATATATCAATATAAAAAAAGTTTATTTACCCAGACAGATTTCATCTGTCATAATCCATTTAGTATGGAATGACCCCTTGTTAAAACTTTATCTGACATCATAAATGGTTTAAAAAAATAAATTTCAAAAATAGTGTTTTACCTACACATTTCAAAGAAAATTAAAATTTTTTTTTTTTGAACACAGACAGAAAAGCTGGATCTTTGTAATATAATTCAGGGTACAAGATTTTAAAAATGGTAAAAAGTGAATAAAAATTATAATTGGATGAAACCCATTGGAAACAGAAGAGAATATAACAAAAATATAAGGAAAACGAATTTATAGGCGATCTGAGGTCGGGAAGTCGAAGACGGTGAAAGTCTGGAAGTGGATGAGGTCGGGTGTTTTTTAAGGGTAAAACACGGTTTCCGGCACGGTTTCCGACAAAACTGCCTAAGGTCATATGGAAAAATATCTATATAATATAGATATATATAATAAAAAGTTCTACAACTTTAGTATTTACAGTTTTTTCACAAAACCTAAAAATATTTTTGATTGAAAATTAGGGTGCTTATTCGATAATTATTCAAAAGAAAAGGTGAAAAAAATAAATATTTTAAATCTAAATCATTACAGTCAGTATATTTGGAACATAAAATTAAAGTTTTCACTAAATTTCGTGAAAAAAATTTGTTTGTTAAAGATAAAAATAAAAACCAAAAACTTGGTTATTTCAGTTTTTCACATAAATTTACCTATTTTTTCCCTAGAACTTGTAGTTCAGCCTGAAATCGAGATAAATCGAGTTTTACGCTTAAAACTCTACACTTCCTGTACTCGACCGTAAATTATTTTTTCTTCGTTATATTCTTTTCCGTTTCCAATGGTTTTCATCTTAATATAATTTTTTTTTTGTTTTAAAAATTATCGACCCTGGTCTAATATACGTGAATGATCTAGTTTCTTTAACTCATGGCCTACAAAAAACGTATGTAACATACATATCTAGAACAGAGAACGTGTTTTATTATTTATACAAACAAATCAATAAATTGAATTTTTGTTGTTGCAAATGACGTGTTGTTTACTTTATTTTGTGTACCTTTGTCAATATATTTATTAGACATTTATGTGATAGTACCTTTGTGCTATATTTCTATATATATATCAAAGAAAGTGATCCTCACCCACTATTGTATGTTGTTACAGCATGGGGCCGTGATTCATTTTCTTAACATAGCTGAAAAAACAAACTTTCTTTAAATATAGTAAACCTCTATAAATATAGTAATATATAAATGATTTTCTCAGAAAGCATAACTGCAACAATAACAAGTTATAACATTTCATGGCAACTCATTTAATTTGCTTTTATTCAATATGTCTATCTTAGATGTTACTTGGTTGGGGACATCATTCTTACTAAAGAATATACTTTAAATTCAGAGGTGTTATCAAGGTCTCGTTGAATAACTTTGAACAGTACAGTGTAGAAGTTCCCAAGGTTGATGTAAAAGTAGATTTTGCATATGAAATTTGTATTATGGATTATGTTTTGAATGAAAAAAATTTTATGATGTTAATAAATGCTACTTATTTATGTTTAACTATAGTGGTGTTTGTAGTGGATGATCTTAGTGACATCCTAAACTAATTCTGAAAGTTTAACGACATAAAATCTCTATCATCAGTGCCTAGCATATCATGTTTAAAGATGTTTTACAGTATACAGTGTCTAGCATATCAAAGAGCTTAGGACTTTCTCAAAGATAATTCGTGATAATCTGATTGAGAGACTAATATAAATTATGATAACTACAAGTGAAAAAGTATTAGATTCACTATGCTCGCAGATTCACTGTGCAGATTCCAAGTGCAGAAATACAAAAGTAATTTCCTTGCGCTATTTTTCGGATTTATTTTCAATTATTTGTGAGGTCACTAGAAAAATATTAAAACTATCCAAAAGGAGCTCACTTTTTTCATTTATATAATTAAACGAATATCGTTTATAATAATTTTATTATTGGTATATAATTGTTACACATTCAATAAATCATTTTAAGTTTTTTAAGACAATGGTAGGAATGGTAGCTTTTGTTATCTTATAAATCGTTCACTTAAAAATGTATCAACATAGGAAGAACTACGTAAAATATACAATCTTTTACAGAAAATTTTTCTAAAATTATTGCGCAATGTATGAAAAAAAAAGTGTCTGAATTTATATCTTCTGAAATTTTCTAAGAAAACTTATTTTGTTAGAATGTCCATAATCGGTGGTATTCTTTTATCAAGGTGTTTATTTTCTGAATAATTAAAAAGCTTAGATTACGCTCACATGAATAAAATAAAATTTACGTCAAAGACCAGATCTGAGAACGTAAAACTGAACAATAAGGAAATCTAAAGGATTGGACACCTTTAAATACCAGAAGTCAAACAGTTATCTATCAGTGAAAAAACGCGTAGTATGCGTTCAATATAAACTTTAAAAGACGTCTTATGGATCCCAGTATATGCAGTTCCAAGCTCTAAAAAATACCTACCATGCATTAAATTTTGAATATGATCTACACATTTATTATGTGTGCATTCAGTATATGACGAGGAAGAAAAAAAGGCACCAATTCAGATGATATTTAAAAATTTGGTCGTAAGTCGAGGATTGTATATGATAGAGACAAAGTGGGTAAGTTGCGTTTATTTTATAAACAGATAGATGTTGTGTGATGTTTTTTACAAAAGTGATGATATGCATGCGATTTCGTTGCCTATACTCATAATAATCTATAATATAAAAATGAATCGCAAAATGTGTTGGTAAGCGCATAACTCGAGAATGGTTGGACCGATTTGGCTAATTTTGGTCTTGAAATATTCGTGAAAGTTCAGGGAAGGTTTAAACGGTGAGAAACATAAATAATAAGTAAAGGAAAATACTATAAACGACAATTTAATTTTCGAATTTAAAATGTTCCTAGCTGTGAAACATATTTTGTCTTTTTTTTCTCACATGTTACAAATCATCATTTCCATAGAAACCAAAATCTAATTTTGAAATTCAAAATAAAACTTCTTTATCTATTCAAAATACAACTTCTTTATCTCTTCTCACTAGCAGTATGACGAACTGTCAATTTTATAAAGTGTGCATATCGCATTGTTCAAGTATTACCGGAATCATTCTTGGTTCAGGAGGTCTATATACCTTTCATCAAGTGTATGTGTACCACAGCAAAAATTATCGGGTGATCGCGGCCCCGGGTGTACCCCAGCAAACACCAGGTAAATACCGGGTGCATATAATGTACCGGTTGCACACTAAATACCGGGAATCCGATAAGAAAGGATTTGAAATTCTTCCCCTAAGGGTACAATTGCCATCCGCATGTAAACGATGTAATATCATTTATTAAAATGTGAAAAATAACACAGCAACGCGTAAACCGGGTGGGTATGCTTCAAAATATAAATTAATATCATAATTCATTCTGATTTGCCGCAGCTTCATTATTTAGTTATAGACAGTTGAGAATATGTTATTATATTTAGGAGATACTGATGTTGATTAGAAATAATTTATATAACAAAACAATGTTTACCCGGGTCAGCTATTCAAAATAGAATTAATTTATCTCTTCTTTTCAATATAAGTGGTTCTGGACTTCCTATTTTTCATCAAGTATATGAGAACCACAGCATAATATTCACGAATTGTGGGTGCACGAGGTACCGGGTGGCCCACATCAAACACGAGTGTATATATAAATATTTCGTGTCACGGGTATCCCACAACAAATAGTGGGTTACACATCAAATACCGGGCATCCCATAAGAAAAGATTTTCTGAAATTCTACCCCTAATGGGATGAAAAGCAGAGGCAAAGTTTGTATGGGGCAACGGGATTCCTTCGTCCAATCTGCTTAAAATTTTGCATGCAATCGATGTAATATCAATTGTCACCACAACGTGTCCGGGTATTCTTTAAAATATATATTAATATCATTATTTATTCTAATTTTCCTTAGCTTTCAGTATTAAGAAATAGAGGAAAGTTGTTAAGAATATGTTATTATACTTAGAAAATGTTGAAGTTAATTAGAAATATGTGGCAAAACGACGTTTGCCGGGCCAGCTAGTAAACTATAAATATCCAAATATCGTAAATAAAAAAGATTTTGTGTAAAGGTCACATTATTTTCATATTTAGTCTAAAAGTGAGGACCTATAGTAATATCAATTGGTTTATTTGTAGATTGTAAATTCAACGAATTCATTTTTCGAATGGAATTATATAGCTTTCAACAATTCACATTAATATATTTTACAACGTCTTATCAGAGGTGGAATTTGGCTGACTTAGGTCCTATATAATGTGATTTAAAAAATATTAAATACTAAATTACAGTTTTTCAAAATCAAATAATTAGTCAAATTTTGTAACTTCATCATAGTAGTTTTCATTTCACGGTAATCTCAATCAGTATAGTCTCATTTTTCTTGCTTTAATTCGTACGAATACATTGATGATTTTCTCAATTTACTCAATTTCTTACACCAATTAACCTTCTACAGATCTTGAGAGCTCTCCCAATAAAATCAATTTTCGAGTTTTTTTGAATATTTCAATACATACACATTGAAGTACCCTATAAATGTTTTTATTCATACCTTGCGGCACTGTTTTTTGAAAAATTCTTAATTAAAAGTTGCATATTTAACATGAGGATTCTATTCTTAACGATTTCTATTTTCTTGTTAAATTAATTGTGTTATTAAAATTGTGTGACAATTTTGTTGTTTAATAAAATAAGGGCTAACGATTAAATCAGTTGGTTATGTTTAGTTTAAAATAATTAATGCAATAATTTTCTTGGACATATGTGATTTTATATAAATGTTGAGATATGTTACGTACAAAACCTTGAACTACATTGAAAATATTACGGAAAATGCAGATTAGTGAAAAAACTCGCCCCCAATTTTTTGTTTCGTTTAAAAAATTGTATGCAAATGTTAATTTAAATAAAATGTTAAAATTTTATCATTAATTAAAAGGAGACATTAATTAGAAACTATAATTTAATTTTTATGTATTTTCCTAACTTTCATGTTGGTTATGTTTTGTTGAATATAATTAATGCAATAATTTTCTTGTACCAGTAATGTGATTATATATAAATTTAAAGAAAGATAAATGAACTACAGTGAAATTATTGAGTGTTAGTTCGCAGAATACTCAAGATATGTGAAATAATTTATGTCATATTTTTGCCTCTGTTGGCACGAAAATTAGGCGAACGGAGGTGTACGAAATTTGGCACTCCTGTATTTTATATAGAGAAGGACTAGAGACTGCCAATAATTTTTTTTAAAATTACCAATAAAAAATACATTAAATCAATGAAAAAAAAAAACATCACACACATATATAAGAGGTGTGGTTTATATTACACACTCTACCACAGGCACGCATATATACCCTTTTGTTTAATATACGGTTTTGTCACGCATATATACTGGTATTTTCGGCCGCTGTTACGGGACTCTAGCATTTACAAATTTGTGATAAACAATAGTGGATTTTTAAAAACATCTCATCTATCAATTACCGTTTCATATCACTCTACACTAAAGACTTTTTCATTTTAATGCTTATATTTCGTGAACTATTTGTTCGATATTGATGAAATTTTATATATTCTTGCGTCGTATAGGTATAATCAAAATCGTAATCGAAAATCGGAGAATATTAATTTTTAAGATATTTAAATAATTATATTAGATATGCATTTTAATGGTTATTTTCTAATATATTAAAATGCCGATATATTGTGAACCGTTCATCCGATGTTGATGAAATTTTGTAAGTAGTAATTTTGTGTATACTTGTTGAAATTGATTATTCTGGATATTGAGGAAACAATTTTTACAGCAAATTGCATATTAATAAAGTTAGTTTTGTTCTATCCATATCCAAATTGCATCTCATTAAAGGTGTTTCGCACATACGGCTTTTAAATTGAGCATTTTCGTACATCAGGAGAAAGTTTTGTGTCCATTATTTTTTTTATTTTTAATGATTTTAAATATATTCGTATATTTTCAATAAATAATAATTTTTTTCTATTTAGTTATATTTTTTTTTGTTCCAGTAAACTATTATTATATTGTTTGTGTGATTGTATAAAATTGCTGACTTGAATATATCATTTTTATGTACATTTATTCATTAACAGTTTTTTTAATTCAATTTTTATTATCTGAATGAAAATTTAATAACTATGCACTCATGATAAATTTGAAGCATGCGCATAGATGACTTTTAATTATAATTTTATCTATATTAAAATCTATTGTTGGTTTGTTTTAGAACTGCTGGATCGATTTAATTAAATTTTATTTTAATACGTTTCTAATAGATAAATAATATACTTTTTTTAATGTAATGTCAAACCTTAGAAAAATGAGACTTCACTCTAAAAGTAAAATGACATTAAAAAAATATCTTCCGAATTAAATATTTTTTATATTTGCAATTTTTTTCCTAAAAACTTACTTTCCCAAAACTATAACGAGTTTAACAAAAAAAAAAAACCTATCGACAATTATGGCTATAAATGTCCATAATATGACTCGTTATATATATACATATATATACCGCGCGAAACGAGCTTTGAGAAAGTTGAGAAAGTAAATGGGTAAAGAATTTGGGTTAATTAAGGGTGAATACATAGTATCGTGGCCAATTTTCTTTATACTTTATGCTTTAGTGCGTAACAATACATTTTTTAATTAAAATTTAAAATACAAAGTTTAAAATTATTATGCATTTTATTGCTCTGTGATTTGAATTTTCGATTAATTTTTTTATTAAAAATTTTGTTATTAAAATAATGAAATATTATGTAGATGATATACGTTCACAATACACTGCGGTAGTTTAGATGACTTTACGCAGTCGCGCAAATGCACCTAAAACGCTCGGAATCTGTAAGAATCACTGTATAATGCCTTCTATTCCCCCGCAAGTGTATTTCATTCCCTCATGCGTTATATTCTATAGATGTATGTGGTTCTTTCTTTTTATTGTTGCCATTTTGTTTCCTTGTGTTTCAAATCATAACGATGATAAATAAGTTTTACTTAAAAAATTTGGATAGACTCAATGACAATACGTTCCGCAAATATTTTTACGATCTTCTTAAATGGGATGTATTTTATTTTTTTATCATCATTTCTGAAAAACTCCTTGTATAACGTTATAATTATTTGTCAACTTTATAGATAATGACATTAAGAAAGTTTTGACATTCTTCATTTTATCTTGAATGTTTTATATTTTACAATGAGCAAACTAACTGTACGTAAATTCAAGAAAACAATATTATTACGACTAGTACTTTTTATTAACAAATTTGATGAAAATAAAATAGTTCGAAGCAAAAACTGTACAAAGCTAGTATAGTATATCTCTTTGCTTCTAGACATGAGAGTTGACGAAAACTAATTTATCATACTAGAAGAAAGAAAAATATATAGTAGTATAGAGTAAAAAAAAATAAAACTTTTTTGCTTCTTATATTCATTTTTTATTTCGGATAATTAAGTTCTAAATAGAAGACGATACCTACACTAAACTTATTAAAACAAGTCTAAAGTACATATAGACGATGGGTGAACTGTTACTTTATCAAACAATATATTGTTATACATCCGTCATTGTGTTATTATAAGACAACGTCATGTTTAGAGGTCGGATTATATGCAAGAAAATACATTAATACAGACTAGACGTACGTCCACAAACTAAGCAAATTTTGTGAAGTAAGAATGTAAAAATATTCTACATAGATAAGTTTAAAGTGGTTGGTTACTATAGTAGAAGAGTTGGTGGAAAATTTTGAATTGATATTCGAGGCAGCAACAAAATTTGATTGATTTGAAAATTTGAAAGATATCATCGTTAGAAATATCACAAGAAAGGAATTTGTCAATACTTGAATTTTTATGGTGTAGTTTATTTTTGTTTAATAATTTGCGAGGCATTTCATCAGGTCGGGAATTTCGTCAGTTGGTTGAAGTATAGAATAAAATTTTTAAGCAAAAAAACTAAATACATAAAGACTGATCTAAGCGGTTTTATTCCTGATAGTAATCGGGAAAAGGTTCACACGAACGTGAAAGGATAAATCCTTTGTATTATGACAGAGTAGGTTTTTGTTTTCTATTTCTTTTTTACTTCAGAAATTTGCATTCCTTTTTTATGATTTGAACAAAATTGTTAAAAGCGTGCATTTTTATAACGAATTTCGCAATCGTCGCTTATATTATTCATGTATTGGTCAGATTTATAATGTACCCAATATCTTTGATATTCAACATGCATTATTATTCTGAGATTTAATCTAATTTGAAATTCTTATTTTAAATTATTTCCTCGAAAGATTATTGAATGAAATTCCTCTTAACATTATTTATTTTCTAATATTATTATCTTCGTTACATTTAAAGTCACTGCTTTTATTGATTTTCTATTATTTTTATCGCAATTAGTTATCTAAGATAATCACTATAACTCTATACATTTTTCATTTGGTGTTAATCATCCAATACTTTGATATATCATGTAAAACACCAAATTAATTATATTGTACTTTTGTAAAGCTTCTTCCTTGATTCGTTTATTTTTTTCGCATGCAATACTGCGACGACTTTAGTGTGATTCTGCTTGAGTTATGTATTTATATAGACATAATCTAATCGGGCTCGGGGCAACCCTTTTGTATTATTTATACATATGAAATGCTTTGTCCTAAAGGACAAACTGACGGATCAACGTACAGCCTTAACTGCATATCGCAGGGACCTGAAATTTGAAAAGAATGCTCTTTGTTTGACGTAGGAGTCCGGAAAAGGATTTTACGAAATTCTACTTCTAATATACAGTTGACGTTTCAATGTGAATGATGACTAAGGATAAAGGGATTAGAAAAAAAATTATCTATGGAAATCCTTTTTTATTAAAGTTCTAATGAAGTATAATATTCTTATTACTTGAAATCGGTAGCTATATTTGAAGACATTTCGCTGTATTGTTCAAGAAATAAATAAAAATAGTTTTATAGTTTCCATACTATACGGTAAAAAATTGATGCTTCTATCCATGTTTTAATGATAAGTTGCCTCATCTACATCTTAATCTCACATATACTTAAAGGAAGCTTGCTAATCTATATGTAAACCAACCTTTACTCATATCTATACATGTTTCTACTTTGTGTAGAGAACTTGCTATGTATACTGTCTTTTAGTACACAATGAGAAATTTTACATCAAGTAAATTCTATGGTTGCATATTATAACCTCATGTCGTATTTACACTTTTGTTCAAAAACTATAAAGATGTTAAGAAATTATAGTATCAAATTACAATTCTTTTTCGATAGAAAGATAATTGTTTTTACAGGCTTATATTTAATTTTATCTGCTAAATAGTTGCTAAATGTAATTCATTTCTCAGTATTGGATTCAGCAGAAAATGAGGATTAGAATGTAAATCGAATTATAATACAAAATAATAATGTGAAAAATGAAAAATTTTTGGCTTTAACTTTTTGTATTTTAAAATTTGAAAATAATTATTTCAAAATTATTGAAATATTTTACCAATTAAATAGAAAACTGATCATTTAAATAAAAATAAATAATAAATACTTTTAAAATTCGTCAAACTTAAACTTTTTTATTTTATATTACCACCCTACCTTTTTTATAACACACTGCCTTAAAAGACTTTTGTCGGATTAGCGGGAGTCCACTGTATACACTTCGAAAGTTGTAAAATTTTAGTTCTGCCTAAAATACTAGTAAATTAGAGTACCCTAGTAATTTAATATTTTTCATGTAGGTATGTCATATCGAGTTTCGTTATGAATTGATTTGTTAGAATTACTTAAAATTTATAAATACATCTTAACATCTTAACACACTTATGTAAGGTATATAATTTAAATTTTTTTTTAAATGGATGCGTTAAATGTTTAGTAACTACCGCCAACACTCCAGATAAAGAACGACTAATAATAAAAAACTGTTCAAAGTTGTTAAGTAATTGTATATCTTTTTTTATTCAATTTAACTTGATTAAGTTTACGTATAAGCTAAAGATGATAGCCGAGAAATTGAAAGATATCATATGCTGTCTAAATATATTTTTTTACGTTTAATATTAAATTCGTTTGTATACTCTATGGGCTTAAGGGTTTATAATTCTTTAAATATTGGAGAAAATTTTAAAATTTTTTCTATTCTAATTAGTCTGTCTCTTTTTCGGACTGCCAATCTCATCACAACGAATAGAATCATGTTGGTAATTTAATACTTGAAACATTTGTGTGAAATTCCTTTCTTTTTACAAATTGCTTAAACACAGATTTATTTCTCAGATTTGTTCAATATAAAACAATATAAAAAGAAAGTTCTGTATTAATATGGTGAAAGAAGAAAGTTTTTTTTCTGATTAACGCTATATATATATATATATATATATATATATATATATATATATATATATATATATATATATATATATATATATATATATATATATATATATATATATAAAGAACCCAAAACATTGTCAGTGTTTAATTTTAATTGACACATCTTTAGAAAAAAACAATATATACAGTCTGGCCCCACCCGTAATTATTAATAACTAGAACTTAAATTCGATTGAAATGATTACTGAATTGGAAAGAGTAAGCAATGTAACTCTCTCTCAACAACCTTTTGTTCATGCTCGTACTTTTGTTCGAAGAAATATCGCATACATACTTAAACTTCCTCCCACTTTTGAATTTTGAGGGGGAGTTTAAGTCACTCTCAATAACTTAGTACTAGTCGTTTCTTAGCTTAGCGCAATAAAAAATGCTATCACCAACTTCTAATCTTACGATACGATAGTAAAAGAACGACAGATGGTTGTGAAAATAAAGTATCAAATCACATATTTTCAATTAGAATTGACTCATCAATCATACGAACTTTGAATTGAGTATTTCCAAATGAAAAAATTTATTAAACTTTATTCTCGTCTAGTTCTTACGCCAAATAAATAAATAAAAATACACCAAATTGTCAATAAAAATAGGTCTAGTTGACTGTTTAATTTGATTAAAAAAATTTAATTCGATATACGCAACGGGACACCCTTTTATGTAGAATATTGGATATAGAATTGATACGGAATATCACTTTAATAAAATATGTTTTCCCATTCCGGTTATAACACTTGACATATTGTATAGAAAGAACACTTTAGTAGGAAAAGTTGATGTGATGAGATTGTTTTCTCACTTTTTTTTTTTTATTCTTGCGAGTATACTTTTAAGTATGTATGATTGAAGGGAAAATTCAATTTAGTAAACTGTCAAAGTGATTGAAAACATAATGTAATATTTAAAATAATAGTAACAGTGGTTAAATATATATATATATATATATATATATATATATATATATATATATATATATATATATATATATATATATATATATATATATATATATATATATATATATATATATATATATATATATATATATATAACTAGTTAATGAAGCATCAACCTTCTTTGAAATTACTAGATTCGAGTCGAGAAAGAACAGTAGATTGAATAGGAAGCTTGTCTTACATATGATTGGAATAAAATTAAAATTAAGATGTATTTAAACTTAGCTCATAGGCTAATAATTATAGCCCTTAATCAATTGTGAATAAAATAAATAAATCGCCCTTACCATAACGGAGACAATTGATGTATCGGTAAATTGACAGTCAACTTAGCGGAGCAATTTTTTATTTTAAATCAATTTTTGAAAATATACTCCGTTGTTTCCGTTAATTAATCGAAAATTAATTGTGAAACAAATATTTTTTTCGCCCTAACCATAACTGAGAAAATTGATGTTCTGCTGAGTATATATATATATTATAATATAATTATCGTAAAAAAAAGAAAAGTATCGTGACCTGTTCATTTCGATTTTTATTAAATTTTGTTAGTAGATTCATGATGTGTTTTTACATAAGGGAATTGAATTTTGTTAAAATTAATTATTCTGTATATTGAGAACAGATAATAGTGGTACTGGAAATTTTTTATTATCAAAATGAGTAAAATAAATTTGTTCATCTCATATCCAAATTGAAATGAATTCGTTGAAGACGTATCGGACATAGAGCTTTGTAAGTAGGCATACTCGTACATCGATAGGATGGTTTGTGTTCATTGTATTGGCGGTGTATTTTTATTGATCATAGTATGTTATAAAATAAAACACTATTCTCTTTTTAATAATAAATGTTATTAATAACACCTCCCTCTACCACTATTAGTCTCGACAACGGGATGTTTATCTTTCTAACTAATTGATTGTTATTGTAATTTATAATTTGCATATTATAGCTATTATTTATGTCCACTGTCCATGTAAATACATTTACAATGATGTTCAATTTATATAAATGAAACAAAAATGTTTTTATAATACAAAAATTATTATTTTACATTTTTCGGGGCCTATAAAATTTATCCTACCAAATTGCATATGATGTCTAGTAATTAAATGTACTGAATATAATCGATTAAGAGCTAGCCAGAGTTTTTGAGAAATAATTTTAAGAAAACTGGTTCTTTGCATTTAGAAAAAAATAAAAAAATATATAATAATAACATAAGGTGTTCTAAGCTGTTATGATTTGCCACAATTTTCACTCAAAATCAGTCTTCTTAATATTATATTATTCATTTATTAAAATTATTATTTAAAAAAACCATCTTCAAAATATAAAAATAAATATATATAAATTAAAAACTTCCAGAAATAATTTTCTTATGGTCAATAACCTTTCTCAATGGTAAAAAACGAATTAATTTTAGTAAAGATGTAATTGGCACTGACTTCGAAAGGTTCACAAGAAAATATTTTGCAAAAGTTCTTAATTAATTAAATTTATTTCTTACTTTTAAGTTGCTTTGGAGGCGTTTCGTGTTTTTGAAAATAAAACATTACTTTCTACTTTTGCGTGTTGTCTTACCACAAAAAAATTTTCATTTGGATGAAAATTAATTCCTAAAAATATGTTTTGCACCCTTTCTCCTCTTGGAGCTGTAATTTTTTCTTTAAACTAGTATGGGAATACTTTGAAACTGTACTAAATCCAACACAAAAAGAATTAAAATTGGTTCATAAACAAAGAATTTATGTCAAGACAAATTGATAAGCTCTTCCTTTTTTAAAGTTAGTTAATAAAAGTTTAAGCATTGATATTCAATATGCAGCTATAACTGGTAAATAGGAGTGCCCATAATTCTACATATTTTTCAACTAGTTTTTCTGCTTATTGATATTTTTAATACAGACAACAAAGTAATCAATTACTTTATGTTATATTGAATGACATTGTTATTGTTATTATTATTGTTATAATTTTATATTTAGTTCATTGATATTAAACATGCATTACTTTATTTTTTGTACCATCTGAGCCCGCCGGCGTGTCATTTTCAAAAGAATCATACATTTTGTTTTAGAAAGACTGCTCGGATCTAACGGGGTTTAACCATAAATATAGACATGATTAGACTTAAAGAGTACGGATCACGTCACAAGATGAGTACAATTCTATTTTACAGCTTATACTTTCATAAATTTAACTGATTTTTACATATGGGTAAAAAATTTTGTTGAAATATTGTCTTTATTTGTTGGAATATCGGTTGTAGAACGGACTTTAC
Source organism: Chrysopa pallens (assembly GCA_020423425.1). Classification (NCBI taxonomy): domain Eukaryota; kingdom Metazoa; phylum Arthropoda; class Insecta; order Neuroptera; family Chrysopidae; genus Chrysopa; species Chrysopa pallens. The sequence goes on along the minus strand of CM035592.1, from coordinate 40,660,581 downwards.
AAGCAAAAATCTTAATGCTGTTATTTCTGCCTATCTTAATTGTTCTATATTAATTTTTTCAAGATTCAGAGTTCCGGATATAGTTGCAATCTTGATTTTACTACTTGTACCAAACAATAACTTAAACAGACATGATTAAATTCATAAGACTTATGGTTGCGCACAAGCGGTGGAAAGAATCTGAGGATTGTCCTAAACAAAATAATATATGCAATAGCCACCAAGGAAATTTAAGCCAAAAAAAAAAATTGTATTTTAACATCAAATTACTGATTGATTAACCAATTGCTTTCCATTTCGCAATGGTCTGATCCGAAATTCTGATAAGAATATTTGATGGACAACGCACACTATCAGACAGTCCTATAAGAAAAGCTGATCATACATCAGATAAAAATCGTATGCAATCGCATATCATCAAATATTTTGGAAACTTTCAAATATTTTAAATTTATTTATTAAATTATTTACCTCAGATATGATCGTTAGAATTTCTGCTACTACTTCAGACAGCATCATATTAAGAATTCTTACCATGTGCGGAGTATACTAAAAAATTCATTCTTAGAGTTATATCGGATTTTCTGATAAGAAATTCTGATCAGAAACTCGTATCATGTGTTTCTTTTACCCAAAGAATACTACTATCAATTATATGCATAAGATCATTTTTTTTTGAATTAGTGAGAGTTATCATTGTATTATATTACTACTGTACTGTTAAATAAATATAATTACTTAGTTCGAAATTTGTTATTGTTAACTATGCATAATGTTTTTACCGTTATTGTTGAAGTTTTTCCATATTGCTCTTAATAATATTATTAAGCAAACAATTTCTTATCGTTTCATGAGATTATTTGATTTTCTACTACTCAATATTAAATTTCTTTTACTATATTAATTTTTACAATATTACAACCCTTTGTATAAGGTTTTCTAAAATGAACAGTATTATATAGTTTGAAGTTTGTAACACTAAAAGAATTGAAGTTATTAATAAAATTTTTTCTTTTTTAGTTATTTAGACGCGATAATTGAAGGATTTTTACATAATGGAGTATAATGTTTTAATCCCTCTTAAACCAGTATCATAGCAAATTGAGCATCAACATTTAAGTTCACTTTCTTAATAATAATTTCCATAAATACATGAATCTTTGAGTATTTTATATTATAAAGCTTTTTAATAAAAATTTTCCGTTCTATATTCGATTGAAAACATATTCTTTTATCAAAAATCATGTTCTAAGAAAAAAATAATTTTATAATTAATACCCTTAAACAATATTCTTCTTAAACATAAATAAGCTTTTAAAAATATATATTTTGAACGTAAATAGAAATAAATTTGTTCACTATTCAGTGAAATATACGTTTACTGTGTGCTTAAATATTACATATTTCTTAAATATGCTTTGTTATGTGTTTTATGATCCATTCAAAAGATACTAATTAATTATAAATTGTCTCAAAGTCGTGTGATTTTTCTTTAATACTCTGCTATGTGACTTGCATTATCGGTTGAGATACGGTATTGAAATCAAAAGTATCGATACTTTTATGTACATTATCAGAGATAATTCTAGGATTTTTCGATTAAATTTCGATTTGTTTAGATCAAAGATTTTTAGGTGCTATTATGGTGTGCTCAATAAAATCATATTTACTACATTTTGTACTAATCCATTATTGGAATTGTAGTCATCAAATGGACATTAATAATATGCTACATTCTTTGCAGTGATTAATATTTTTCTCGGAATATCGCAATAGAATCTTTAATAAAAATCTATGAACTTATTTATTATCTATGTATACAATAGTTATTTTATTCTAAATAAAGATACATCTTTAATTTGTGAAATTTAAAAAATTATTTGGAAGAAAATTTAAATATGTTTGTGTTGTGATTTTCCATTTTTCTTACAGATAATTTTACTAACAGTGTTTTTTTTTTTTTCAGGTGGGTGCCCTTTTTTGATATTTTTTCATGCATAATATTCAATCATATTATGAGAAAAGGTAAGCAAATAACTTTGAAAATATCTACATTATCAACGATTATCATTATACGTTTTTATTGTCAGATTCTTTTTAAAAATACTGCAATAACTACAAGCTTTGTGGGTAACATTACACTCCCACTTTTAATATTTTTTACATAAATATAATTTAAAAATAATTTGTGTATTTTAAATAATGTTTTTTTATTTTTTTTTTTTTTTTTACTTATAATTTACAATAAAATTACCATTTTTAACATCACGAAGAAAGAACTTAAAAAAAATGAAAATACATTTACAAAGTTTACAACAATGCTAGCTGTAGTTGTGTGTCGAAAAATTTAAGGAATCTTGAACTTAATCAACCCCTCTGCGATCGAATAGTAAAAGTTAACTCAACAATCAGCACAATAAAGTTATGTACTTTAGATTTATAATTCATTCAATTTTGTATTATTTATAAAATGAGGGCCTACATCTGCTACGAAGAAAGGTTTAATAAAAAATTTTCAAAGTTAATTCAACGCTTAAAGCTGTCATATCTCCTTTGGCAATTTACACATTGCGTGTAAATAAATACGAATATTTGACTACCGTGACATCTTTTAAAGTATTTTTTTTTTTAAGTACATGCTTTAACTATAACGGGAGATTGTCTTCTAGGGGGCTGGGATGTCACTTTTATGCTGTTATACGTTGATCTTTACGTAATATAAACTATAAAGAATTATAGATATTATTCTATTAGCGAAAAGTTTAAATTGTTCGTATCTAATTAATATACTTTGGTATTTAAAAAGTTTATTAAAATCAAAGTTTACCCAATGGAGATTGATTATAAAACGACTCAATATTAGAATTAAATATGCTATTTCGCTGTTTTAATAAAATAATTACCATACGCATAACATAAGAATATTCATTAAGCGTAAAAGTAAAATATTCAACTGGTTTCATTTGTGATTTTAATTACTTCATATCATAAAAACCAAATAATTATAATCTATTTATGAAAAATTTAATATTATTACAAGCTCATCAAAAATTAAAAGAATTAAATAATAAATAATAAATAATAAAATTATAATTTTCATTTATTTATTAAATTTTATATTATAATTATAATTTAAAAAAAAACGAATTCTTAAGATAGTTCAAACGTAAAACCACGATGAAATATTCAGATTAATAAAATGTATACTTTTCAGCACTTAATCAACCTACTGTATCTTACTAACGCTATTCGCGCGACACTATATAGAGAGTTAAGATTTGGTGGAGGTGCCCGATAAGGGGTAAGGAGCCTCCTATATCTTAATCTGACGCACTCTAGTAAATTAAAAAATCCTTGCTTGAGTTCTCTTACCAATACGCATTACTTAATGTTGCTACAGAATTTGTGTTGCATAATAAATTCAAATGATTCCTACAAAACCCTTTTTAATACGAAATTCCTAAAAGGCCTTTAAAATGTATCCAAACAAAATAAAACTGTTTTCATGTTAATTAATTTAGTCCCAGAATTCGTGATTCTAACATTTATTTTTTTTGAGATTGCGAAGATCGAAGCGTACACATAAGCGATTACATAAGAAAATAACCTTACAGAAAGCAAGCTAAATGTGGTACAAAGTGAAATAAAATATTCAAGCAAGCAAGATAATTTGAAAAAATGATATCATATACCACGTTTTTTAAACTTACTTGAAAATTTAAGTACTCTTTAAAAAACATAAAATTGTTGAAGCCTATCTTGTCACCGAGTCTACCTTTCTGAGTTGCTGGGGCAACATCGGGTTTTGTATATAAAGACTATTATTATTATGCACCAAGAGTCCACTGTAAAAATAGGCATCGGGTTAAAGGATAAACTTTATTGAAAAGAAATAGAGTAGAAACACATGGTTTTAATTATAATATGATGAGTGGCAGTTTAATGATTGGACAAATATACATACAAAATTTAAACCATCTTATCAAACTGTAAACAGTTAAACTAATATTCTTATATAAATCTAGTTCAAATTTGTTAATTTTACACATACATTGTTTTAATTATTAATTGTAGGCTACTGACCCAACTTACGGACAAATAGTCTTACGACATGTATTTCTACCATTCATATAATCATTGCCAATATAAGGTTTATTCTTAAACAAATCAGATGCCATCTTTAACGGTGGGCTATTCACGTTTTATTATTTTTATTATTATTAATATTTTGAAATAAATATAACATAGAAGGAGCAAGTATTTAATTAAAATTTTCTTTTATCACAATTTTCTATTTGAGAAAGTATTGAAACAGAAAATAAAAAAGGATTTAAGCATAACTAATTGAAAAGATTATTATTATTATTTTAGAAATGTTCGTCACGAATTCATAAGCTACTTATTATATAAGTTAAAGAGTTGATAATACTTAACCATGTAAGAATTTTAGTTTTATTATGAAGATTTATAATTATTATTCATTGCAATCTAAAATTGATACTGAACCAAATAAAAGATTTATTTAATTTTTTTTTTTTTAATAGTAGACATTTATTTATTTGTTTAAAATATTCAAAGGCTATTTTCTAAGAATAACAAAAGTTGCTCTTATTAAAAAAGAAATAAATATCAGTGAATTTTTAAATGCTCGGATATGAACTCTACTTGCATGTGTAATTTTTCATTGCAGATGAATTTCATAATTTCATGGTAAAAATAATTTTATAATATCATAGTAATATTTGATAAGCATTTAAAGCTGTTGATTCCTGAATGTTCGAATTTGTATGTACTGATGATAATATATTGTACTAATACAATCGGTGCTATGTTTTCTTCGGACTCTTGCTTTCAACAAAATAATCAATATGATTATAATGGCTATGTTATAGGGTCCACGGTGTTCCATCAAAAATTTCAAGAATACTTTTAAATAAACATTAACATATACAAATGTAACAGAAACATAACAAATATTTCATTTTCAATTTTAACAATTTAAAAAAAATCCTGTTTTGGCATATTATGTAACACAGATATCGGTTAAATGAAAATTAAGTACTAGATTTTTGTTTAATTCTATCGTAATAATTGTAAACAAATGAAAATTAAAACATACTTGTGTTACGGCTTCATTTAAATTCATTATAAGCTAAAACGTCCGTCTTAATTCCACTCAAATTGACATCGATTCCAACATCAATTTTTGACGTTGAAATAAACGCTATTGTAACTAGAATCCCGTTACGCCTTTCGAAATTCGACCATTATAACTAAAAAATGAATCTCACAGCCTTTAAAGTATATATGCGTGCCTTTACGCCACACAGTATATTAATGAAAATAGTATATTTGCGTGTGTATGATAATTCTAAAAGAAAATTTGCATTATCCAGTCCTTCTCTATATAAATTATAAGTGTGCTGAATTTCATACTCCTCCGCCCGCCAAATTTTCGGGTACAAAGTATTTGATTTACGTATTAATTTATAGATGTAAAGCTTAAACGATGTTCGAACTAACTGAAAAAATGATAGTGTAAGCATGAAATTAATCAACAGAAGTTGTAGCTCTGTAAATAATCCATGCATGGGAACAGAAAACGAATTAAATTTTAATAAGCGTATTGTAATGGTGCATATTTTTTATCTTTGTACGAAGATAAACTATTAGTAATTCGTATATTTTCTGCACCTGCAATTTTTATTAAAAACACTAGGTATCTGTTGTAATTTTTTATATAATGTAATATACCTTTATTAAATAATAAATTGAAGAATAAAACACTTTGATGTATTAAAATAAATATAAATTTAATTTCAGTAAACATAGAGAACCAATCGTATTTAGTTGATATGATAGACGAACGATATGATAGAGATTTGTTTGTGAAACGTCATTCACAAGGTGGTAGGTGCAGAGACAAGCGTATTCATACCCAATCCAGGTAATTTTATTTATATAATAAAAAAATATCCACCATTAACTTTGATCATGATGGTTGCCAACTATGCTGCTATACTGACGCTTGTTTTCATTACACTAATAACTAATGTAATTTTATTTTAAAATATAATTAAAATTTGATACATTGAATTTTCGATGGGTCTATTTGATTTGGAATATACTGCCCGACTAGAAATTTTTGACTGCACCCATTTGGGGCCCAATAGGGATTTTACGTTGGGATGTAACGCAGATACGTCCTTGGGCACTAATCGGGAAATCCCTATCTGTTCCCTGTTGGGCTTAACCTGTGTATGCCACTTAGGGCAGTCCCGATCTGTTCTTTATTGGGTAATACCTATGCGGTCCCAAATGGATATTCCATATCAGTTTGTATTAACACACAAAAGCCAATAGTAATAAAACAAAGTGCAAATTGACTTACAAGTATTTTTATTAATAATTTTTAATAAAAAAAAAAAAATTGATTTTCAACAGATTGAAAGGCTATCAATTTTGAAATTTACTTTGAATGCACCTGAAAGTATGTTATTTTCAAAATTACCACTTACCTGCTTATCTTGGGATTTATTATTTATAGATAAGGTAACCATTTTTATTAATGATATCTATCAATAATAATTAGTTTCGGAGCGTTTGTTATCCGATCCAATTTGCACCGTAAAGGGATGAAACAATCGTTCATCATTAATGCAGTGTTTTTGTAAAATTTAAGTCGCATTAGAATCCGATTTGATCCTCATTTGGGATGGGAGTGAAATTTATCTATCGAGGTTAGTAATTAACTTACATATGTTTTTTTATTTTTTCTTATTAGGGCGGTCTCTGTAAGTAATTAATTAATAATCATCGTGAAAGCACGAAGTCTTTTGATTGAATTTGCAACATTTAAAAGTATCAGAAAATTATAGATTTTGATGGAATAAAGCTTCAGATTTTTCAATTTCTTAGTCCACTATATTTATAATATTCTTCAAAATTTCTAAATAACAGTTTTATTGACAAATGATTATTCTGCCATTATTAGCCGCATAAAAATTATAAGACAAAATACCAGCTCTAATAACAGGAAAATGAAGAATGGACCACATTTTGAATGATTCAATATCTTGCTTTTTTGAGCATTTTATGTTTTTTATAAATATTTTTTATGGAATCTCCATTGAAAATAGAAAATCAATCAATTTATTCAAATATTTATTACAATGCTACAAAAAATACAAGTAAATTTGATTTTGTGAAAATAAATGCGATTATTTTCAAATAGATATTACAGCTTTTCAGTATTAATAGTTTTATGTAAGTATTTTTTAGTTTTAGTAGTTTTTTTTTTTTGTTTTTTTTTATTTTTTTTAAATGAACAATCTATCAGTTTATTACTTTTCCTATCTAGAGTAATTGCACGTTTTATCATACATTTCACACATGAAGTGATGATATACGATCAATGTGTTTCATTTTATATAAAAAAAAAACCTTTGTAAATGAAACGAATGAGCTGAAAGTATCTTCATTAAACATTATTTAATTACTTTGTAACACTGTAACACGAATGATTTTATTATGATTATCTGTTTCATACGCAAAAGAGAAAATAACATCCAAATAAATTAATGGTTAAAATACAATTTATATTATTCTTTCTTTTTATGAAATATTTAGGTTTAAATCTTTGAACTATGATAATTGATAGCCGATTTAAAAAAAAAATTTTTAACAAAAAAGAACCGCCTTCAAAAAAATTAACTCAAGTAAAAAATTTCAAATTTTAACTTGTGATAAATTACCTTTTTCAGTCAACATCAACCAATCAATGTTTTAATTAAGGCTAAGATGGGCACCGTTTTCGAGAAGTAATTCGTTATAAGAAATAATTAAAAATAATATTTTACTTTTAAGTTCATTTTTATTTATAAATTTTTTATTTTTTACTTCTGAGTGATGTTATACAACCACGTATAATTTTTTATCTGGATGAAATTTAATCACCAAAAATTGTTTTTGCCCTTCTCTCTCCTTAGGGAAATCAGATCCTGGTTGCTTTTACATAGTATCACCCGCAGGATACCTCCTTTCTAACAAAAAAATAATACAAAAAGCAGTTCACAAACAAGGAAGTTATCCGCGAACACACATATCACTAGATAAAAATAAACGAATCATAAAAATCGGTTCTCCCAGTCGATAGGTCTGAAATTAATGTCTTTAAAAAGAAAAATCATAATAGTAAAATACAGTCAAATTGAGAGCCTCCTTTTTGAAGTCAGTTAAAAAGTACAATGTAAACACCACATGACTGAAAGAGACAAAAAGTAGTCAAGAGAAAAGATGGATATATTAAATCTTTAAAAAACTACAGTGCAAATTTGTATGAAAACTACCCGAGAGAGGGTCGTATGGAATACTTTGAAGGAGGCCTTTACTAAGTAAGTGGGTGTATGATAGGTTAATTATCATTAATTATTATTACTATTATAACAATTTAAAATTTCCTCATTTGAAAATGTTGTTATTAAGATATTTTTCAGATGGAATTATTTCAGTTTACGCAGCTTCTGTTTGACGAATTTTCAATTACAGAAGCAGTCGATGTGGAAATATAATGTCCTCTATTATATTAAAGATTAATTTACGTACCTACTTGCAATCAAATCGAAATCAAATTGAAGCAGAAGGAATTAACATTATGTTTATGAACACAGATTGTTTCAGAGGATAAGATTATGGCACATAATTTCAATATTTTATCTTGGGGCTGGTAAGGATAGCTGGTACATAATCTCGTTTATGTGATTTATCATTAAATTTTGAATTAGAAATATTATATTAAAAATAAGTTCTAATTTAAATACGATCGTGAGTTGAAACTAAACCTTGGATTTAATTTTGCAATTCTTTGATAATTCAAGACAAATAGCTTGAATTATCACAGCTAGCTCCTGAAGCGATAATCGAATGTAACTGATAATAATTCAATATTGTGCGCCATCTAATTAATAAATCTGAAAACGACTTAAAAACATACACAATAAGACATTATTCGTTTATCGATACTAATCTCCATCGTTTCTCTTATTCATTAGTCGATTCTAATCAATTCGGGCAAAATAACAATTACATAAGAAGTCATGAAATTGTAAGGACACACATATCCACATCGAACCCGTCATTAATATGGGAATAATGATACGAAGTTATGCAATGTAATTGTGTTTGTTTTGTTTTATTTTTGTTACGGCAAAGGTAAATATAAATTACGAAAATATATGAAGACATAGTCGAGATCAGTGTGGGCGTGTGAGCCATTTTCTTTTCAGGCCTGACGTATATTTCCATGCGTGTGGCTTAGCTCAACACGACATCACGACGCTGAACACGACGTTTTGTTTTAGTTTATTAGTTTTTTATTTGTAGATTCGTGAAACGTGCGACAAGTGGCGCGGGAAACTGTAACTCGGGTACGCTGTACCACAGGTGTTGCAATATGCGCTAGGTCTTAACGTTGGCCATTATTGATACTTTATATCACAATATAGAAAAAAAAACTGGAAATATAAAATTAGATCATACCTTATAAATTCCATTCCTTGATTTTAGCAAGTTGAATAAGATTCTCTTTGCGGTATCATTGTATGTACCATTACTTCTTTAAGATCTGGTACCTATATATTTGAAATGAATATTCAATTCAATTCGTAATAACTGATCAATAAAATATCTATGTATATATTTGACTGTTTGCAATGGCTGCTATGCCGTGGTTGTTACACAAAACTGCACACTTTAAAATAATTATATGATAAAATTTTATGAATAAATTGACTTATTTTTCCATTCGATTCATATTTTCCGACAAATTTTAATTAAAACTCAATCAATACGTATAATGAAAGCAATAAGTATGATAGGAAACAAAAAAAGTTCCTTAAACGATTTTTGACACTGAACGTAAACTGGACAGGTTATTAAAACGGAAGAGAATAAATATTAAAAAAAAAAAACAAACAATTGAGAACGTCAAACAAACCTGCGTATACGGATAACGGATATGCACCTACTTTTTTTCAACCAAATAAATTTTTATGCCGAAATAAAACAAATTTTTAAGTATAATAAGAAATAGAAAGAATAGGCTCCGCCGCGATCCCTTTTAGCCAGTCAGTAAAATTGTTTCTTTAGAACCTTCATTATAAAAGCAAGAAATAAAAAAGAAAACTAAAAACGTGAAAAAAGTTCTTCTAATAACTTTTGCTTGAGGAATATTTATAAAACGCTAAAAGATTTGTTTGCAATTCTATTCAAAAGTTTAACTAAAAATAAATTTTTTTGCAATTTCCATTTCATTTATGAAAAAAATTTTGTTATGATGATGTTTATAAAATATTGATATTTTTATGAGACAATAACTAACAGTGATACTTGTTTAAATACTTGACCCATGGGTCGGTCCAGTATAAGCAGTTTTTCATAATCATTTATAAAATACACTCAAAATGCAGTTGATATAGTTACAATTGAGGCTAATCTAAAATTTAACGAAAAAATGTTTCAAACAAAGGATGTTTGTTTTAAACTAACAAACATTTTTTGTTTTCAAACTTAAAACTAAAATTAATATAGATACTCTGGCATATTCTTTATATGTCGAGTATAAAAGTTTTTTCAAAATTTTACAAATTCGAAAACAAGTATTCATTCAATACATTTGCATTTTATCACATCTATCATAATTAATCATTTGTAATTAATATAAAATTCCTAAAAATTTTAATGCTTCTTATATATTTCATATAAAATTTTGAATTTTCCCAACTAAAAGTTTTCAAACAAAATCTCTGACAATTCAAACACAAAATTTCAGCTTACTTCAAATACCTTAAAATTGCAAGAAATTTACAACACTTTGATCGTTTCATATAACAGTTTCTAAAATTTGTTTATTAATATTCTTGTATTAAAGAAATGCCATTTTTATTACTTCCATTTATAAAAATAGTTATCAATTTAAAAATTTTGGATTTTAAATTGCTTTTACAATCAAACTCTGTTTCAACATAAGAAATAATAGTTCCAAATGATTTAATAATTTAATATTGTAGTTCAGTGGCTTACAGAACCGAGTTCACAGTAATACATTTTTATTCAAATTAAGTATGCAAAGATAACAACGGAATTTTTTTCCCCAACAAATATACAGACTTTTCTTTTATTTTTTTCTTTATTTTTATTTTAACGTTGAAAATTGTCTCTGATAATGAAAATAACGTCACTTTCATTTCCTTAAATGACATTTTTTTTTTTTTTTAAATAAATTTAAATATAAATATTTTCATTTTTTCCAATCAGACGACAGACAGAATAAGTAGAAATCTCTCAATATAGTTTTTTTTTTTTCAATTTTTTTTCCAATCTAAAATTAAAATCTGGTATACAGTCGATATTCTGCACAAATAATAATGAATGCAATTTTATATTTTATACTGTTAAGTTTTTATCGAATAGAATATTTACGTCTAAAAAAATAACATTAAATTTGTTCTTACCGTTGTCTGTATGTGATGAAGTTCTTATTAAAAATATCGAAATTATTTTCATGGAATTTTGTAAAATGAATAACTACTTATATTATATTGCGAATGTTAATCCAAACCGCAATGAATATTTGTGGATTGAACAATTGATAAACCTAACGTCTGAATATATATTTCAAAAATTAAACTTCAAAATACTATTAATTTTCTGAACTGTAGACCTCACCCAGAAATAAATATAACTCGTCTTTCTAAGTTGCATGGAAAATTTCTAATTTTGTATAGTCACCGTGAATAAAATTGTTTTCATTCGTTACTTGTTTACGAAATACTACTACATTCATCAAATGATATCCGTGAATCAAATTAGGTTTGTAAAATGGTACATGTATGATTGATTATAATTAAAAATAACAAATAATGTTATTTCTACGATAATTCTTACAATTTTCAACCCAATAACTTCAATTAAATGGCAATTCAATAATTTTTGTTTGATATTTGTTATACAATTTACATGTAAACAATTTAATAAAGAAATGACTGTAAACTTAAGTTTTCCTATTTGCTTAACTATCTAATTTCAATTCACATTGATTGTATAAGAACCGTCGGTCTCTCTAAAATGACCGGAACTCGCAGAATATCGCTTAAGAGTTGTCTGATCAACACTCGGAACAGATGAATATCGGTTTAGAATTGTCTGAATATTGTAGAATTGCCAGATCAACACTTTCTGTCCCATGGAACAAAAGTGGCGTCCAGCGCCCGCTCTTAGCCTACATATCTCAAGACGGATCTCTCTGGATTTTTCTCTGCATATGGACTTAAACCAATCCTACGCCCACCGCAATTGGTTGAGGATTTCAATCTCAAAATATCAATATATTTTAATAACTAGTGATACTACAGTTATTCAAAAAATTATTTAAAAAAATTTAGACAAAAACTTATTATAATAAATGGAAAATGGAATATTTTTCTCTTGAATTTTTTTTGAGTTTGTTTTTACACGGAATGTTTATTTATTTTTGGTTTTCTAATGTTATTTCAGGGTAAATGTCATGGTCATTTCAGGGTAAATCGTGTATAAACTAAGAACGTACCTGTGAATTTTGAACGTTATATAAATGTATAAGAAATTGTGTACTAAAATAATTACCTCCGAATAACTAACTAACCCATTAAATTTACAAAATAAAATATATGCTATAGTAACATGTTAACACAGAAATTTACAGACACACCAAACAATTAAATTTTATTTACATTCAAGATTAAATAAATAATAATATTATTTCGTCTTAAATTAATTGAAAATCATTTTCAATAAAATACTATTTACATTATATTACACATTATAAACATTGTTTAATTTGTGTTGTCTTCTTGTAGAATTCATAACTTACTACATATCTATATAGTGTATATATACTACAGTGTTGGTGTGAGACTATTATTATACATTAATGTGGCTGCCACATATGTGATAAGTATCAAACCTCATGTGTGATAACTATCAATCAATTATATCGATAATGTAACTGACACATGTGTAGAATAAAATAACTTTATATATACATACAACATAAACATCGTTTGTTCAACTATGTTGTTATAATACATACTATTTTACTCTTCTTACTTACCATATCAAATGTTTTCTAGCAGCTAAAGCTATTTAAAATTGCATATTGTACAGGTTGATATTGATAGTTTATTTATAATCTTTGATCGATTATACTAACAACGAGTGAAGATAACAACGAATTAGGTTACCTGTTTTAAAATTTTCTGATTATTTAATGCTAATTAAAAAATTTTTAAAATCCATAACTTTTTATTATATATTTAATAATTAATTTAATTCAAAACATTGTTTTTACTTAAGCAAAAATTTGAATTTAATAAAAAACTTAACAAGCAAATATTGTGCAATTTATAATTTTTAATATAGATGAAATGTTTAAGTATATTTGTTAATGCTTAGGATTTCAATTCAATTCAATTCAATCTTTATTTAATGTTTTTAAATATTACAGTAATAGTCAATAAAATAGTAGATAGGAAGATGTAACGGAAAGTGATTTGTGTGCAGTTATGGCAGACTTTATTAGAAACTTTTCCAATATTCACCTTGTGCAAACCATACGGTAAACCATAGGAAACCATGGGTAAGGATATACTGTAAAATTACTGAAGTCGATGAATGATATTCCTAGCTGAATAGATACATTATTGAAATCAAAAAGAGAAATTAATATATCATTAGAAATTAAGTAAACATAACTGCAGTTAAAATTTAAATCGACTATTTATTAGCGATTGAGCTGAGAAGTCTAATTTATAAAGACTTCGGTCAAAAATTGTGGCAAATTTGTAATAATGAAAACATATTTTAAATTTTGTATTTAAAAAATCATATTTGGCCTTAAATTTTGGCGAAGATAATATGATAAAAAATATTCTCGTCTCCATTTAGGTAGGTTATTAATTAATTTATAAATTAAGCCGTGTTATCTCTCCCATTCTTGCATAGAACGTAGAAGGATCTTCTTAATTGATTGATGCACTACGAATGCCTAAGATTTGTAATAAAACATTCACATGTTCGAAAATATAATTATTTGTGCACTTGTAAGAATGTAAATTGTGTAGCAAATGCCAAACAAAATTTATTGAATAATTACTAAAAATATCATTTATTTGGAGTTAGTTATTGGGATGAAAATAATAAGAATTATTCATATATATTAGTAAATTTTAGACAATTTCTATGATAAATCATACACTATTCACTGAGGGATCGAAATGATTCTGGCGGTTGAACATATTCATTTCAGTTAACAAATCGTCCTGTAAATTTCTGCTTGATAAACGATTTAGTTTTTGTAAAATTACGTCACTCATATTATAAGCAGATTGATAATTGAAGTTTGAGGTTTAAATAATGTAAGCGTCAAAAACATTCGATTGTAATTTGTTTTTTAATTTTTTATTTTTTTTTTTAGTATTTTATGTACGATAATATTTCAGAGTGAGTACGTCTGTTCAGAATATTATAAAATGATTAAATATTTGATCGATGCTAGCGATGAGTTGATAATATTTTCTTGAACTTAATCAGTATGTATAATTACACTTTAAATCAGTCACTTATCATTGGAGATTTATAACAAAATAACAATTACCATGAATTATTTTGTTGCTAATAATTGCTATAACAATTAATAAGAGAAGCATAAATTTCATACTACTCTGTCCGCCCAGTTTTCGTAAAAAAGGGGTATAAAGTTTTGGCATCATGTATTAATATATAGATAACGGCTTATACAATAGTTTCAATTATCTAACATATATGAAAAGAATGTATAACTATTAACAGTCAAACTATAAAACGGCTCAAATTTCGGAAAGTATGTAGAAAAAATTTAAAATATGTGTCCTTCAATTATATTTTTTTTATACTGTAGGTATGTCTAATAGAAAATAGAGTACAAATTTTGAAGTTATTTATGTTAAATAACATCAAAATTGGTTCACAATCGATACAGCTTGGATGAAGGAAAATATTATTATTTTATATCGAGTTACATAATAAAATAAGTGGTCAACGTGCGACCCGCAAGGTCCAGCTAACGATTTACTTCCCAATCAGTAAATAAAAAAAAACAATTATTTGTTTATTATTATGAAAATGTTTTTTTTTTTTTTTTAATATTTCTTAGTTTTTTTGCTCAACAAAAAATGATTGCACCGGGTGATTTTCACTTAAACATTATTGTGGAAAATAATTAGACATTCATTTCGAGACTGATCTAAAATACTCCGATTTTGACGATTTTTTCAGTGATGGAAATTAATAATTCTTATTGTTTAAAAATTGGCACTATATATAGGGGGTAGGTGCCTCCCATATTATTATTATTCCAATTTCCTACGATCGTCATCAATAAATTTTTAATATAATTTCCAATATAACGAATTAAATTCTTTTAAAAAATCGATTTGATTTGAATTTATTAAATTTTCTTGGAAATAAATATAATATTAATAATAAAACCTTTTCAATATGAAAAAATTAGAAAAATATAAAATTAGAACTAACATAATATAGGTCAATCAAACATAACATATCAATGGATCATGTTTCTAACTAACTGGAACATGTACTCTCATTCATACATATTATGTAGACATTTCTATAACCAGGTCACATGAAACCCAAGCAATATGTTTTGCTGTGATAATCATTCTACTTTACTGTGTGTTTTTTTTTTTTTTAAATTTGTTCATCGATTTTACACAAAATCATTTATGTAATTTACTCAAAACATGTTTGGACTTAATAATCAAGAGGTATTTCCTCTAACATAACCTAATAAAATTTAATTGGATTATAATAGATTATTGACTAGACTGAGTTTTGGCGATAAGTTATTGGTATATTTTGTTTTTATATACCTGCAGAAAGGACATAAGTCATTTGCAGATTGCTAAAATTACGAAAAACAATGCATGAATTCGAATAATAATACATGAATGACTAAATATGAGTAAAATTAAATTAAAAGGAAACATGTAAGTCTAACTAATCCATAGGCCCTGTGCAGTAAATGTCTTGTTTGAAAAACAAAAATTGATTGAGTTTATAAAAAAAAAGTAAGTTCGTGACTTTGCTCAAGTGCTGACGTCATTGTAAACCAAATTTCTAGTGCGGTCGATTTGTCAATTTCACCTGATTACTTGCAGAATTGACTCTCCAACAGGCTACATTAACCTGTCTGTGAGAAATTCCTTGACTTTTATTTAAAGCTATACAGGTTTTATGAAGGAAGTGTAACTATTGAAACTCGCAGCAATATTCTGGTGGTATTACAGAAACTTAATAATCCCATTTTTTAAATTCTTATTAAAACAAGTAAATATAAAAACTAACGCAGTTAATTGTTTAGATACTTGACATCTGATTGAGTTTCAGTATTTGAACTATTTTTATTCTTTAGCTTTTATGAAATACTCTAAATATCCAGTCTATACAGTTCTAAATATTTATATTATAAAAATATGTATTGTATTTAAACATTTGCTTATTAGCTTAATTTTAAAATTATGGCGAACCTAAACATCTTATGAAAAATGTTCGAAATAAAATATTTGCCTTACAAAAACAAACACTGTGTTTCTTTTTTGGTTCAAAGCCCGATTTGAGTCATTCTCGAACTTTAGGTCTAAAGTATGAGTTAAAATTTCCCCTCGCTTCATGTTTGAGTTGTCTTGATAACCGAAAGGCGAACAAGCATGTGGAAATGGTCTAATTACGTCATTCTATGAACACCTCTATTTTCTAGCGTTATGAACTTTTGACTAAAATGAATATATTCTGACATATACTATATATGTCGAGTATAATAAATTAATAAACTCTGATAATACTAGAATAAAATGAAAATATCGAGTATAAAAAACTCGATATTTTCATACAAATTTTCACCGACCTTCATACAAAGTTTACACATCCCCTTCTCGCTTAATGTTTTATTCTCCTTTCTCAGTTAATGTTTACATTATAAATTACCTACTTATTTCCAAATTTAAGCTATATAATTTTGGCTAGGCATTGTAAGTCAATTAATCGATTTTGCAACAATCCATAAATGAATTGTCATCATTATTTTCATTTTAGTACAAACTAAATATTAAATAAAGCCTCGTTTCGGAACCTGTGAATAAAAATATTCAGTAAAGCAAAGACTGGTTCACACTGATGAATTTAATAGAACATGTTGTATTACATATGTAATTAAATAATCACATTTCAAATTTCGATGTACTACATGTTTTGTCTCGCCGACACGATTGTATGAGTGAATACCTAGAATAACAACAACAACAAATAAGCAGGTAAGCTATAAACTAGCTTATTGATAGTCTAAGAGGCTATCGTAAAAAAATGAAATTCCTGAAAAGGATGCTGTAAGAAAGAAAATTGAATATAAAAGACGCTCTATGTTATATGTTATCAATAATTTAGATTCTAAGAGATGATATTTATGCTACGTAATTTTACGAAGCTGTTTAATTTTAAAACTCACGAATGTCAAATAAGATTCTTTTATAAATTAAAAAATTTTAAGAATTGTTTTGTATCATACGTGAAAAAATCAAGAAGCGTCCATTATCTGATAAATTACAACAGTGGGTAAAATTAGCAATTCTTAGATTTTTCAGACACCAAACAATTAGATTAATTGCGTGTCGAGAAAAATGGTTTAAGAATAGCTTTATGGAGCAATTAAAAATTAAGAAGCTTGTTGAATAAAAACTATTGATTAGAAATTTCAGATAATTAAATGTTGATTAACTAACCATAATTACGTTAAATTCAAACATGGCTGTTGTGATATCATATATATCATGCCATAAATTGTTTAGCTAAACTATTATGCCAACCCATGTACCTGAATTCTAATAGATTTAAATTTTCTATTCAAAGTTTTAACGTTTTCTACATTAGCTAGACACTTTTTCCTGTTTGTAATTGATTTTAATACTAGTAAATCAATTTTTTCATGTATGTGAGACTTAAAACAAAGGCTTGTTTTTAGTTTAGAAACTTGGTAATATATATTTATTTTACTAGATGGTAGCCTAGGAAAAGCAAATTTTTATAGTTTTTAATATTACGTAAGCTATTGAATATATTCTTTCACATATTTTTTTGTCAGTGTTGAAGTTTCGAAATCGCTTTAAACTATTAGATAATATAATTTAAAAAATTTAATTACCAAATTTAATTACCTTACTAGCTGGCCCGGCAAACGTCGTTTTGCCACATATTTCTAATTAACTTCAACATTTTCTAAGTATAATAACATATTCGTAACAACTTTCCTGTATTTCTTAAGGCTGAAAGCTAAGGCAAATTAGAATAAATAATGATATTAATATATATTTTAAAGCATACCCGGACACGTTGCGGTGACAATTGATATTACATCGATTGCATGCAAAATTTGAAGCAGATTGGACGAAGGAATTCCGTTGTCCCATACAAACTTTGCCTCTTCTTTTCATCCCATTAGGGGTAGAATTTCAGAAAATCTTTTCTTATGGGATGCCCGGTATTTGATTTAAAAGTGAATAAGGTTCCAGCCACTATAAGTCCAGCCATTTCTCTTTTATAAATTATTTCTTTTCATTTAAAATCGTGTAAGCCTAGCGGGTTGTATTCAGACTAGTTCTGTATTTATTATCGAACTGACGTATACTCATATAAACCAAGACTAAAAGTTGGTATTTTTTAGATGGGAGTGCTTAAAATGTACATCCACTTAAAACTTTTCGTATTTTTTAACGGGTAATGTCATATGTATAAGTCTAGAACTACGCATTTAAGTTTAATGTTTGTAATTTTTGCGACAATCTCTTAGACTATTATGGATAACAACATAAGTTGAATAATAAAATAATCAGAATAAATCACAGAATGCAAAACAATTATTTATTCATATAATCACATAAAAAGGAAATGCAGTTGAAAAATATAGAAGAATATTCATGTTACTGTACATACATACATATATATGTATGTGAATGGTTTCTATGTTTTATATCTAACAGTATATACACAGTTTTTAATATTATTAATGTTTTTGTTTTTATATAAATGTAAAAAGACATACTTTAGGATGCTGTATTTTTTAATCTTGGAGTTATGTGTTCTACTCGTTATTTATTAGTTAGCAAAAAACGAAAACAAAAGTCCAAAACTACTAAACGATTTTTTAATTTGTTGTTTAAAAAAAGTGGGATTGTACAGTTCTTGTGAATAGTTCATACAAAATTTTGTATGTTAACGAAAATAGTATTGAAGAAATATTGATAATTCTGAATATTATGAAAAATTTTGTAACAAAATTTCGATTATTCAGCTTCCTACTATAGAAAAGTGTATTGTAGAAAAGTATAAATATTTATACTTTACGAAGAAGTTACATTATTGGTAGGGTGATTTAAATAATTATTAATGTTCTGTTAATGAATTAAAATATCAAGAAAATTATTATTGGTAGGATGATTTAAATAATTATCTCGATTAATCTTCGGTTAATGAATTAAAATATCAAGAAAAATAATTAATCAAGGTATTTTGATTAATTATTTTATTTTAATTCATTAACCGAGATATTATCTAAATATTTAATACAATATTTTATACTCATTTATACTTTTTTGTCGCTTCCTTCCAGCTAGAGTATTAAAAATTGAATTTAAATATTCTGAAAATTAGATGCTTTTTAGATGCTGCAAAATTAAATTAGAAACTTAAACTTTAATTTAAAAACTTGTTTCATTAAGATACATTCCTAGCGTGGAAGCAAGCTGGAAGAGTAATTCAGAAATTAAAACTATAATAATATAATGTAAAAAGCATTGAATTTTGAGCATATTTTAAACCAATTTTGAGTACTCTGCTCTTTTAGCATCACGAAGAGTTTTTTTTTTCGCCAGCATTTTTTTAAAACTGTTAGAGAATTTTCAAAAATTATTTTTAACTTTGACTAATTAACTAAAAACGTTCATGTTTTCAGTCAAATATGATTAATAAGTGGGGAGTGTATTGATAAGCATGTAGTTTTTAAGTAATATGGGTATACAACCAAAGACTTTCTTGCGATCCCACCATATTATGGTGTTTCTTAGTCTTTACAGTAAAATTCATATAATTGGCATGACAATGATAAAAAATCACAAAATACTGATGTCAAGGAAATATATATGTTGAAATGATTTTAAAAAAACTGTCCAGTTTTAAGTTAAACATTAAGATGAATAAGATTTTTATTAAAGTTAAATTATAATTTATTTCAATCTACCATGTTGACTGAAACACCAATCACATCAATCAAGAAATAATGAAGTCATAATGTATGGTTCCCGAGAAAAGATAAAGCATATATACTCTTTCCCTTTTCTCTGCTATGCGCAATAGTAGTCGAGTGAATTTATTCAATTAAAGTACAAAATAACGGAATTTAGTTACTGGAATGGGTTTGAAAGCCTTTTTTGTTGTTGAATTTCGAATATTATATACTTAAAAGTAATTTAAGGAAAAAAATATCTTATAAATTTTTTTCGAAAAGTTTATAATTTATTATATATCCGCCATTAACAATGCCGATTTCAAACTAAAAAAATGTAAGTTTTGAATATTTTTCATGAATATTTCGAAAATCTTAATTTCATTCGACTATAATCACAATACTTGCTGTTCTTTTACGTCACAAGATCGACACCATTAAAAGTATTATCGTTTTTGTGGTTAATTCAAATATATAATAGAAAAATTCATTAAATTACTTTTAAATTTAGTTTTTGACTAAATTATTTTAGAAGGATATTTCAAAATCTGTCATCATGCCTATTGTTTTATATCGAGCGTATCTAGTTATAAGTTCACGCGCCAAAGACTGAAACGAAGACTGAATGTTCGTTTGCAATTTAAGAAGCGCTTACTTGTGAAAATTTATTGGGTATTTGGCGCGTGCGATTGCATTTCCTGCCTCCTGCTACGTGGTTAGTTTTTCATTAAGTATAATACTTATACTGAAGTAGTTCTACAGCTTACAAGAGTAGCTGCTACCTATCATCCACACTTGTTTGTTCATAGATGTTTTTGTTAAAAAAATTGTTACATGAACTAGATTGTAAATGAAATCACTCACATGCAAAATTAAACAACGATGAAATATGTACATTTTGTTATTATTAATAAATACGTTTATATGTAGTTTACGTTAGCTATGGCAACAAGGAATACGTTGAAGAACGCATATAAAATTGCATTTTTCTAATGTTATTCATTTTTTATTTTAATAGTGCAAATGTCTATGTAAACAAGGTATTAAATAAATATTTCAACGAATTTTTTTCCAGTTTTTATTTTCCGTCTAGATAGAAATTTTTATTGTTTTATATCTTTGTAAATAAATATAATCAGGGAAATAAACGCAAATCGAATTTGGTTTTTATCCAGAATATATCAAGACAAATTTACTATTATTGATTTCGTAGCTTTAACTCTTTCACGTAAATGGGACATGGGTGTTCCAAAAAGATTTGTTAGGTTTTTTTATATCATCATTTGTATAATTATGTTTTATAGTAATCGTATAGTATACCAGGGTCGATAAATTTTGAGACCCAAAAAGTAAAGTAGGATGAAATCCATTAGAAACGGAAGAGAATATAACAAAAATGAAAGAAAAATTAATTTACCTGCAATTGAGGTCGGAAAGTGAATTTTTAAGAATAAAACACGGTTTATATTAAATTAAACGGTCTACAGCTTTTGTATATACACTTTTTTATCCTGTTTACCATGTTTTACCCATAAAAAAAACCCCCCTACGACTTCTCAACCTCAGATCGCCTGTAAATTGTTTTTCCTTTCATTTTTGTTATATTCTATTCCGTTTCCAGTGGTTTTCTTCCTATAATTTTTTTCTTCGTTTTTTACCAATTTTCAAGTCTTCTTCTCTGGTCTATAGGTTAATATTGGATGAATAATTTCTTGTAAGATACGGTTAAAAATGTGTGTTTTGGCGCACGTTTCTTATATGAATAAACTCAAGCAAACATACATAAAAAGATACATACCTACACTTATATTTGGTATTCTTAAGCAGCATACACACGTGCAACATTCATTTGCAACGTAACATCGTTCATAACCCTGTACTGTGAGCATTTCGTATGTTTGCCAAACAGAGTACCCTCTCGTTAACTATTTGTTTCAATAAATTGTGTTATGTTCGTTCCACTCCAATTCGAAATATTTAAATACAATTAAAATAAAAATGACTTATGTTTACGTTTTGTCTTTGCAAATTCGTATCGACACCAAGCAGTCTCTTTTGATGCGATTCAAATTTACCGCCAATTTGTAAGACGCGATTACATGGCGGTCTTACGAATTTATGTCCACAAAAAGCTTGCTGTTACGTATCAAAGTTATGTTACACGCGAATGTTGCACGTGTTGTAAGCTAAATTAATCTGTTCAATGTTCATTTTATGCTATCTTCAATGAAAATATGATTATAGAGCAGAAAAAATAAATTTTGTTGCACATAAAGTTCGTAAATTTGGAAATGCAAACTAATAAAATTTGCTGATATTTATTATTTTAATCATAACGTGATCAAACTGTTACTTTATATCGTGAATATTTAAATAAAAATGCTACAATATTAAATACATTCAATACTGTTTTAATGGATGTAGTAGTATACACCATCGCAAGAACAATTTATAATAGTTTCACCAATTTTCTTGATAAATGATTTGTTTAAGATTAGAACATAATCAATATTGTTACAAAGCATATTCTCAAAATGAATGTAATATTCCATACAATTTTTCATGAAAATAGAAATAGTTAATCACAACTAAATGCATTAAAAAATTGAAAAAATAAAATTGAGTTTCTTAAACGTTTATATTGTATCCACCAATCGGAATAGCTTTATTGCCAACAAATACAATTTCATCATATTTTTAGAATAAGTAAATTATATATTAAAGGCGAAAAGCACACCGTAAAAAATAGTATGTGGTCGGTTAAACGATAAACTTTATTGGAGAAACTTGTATTTATAGAGTAGAAACACTTTTTTCCGTATCACTGAATTCCTTAATTGTTACGAAATTAAGTGATACAAAATTAAAACAATGGATTGGTAGATCTCTATCAAAAATTTTGGCTGTGTTTATACTCGGAATATACATCATATGTCGGGGTATATTGATTTTATTATATTTTTATTATAAGGTTTGTAACTATAGAAAATCGTACAAATAAAATTTTCGTTTCGTATATGTAATCATAGAATCATCTAATTAGTCCATTTCCGCATGTCCGTCCGTCTGCCGGCCTGTCCGTCATCAAGATATCTCAAAAAGAAAAGAGATAGCGAATTAAAATTATAGTGACGTATCTTAGACAATGTTTAAGTTAGTGAATGAGTACAATCGGTGCACTGGGTCCAATAGGTCTAGGATCTCAGGAACAGGAAAAAGTCCCTGGAACTTTTGAATCATAAAAGATTTCAAAAGCCAAACATGTTTGTTTGTTTGTTTGTTTGTTTTTTTTTTTTTTAAACAACTCCTGTTAGAATTATTTTTTTTGTTAAATACTAAGGCTCACGACAATTTTATCTTAAATTTAGCTATTATATTATAAATATCAAGAACTTATATAAATACAATAAGTATTATTATATTATATATTATAGAACATATATAAATACAATACTTATTATTTATAATATGTATATTTACAGCAGTATGGACACAAGTCTAGAGTATTTAATGAATTCTAGTGATTAAAAATAGTTCAAACATTAATAATAGGTTATATGTCGATTATCTAAACAATTAACTCGGTTAGTTGTTCTACTCACTTGTTTATTATAATATTTGTTAATAATTTAATGGTGGAATCACTCAACTGTAATCTTTCAGCTTTAAATTAAACTGCTGAATTTCGTAACAACATAAGGAAAAAAAGTCTAACGGAATGAGTTTCTGCTCGGTATATACTATGTTAACCAATTGAGTTTATTCTTTTACCAATCAGTTGCTATTTAGGTTGCCAAATGTGATTAGATGCCGCTTTGGGCTCTTCGTAAGTTTGGTACGTTTTAAAATATAAACTTTCATTTAGGTAGGTTTTTAGAGACTTCGGGTGATTTTTGATCAAATAAAATAATTATAAATTTCAAAAATCATTAATATTTATTTATATGATTCAAAAACTAAATGCTTTTCTGTGAGGATAACTCTCTATACGTGATAATTCTTAGGAAATCTTGACGAATGTAATTATTATCATTTTGTTAAGGGCCTGAATATAACTATTTTTATTTGTACGGTAATCAAAAAGTTAAAGAGTTAAATGAGTTTATTTTATGTGATACAGAAAATAATTTCAAATAAATAATATAAATTTTCTAATAGTTATAACTACAAACAAATAATATGAATAAAATGGTTATTTTTCTGGCTCCTTAGGCGTATTATGACTCACACGAAATTTTGAGTTTCTTTTTTTGCTAATTAACCGTCGATTTATGTTTATTTTGTAAAAAAGAGAGATCTATTTGAAATGATTATTCAAATAATACTGAATGCAAAAATTGTTTATTTGCTGAAAATATTCGCTATTGTCAGACAATTTGTATAAACAATGACAGTTAATGTAAATAATAAAAGAAATTTATAATTATTATTAAAATTAGAAAGCAATTATCTGGAATTAATATCAAAACAAACTCAATAATTATTATAAGTTTTTTAACCAATTTAAAATTTTCAAATTGTATTACCTTGGTACGTCCTGTAATTGTTTTTCGTACAAAAATATAATTTGGAGCATCTTAACACTCAATCATATATGAAAAAATCGATTACGTCAATTAAAAATTACTCCAATGACTTCCTTAATATCTTAAAAATAGAAAACAGTAACATAAATCAAATCGAAAAATGTGAAAATAAACTAAGCTAATAAAAAAATAATTACGGAAAAATTTATAATAACAATTGTAATAAAAATAATAATAATGAATTTATAAAGTTTTGCCGATAAGATAAGAGTTAGTTGCTGGTATGTTATAAAAGAAAAATGATAAATTATAAGTGTAATAATAGTTATAGCCAGCAGAAAGTAAGTTAGTAAGATGGAATGAATTGATCATAGAATAAAAAAAAAAAACAAAAAAAAAAAACAAAAGAAAGTGGGCGGGGTTGAAAACAATTGATATAAAGTGTTGAAATATAAAGAGTACTTGATTTTTATGTGAGTTTATAGAGTATAGAGTCTCTCTTCTATATGTATGTATATAGATATATAATGGTGGCATATTGGGGGAAAAGGTTACTACTAAAAATTATGAAGCAATTTTGTGGTTACTATGGTCATTAGTCTTTTACCACCAACCAAAAACACCCCTAACATACTACTAGTACCCTCAATGTATATATATGGCATGGTCTTCTAGCATCGTTGGTATTGGATGGCATACACATTTATTTTTAAATAACATGTCTTTTATTTTCTTTTATCAGTAATTTAACAATCGGGTAGTTTCAATTTGTCACTTTTGATCCAGATTGTAAAACATCAATAAATACAATTCGATAATATCTTTAAAGTTTAACTTTCTAATGTATGAATATTACCAAAGAGAACCAACGATTTTTCAAATAAATTTCCAATTTTGGCTCCAATCTAAAATTTTTATACATATGATTTAGGAAATCGTAATAATTCTCCGAATTACTTGTTGCTCATTTATTGACAGTCTGAACAAAGATGTTTTGGTTAGTGCGCAATATGTTCTCTCCAAGTATCTATTCAATTGCTGAATCAACTAATCAACTTCGTCGTGTGTTTTGTGTTCGGTCTATGATATTGAAGCATTGTACCATTTTATTTAGTAGTTAAAAATCTCAAAAATAAATATTAAACTTTCAAAACTAAAAATAAATTATGAAATTAATTAATTTTTATCTACTATAATGGTGCAACTCTTAAAATTCAAACATAATTTTAGATGTTTATTAAATCGGCGTTTAGAATAGGTCATTTATCTAAATTCACGGTCCTAGCAAAGTTTTGAATGTAAATTATTTCATATGCATCTAGTACGGTAGCATTCAGAACCTATTTTAAAAGTATTTGTTTGCAAAAGAAAATCCGATATTTCCGATCACTTAGTGGATTAGATATCGCGACACTGCAGAATTGCGTTAGTTTATATCACCGATCAACATTCATTCTAGAAAGAGAATATCAAGACGATATTTTTGATGGGCGCAGAATCTTACGTATTGACAATAAATGTTTACAGGTTGTAAATATTTTTCATTGAAGAGATATCGACGAGTGTTTTGCTGAATTTTCAAATAATTATAAAATTCTAGGTCTTGCATGTCCTTTGATTTAAATACTAATTATACATTCAGGATCAAGGTTACTGTCGATTCTGTACACTGTTCTACATACTTTTTTCAATCAGGTCTTTTCGAGTTCACCTTGCAATCTAAATAAAGAAATACTGTGTCTTTATACAGCGTCAGGATATATAAATTTGCAGGTATTTGTGGTCAAGCTTACATAGTGATTTGAGTTTTTTGGTGCACCTTGAGATAAAAATACCAAGGCTTTTGAAGATATCTCGGATTTGCGGTATTTTGGATAAAGTTAACACGGATTTGCGAATGCTTCATTTACTATGACCAGTATTCTTATTTTGATTTACTACTATTATTTGTATAATAATGTCTTTATGAATCCATAATTTTATGAGTTGATAATTTGACGAGAGGGTACAAGCTATATTTTGTCATTTAGTCGTAGAATATTTTTTATATAATTCAATGGAGATATCCACTCAGTATATCAACAAATAACATACCACATCATCAATGCGGAAAAACACATATATGTACATTCATATATATGAAGCTATATATTTACTATACGTACATTACATTCGTTAATGCTAACGGCAACATAGGTATTGTACTATAATATGAAAGAACATAGTGATTCTTAGAACATTCTTGACATATAAGTAAGAGGGTGTTTTATAAGTGGTAGTTTTTGAGGGTGGCAAAAATTTCTTACCAACGTACGTATCTAATATAACACACATATTTACTTATACTTATTATATGAGGTATACTCCTGTATGTTATACTGTTATTCAATATGACTCAAAAATTTCAAATCAACTGGTCGTTCCGTGAACTTGTAGGCCTATCTTTGACGAAAACAAATAAGTTCGTGATTCTGGTAAGGAAATAATGCGGGTGCTTTTTAAAATAAAGTACCTGGATGATTGAGCTTTGCTCGGTATTTTTTTTTTTTTTTTTATAAATTGTGTTTTTTGGAAATTATATTACGTCGAGGCGGAAGACGAGTCCAGCACGCTAACACTTAGCCACTCCAATGACTTTAAATATTAAACAAATATATCATTACATTATACAAAATTTCACAATTATAATAACAAAATCTTATTTGAAAAATATTATTCACTTTATTGTGTTGTTTTGTTGGGTTGGGTTGGGTTTAAAATTAATAAAATTAAAAAAAATTTAATTTTACTCGTCGGTCCACCCGGGATTGGAACGCGGGATCTCTGTATAAGAGCCTCGCAAGCTACCACTTAGCCACTCCAATGACAATATGACTATGAATATTAAACAAATATATAATTACATTATAAGCACAAATAAAATGACATTTTCTAAAAATGATTCCTAGCTAGATCGATTTATCGCCCCCGAAACCCCCTATATACTGTATTTCATGAAAATCGTTGGAGCCGATTCCGAGATTCCAATTATATATATATATAAATATATATATTTATATATATACAAGAATGGCTCATTTAAATATATAAGATAAAACAATAACAAAAATTTTTTTTTCTTATTTCTTCGGTCATTTTAAAGTTCGTTCAAAATTTAAAACAAAAAAAAAAAAACCGTCTTTTTAAATAGCGTAGAAACAGTCAATAAATTTGAAAGTTTCCTGCGAAGCACTAAATATATTGAAATAAAAATAAATAAGCTAAATTAGTTACGGTTTTTGACGAACTTGCATAACTAATGCAGATTTTAAGAGATTTTATGTTTATAATTTAGACAGTATTTTACTGCCAATAGTTTATTTAATTACATTATTGAATGCAATTTTTAGTTTTTACAATTTTTATGATTGGCCAAAACATAAACATTTTGCGGGTTCGATACACGTGAGGTTGACTCATAGTTTTTTTTTCCTGAATGAACACCTGCAATTTTAAGCGTCTGCCCTTCAGCTTAATTTTTATTATTTGTGATTGGAAATTATTATTAAGACTGAAACTCATTAATAGGACTGGAACACTCACTTTCAGCCTCAACTTTTGGGAAGGGATTACTGATATTAAGAAACTCTACACCCTTAATAGTTAAGAAAGTCTATACGCTATGATATGACTTGCTGATATTAACTTATAATCACCAATCATTAATCGTGAAAGCGAAAAAAATATAAAGCAATGATTATGAAAATGCACTCAAAACAACTTGGGCTCGGGGACCGTAATTCTCTGTATTTCTTTTCCATTTTTTCTTTGTAGGCATCAAGATTTGTTGCCGATGCCATCACACAAAATCTGTCATCCCCTATTTTAATCTCCTATAGAGTAAAATTTTTACAATCATTGAATGTCGTATTTATTTATATCTAATCAAAAGCCTAAAAAATAACTTTCAGCTTTTAGGTTTAAAATTGACGTAATTTCTATAAAAACTTTCATCCCGTATTTCTAACCCTTACTAGCACTATTCAATTAAAAAATATATCCTTTCATCGGCTCTATACTAAATTTCTTCTTTGTACTAAATTTCATTTAAATCGGTTCGGTAGCTTAGGTATGACTGGGTAACATACAGACAGACAGAGTTACTTTCGAATTTATAATATAATGTTGGAATGTTGATCAGTTTTTGTTTAACAAGGGTGTAAAATACAATTTTCTTCAATATCCCTTTGGTTTATAGTTTTTATTACTCGCGTAGATCATTTTTCTATTAAATTACATTTTTATTTTATTATTAAAAATATTATATATCTGTATTAGTTCAGTAAAACTCGTCTTTGTTTATTAGATTTCATATTTATCATGGCTATTAAAGTTCTATATATATAGGAAGAGTAAAGTGTAGTGAAATTGGTATACTAAGAGTTGTCTACTAAATTACAAATATTATTATTGTTATTATTTTATTATAACGTTGGAATTACTAAAATAATTTTAATGTATTTGAGTTTGAGATATACAACATATTTACTATTCTAGTCAGTAGTGGTAATAATTTGTATTAGTGTTGTCGCGAGAAACGAAAAAAAAAAATGGAATCATAGAAAACTCTTTTATTATTTGTTAAGATCGAACTATAAAATTGTTAACATGGAATATAAAATTCTATTGAAATCTAGTTATGGAATATTAAATATAAGTTAAACATATTTAAAAAAAAGAAGATATTTTAACAGAATAAATCTTTAAATTGAAAAATAATTTATTAATAACAAATTTTTAAACATAAAACGAACTAAAAAGTAAAACATATTTTTAAATTTTACCATTCTTAGTTGACAACAATCAATTAATTTTTTAGATAAGGATAAGATTAGTACCGACTTCGAAATGTAATCAAATAAGGTCACAATGATCTTAAACTATTTTTCAATTTTTAATTAATTTTTGGAAGACAGTTTTTTGTTTAAGAATTTTTTTTTATTATTTATTTTCCACTTTTGAGGGTTATTTACAACCTCGAAAAATTTTTCATTTGGATAAAGTTTAATCACTAAAAATTGTCAATGCCCCTACTTTCCGCTATAAATTAATCAGATTCTGGATATCTGGTAACACCCTTGGAATATCTACTTTCGAACAAAATAAGAATCGTCAAAATCGGTACATAAATGACGAAGTTCGGTACATCCACGAATACACAAATCACTAAAAATGTTTTTCCCCTTCTTTCCACTTGAGAAAGATCTGGACCAAATTGAATTGAGGCCACATGGGATGTACTAAATAAATTAAAACAAGAATTATCAAAATCGGTTCACTCAGTCGAAAGTTCTGAGGTAACAAACATAAAAAAAGTACATTCGAATTGTCGAATTGAGAACCGCCTGCTTGTTTTCAATTCGGTTAATTATGTAAAATTCTTAAATTTTTATTAGGAGCTAATAAAAAATAAGTTTCTACTCTAAAGTGTATGTACCTTTATCAAAATATAGTGAAATCGACTTTCTTATTAAACTTATATTCTGCTAGCTTCCCTGCTTTGAGATTTAAATTTGACCTTGCGTCCTTTTTTGTATTATCATCATGTTTGACTTGTCAATGACATATTAGATTGTATTTTAAAAATATAGTTATAAGTTTATAAATTATTTTCCCCAATCAAAGATCAGGTACCCATATTTTAGACTTGATCTTCATTATATGAGGTCTTGAAAGAAAATTCTGTTCCCCCGGAAATCGAACCTGGTACCATTGGTAGGCAAACTGAACCACTCCTCTCCCTATACTACACTTAACCCACAATGTTTGTTACCCTTAACAATTTTGTAATGATTATTTCAATAAAAATTATGGATGATTTTACAATGTATAAAATTTTTCAATATTTATTTCGCTATTTAATAGAAAGTGATAAAACAGGTGTGGACATATGAGACAAGAACAAACAATAAAAAACATTGTAACGTCTCATTTTAACTAGCGGCAAGACTAATTTCCAACCATTATAATACATTATATGTGTGTATGTTATATGTAATAATAATGGCCTATATAAACTATCATATTGCAATTCCTTAGAGATGTTATGTATGAGCAAAATTTAATGTTTTGTCACTACAATTACAAACATAAATATTATTTTCTATGGATGGTAAACATTATTTTCTATGCCATTTATAAATGTGTACTAGAAATTGTTTTGATATTGTATGTTTAAAAATGTGATTTTGATTGAAAGCAAAAAAATTTAAAATTTTCAATTGGAATATTTACTATATATTTTTTTTTTATAAATCAGGATAAAATTGTCCCACAGTCAATGTCAGTTTTTACTTCCGAATCGATATTACTTCCTTAGTTTGATAACTATACTTTAAAAAGCATACGTAGTTGAAGCCATTCAGTATTGACTTGCAATTTTTGTAATCAATTGGACATTAAATATTTGTTTTTGTACGATATTTTTATTATTTAAGAAAAGGTTAGAATGGTTTATCTTATACTGCTATATGAATACTGAAAACCGCGATATTAATAAGAGTCAAAAAATATATTTTGTTTTCTCTTAAATAAAAAAACAATAGGTTATCTAAAACTGCTGAACGAATATTTATAACTTTATGGTAAACAATACAGAAAATGTTCAGAATGGTTTTATTTTCGAAACGTCTCAGAGGATCAAAAGCTCAATGTAGAAGGGAAGCGCTTACGGTTTCCCTCTTAATATATTCTACTGTCTTCCTTAATCCATAAAATGATAAAAATGTCTTCTATCCGCTTATTTAAATTGCAATCCCAATCGGTTAAGCGGTTCCGGAGATACAGCTTTTTACGTAAATGTATTCGATAAAGAAACTTTCACATTAATAAAGACATATCGAGAACCATTCATCCGATTTTGATGAAAGTTTCTATGTATATATACATGATGTATTCAGAGAAAATATTTTTATCATTTTTATCAGTAAAAAAATATGAAATGAGCTTCGTTTTCTTAATGCTACAGAAAATTGTGTGACTAAAATGTAGAAATTAATTTTTCCATCACTACTCCAATTTCAACTCAATACGAACACAATACGAACAAACCGCTGTTTAAATGAAAATATTATTCATTCAACTTAAGTATACGTAAAGTGGATAATAAACCTGCTACGAAAGTATACAAAAAACACTAGCTAAGGACATAGTAATTAATGAAAATTTACATGTTTCTTGTATTAGAGACTGCAGATGGACAACAAGATTGACTGTATGAACACTGTATAATAATACCCTGTGGAAAGGGCGTTCTCCCAAACGATAGCGAGACGAACTGGTATCCTTGGAGACGAAGTGGCCAGTTGCCGAGGAATGCTTCAAATAGACAGGAGTGGAGTTTTCTAGAGGAAGTCTTAGCCTTACCTAAGGGATTATTGACTTTAATTATCAATATGCTTAGTATAATTCATATATCACGAGGAAGTTCTGAATTTATTATTGGAAGTGTATTCTGATTTACGTTAACTTGACATCAGGAGTAATCTCTTGTTGATTCAAATACCTACATGTTTTTGTATTCCTTGTAAATTTTATATGATGTTGAGAACATGATTTTTTTGGTACTAAACACAATTATTACATCTGCAATAATCATCAATGATAACTATATATACATATATTTTAATTAAATGTTTCTGATTTAAATAAATAATTTTAATTATATAAATTAGATGGATAAATTAATGCTGTATTTGCGCGCATAGAAACAATGTATTCAAATTGTATAGCATTTATATTATATATATAATTTTAATTCAATGTATTCATAACCGCATATTATTACCCTGATTTTATTAAAATGTTTAACTACTACTACACTATATAGACCAGGGTCGATAATTTTTGAAACCAAAAATATTATAGTAGGATGAATCCAATTGGAAACGGAGCAGAATATAGCAAAAATGAAAGTAAAAATAATTAACGGGCTTTCTAAGGTTGAGAAGTGCAAATGGGTGAGTTTTTAAAGGAGATAAACATAGTTTATTTCGATTTCCAAAAAAACTACTAGTTCTATATCTTAAAAAATAAAAAAATTTACGATATTTGGTGAAAACTTACCGTTTTATGTTTTGAAATACATTGTAATTTTTTTGATTTAAAATATTTATTTTTACATATTATTTTGAATAAATATCGAAAAAGCAGCCTAATTTTCAATCGAAAAATTTTTAGGTTATGTGAAAAAACTATAAACACAAAAGTTGACGATCTTTTCATTACCTACAACTTTGCCTTTATAACTTTTTACTAAAGAACTTGTAGTTTTTCCGGCAACCGAGATAAATCGTGGTTTCCTCTTAAAAAGTGTCCCCCTTCCATTTTCTGACCACAGATCACCAGGAAATTATTTTTCTTTTCATTTGGTTATATTCTTTTGCGTTTCCAATGGGTTTCATAATACTATAATATTTCTACTGCGTTTACCATTCCTAAAGACTTCTACTCTGGGCTAATGCTCTGTGTATTTACTAAAAACAATTCATTTATACTTCTTGAACATATTTAAATAAAATTGTCATAAAAAGTGCAACTTTAATATTATGTTTGGAGTGTTTTTAGTATTATTTTATATATTAAATAAATTTTATTATGCACATTTTTTATTGTTCAAGAATTAAATGAATGGTTTCGTTTTGTAAATAAAAGTAAAAGATATTATCATTTTAGTTGATAAAATAAACTAAAGAAAATAGCAATTATTTTGTATACAAAAGAGATCATATCTTCTTTTAGTTTTGTATTTAAATTACAATTGTGTTGAGTTATATCTTATTTATCCATTTAATGTATTGAATTTTAATAATAAGCTGAGAAAGTCTAGTAAATATTAAGTTTGAGTTTCCTTCGGTTTTTCTAAACACACTTAATAAATTTGTTTTTCGAACATTTTGTGAGATTGAATCTAATATGAATAAAATTATTAGTTTCAAGAACCATAGTATTAGTTTTTTAATTATAGATTGAAACTTCTCCCTTTCTATCCTCCAAAAAGAAATTTTTCGTCTTTTTTTAAATGCTAATTTTTTAATTTTATTTATTTTTACAACTTTCAGTGCAAGTTAAGGTACGATTGATGCTCTTTTATTGTCAATGGGCTTACCTCTAGTTAAAATTTATCCATGATTGCACCATGATACTTTATGGAATTACCTAAAATTTAAAGTATACCATGTTGACTTCCAGTAATTAAGTAGGTTTTTATATATTCTTTAAATTTTAATCTGAAATCTGGGCGAGTCGATACGTGTAAAATCTTCTAGACGTCTTGGCCAAAAAAATTAAGACCTTTTTTTATTAACACGCTTTTATTAGCTTCACTC
Source organism: Chrysopa pallens (assembly GCA_020423425.1). NCBI lineage: Eukaryota > Metazoa > Arthropoda > Insecta > Neuroptera > Chrysopidae > Chrysopa > Chrysopa pallens. Next base: position 40,626,328 of record CM035592.1, on the reverse strand, counting down.
GTATGTTTGTTTGTCTGTAGGTAACTCTCTGAAGTTGGCTGCAGAACGCATCTGAACGGATCCTTTGCATGAGAGTAATAAAGATAGAGCTAGTGCGCGAACTACGCATGCATGCGTGTTTTTTTAGTTTTTTTAAACTATTTTATAATTATTATGTAAAATTTTATACTCTTAATATTTCATTTGAAACTGTTACCTTTATGACTGAACTAAACTTAATACCCCTCCCAAATACATAAAAGCTGATGACGTACGGAGCTCATTCTGCCAGGACGTGGATTCCGTATTTCGCATAATTCATCAATGAAAAAAATTACACCCTTACTGAAAGACAGTTTCTCAAATCGCCCAGAAGCTCTCAATTTATAAGTACAGCGACATCAACATAATCAAAATGTTGAGCTTATCTTGGTGTGCCTCGTATGTTTCTTAATGAATACAACCATAATTAATTCTCAATCGAAAGATTTCAATCAACCATAATTAACTATTTTTATAGTCGACATATATAATATATGTCAGAGTATATTAATTTTAGGTTGAAGTTTTTAACGCTAGGAAATATTAACCGCACAGAAAAATCTTTGGTATAGGTGATCATATGCTCATCTAAATTGGCCATTTTAGCAAGTCTGTTCGCTAGTCCGCCTCTCCGCCTGCTTGTCCGCCCGTCTGTCTTTCGGTTATCAAGATAACTCTAAAACAAAAAGATACATAAAGTTAAAATTTTGGTGATTTATTATGGACATAATGATTGAGTTTTAGTTCTTGAATGAGCAAGATCGGTCCATTGGGTCCAACTTTTGAACCAGAAAAGTTAGAAGGAAAATTTAAAGACCAAAAAAATGTTTTTTGTTTCTAACAATTTATTGCAAATTGCTTATGTTCGCCACAATTTTAGCTCAAACCTAATAAGTAAATTATACAAGTACAATAGATATGATTGGAATATATATTTGCGTGATTGGAAATAGTTCAAAAGTAGTTAGAAATAGTTCAAAAGTGGTAAGAAACTTTGTAAGCTGCTACATTCATTCAATTGATTTGTTTAATTTTTAAATAATAAAAAATCACTTCTTATTATATAAATTGTTTATATATTTGTAAGAATTTGTAGTAATAAGAAAGAGAAAAATAACAATATTTATTAAAATCTCCTTAAAAATGTAAAACATAATTTTAATAAAATTGATTTCCTTATACAAATTTATTATAAATATTATGAGAACAATATCGAAATAATATAAATAATAATAATAATAATAATAAAAAGAATTCTCATAAAGAATTGCAACCTATAAGCTAATGATGTTGTGTTTTCTTTATTTTCAGGTACGTTCACGTCACTCACATCAAATAAATACAATGGCAGATTATATTTTCTTCTATCAAAAAGTAATATTTTCGATTAAAATGAAAAAAGTTGGTTGTCTTTCAACATTGGGTATGGTTGTCTTCTATAATGTATAATATTGTTTATATAGAATCTACTGAGTGTTTCACAATGGTAAATTAATAAGATTCTGCTTTTTATATTTCTGTTTTTACTTATCTCAAATTATACCCGATGATTATGAAAAGATAAGGGTATATTAAATATAGTATAAACATTGTAACGCTCAAAAAATATAAATGATACTTTTGGTATTTGGTATTATACGTATGTCTCTCCATCTTCCGTGTTTGTCAAGCTGTCCGTTGTCATCAAATTTACTTAAAGACAAAACGTGATAGATAGCTAAAATCTTGATACGCATTCTATACCTGAAAATTAAGTTTGAGTTCATTAATGTGCAAAATTAGTCAACGAAGTCCCATGGATCCATGACAAATTTTAAGCCATAAGAAAAGTTGGGAGATAGAAGTGTATTTTTTTTAAATAGACAAATTTTGTTTGAAACAATTTTTTATAAACAGTTGAGATTAGAATATACTCCAAGAGGTCTATTTGTAGAAAATTTTTTTAAATAAATTTATTGGTAGTTCCTGTATCCGTAAATATTTAATTTCATTTATAAATATACGTCTGGAAATTTATATAGAATTTCATAATGGATAGCCTAAAAATTTTTCTTCATAAAAATATTTTTATAAGTATATTCTCTTACACGAACTGTAGCAAATTTTTTTTTAAACTAAAAGTTTAAGATGAACGTATACCTACACGTTTTTTGTTGTTGCTATTGTTGTAGGAGAGAGATCGATCGAATATGAGGGAATATAGAATATATTAAGAGGAAAAAAGCAACTGCGTTCCTTGTCTCTAGACTTTTTCGTGCTCTGTACCCTTTTTTAGAACACTTCATTACCTGAAATCAAAAATGCCTTCTAGCGCAAGGGGACATTTATATTGTGTTGGTGGAGCTGGTTACTTCTAGATATTAAATTTTTTTTATTAATTTTGACTTAACGAAATCAAACCAAATTTTCGTCAGGAAAACCACGTACATCCTGTTTTTTCTTTAAATTTGATACAAAAGTATTACATTTGGTGAGCCCTCTTTTGTATTCTGTATAATGCTTAAGGTTTTAATATATAATATTTTTGTAATATGAAGAAAGTGATTGCTATTTCTTCAGGTAGTGGTAGGCATACTACCACACTTATGTCAACGGAAATAAATTTACTGGAAAGTTTTTATTACTTACCTCGATTGATTTTATTTATTTATTACATTGGTACACCTATATTGATTTTCCTAAAAGGATGTTTTTTATGAAAAAAAGAAAAACAAAACACAGTTAAAATTTTTTTTCTATTCTGTTATGTGTATTTGGTTGAAGTTATTTTTTATTTATTTATTGAAAGGGGATTTATTGTAAATATTATACAAGGAATATGTCAAAATAATAAAACGCAATTTTAATGTAGAGTGGTGTGAATATGAAGCCAATATATGTCATATATAAAGTTAAAACAGATTTCTGAATGGTATCAAATGGAATTTTGTCATAAACTTTTCATGTCAGTTCTTAAATAATCCAATTTTTTATTAAAATTTTACATAACACCAGATGCACTCAGTTATACGCAAGGAAATTTTTATTTTTTCAAAAAGTTTTTTTTGTCATATTGTAGTAGGAAGCATGTTTGCTTGAATAATCTTCGGAGATATTAATTAAGGATATTTCTTTCACGACAGCTCAACGGTAAAAGTATTAGCTTAATACACATACAGTACCAAGACTGATGGCTACTTTCTTACAACGTATTGTACTTATAATTTACACTACTGTATACACTACACATCGACACACACTATATTATATACATACATGGAAATAATCTTTTAAATAGTTAGTTATGTTAATTGTTTATCTAAACGACGTGGTTATAGTTATTCAGAACATATTCTTCTATCAAATATTCATCAAAACGATATACAAATGTGGCATTTTCTCACGTTTTTCATGCTTACTATACAAAAAATGCAATTTTAATTGCAATTATCTCATGTTAGATACGGTTAAAAGTCAATTAATAATAATTTTTTATCTATATTCAAAGTTTGAAACATTTATTAACAATTCGCTTTCATAACGCAACATTGAAAATTTAAAAAATTGCCGAATTTTGTTTCCAAGAATTACCGAAATATGTTCCAGGCCCCAACTAAGTGAAGATTAGGGTTTCTTTTACACGTTTTTTACTTCTTTATCTAAACAGAACAAGAATTATTTCACTATTGTTTACTAAAAATTTTTTTCAAGCATAAAATTTAACTTGAAATGCCATTCAGTTTTTCTAGTAAGGATACTATCAAGAAATCAACAAGATATTTTTTGTGCAAATGAATATTATTTTTACTACATAAATTTCGAATGAATTCCGAACACGTAAGCAGATTTGTTGATGCATCTAAAACTTTAATTTTAAAATAACCATGATTTACATTTAAGAAGAAAAAAATTACTCTACATTGTATCAAAGTTCAACAATATGCTAGTTATCAGAAACCTATTGAAAGACTATATTTCATTTTATATTACTTTATTCGTACAGAATGTTTTAGGGTTTTTTATTCTTGAAATGTTTACCATATTTTCATTTATCATAGACCCGTAAAGATTATTTCCCTTTTGCAAATTGATTTATTTTATCCGTCGTATATAGAATAGATTCCATAATTTACTGAAAATATATACTGACAATTTTATTTCAAGGTAATATGACTATTTAAAAAATAAGCTTTTATTTAAATACGCTAAAAAGAAAAAAAAGAAACTTATACTTTAAGGATTTCTTATCACCTTATATCGCCATTACCCAATTTATTTAATATAAAAACTTGTTGCGATATCAATGTACTCGTATTTACTTAGTTTAATCACATCAATTGTTTAATTTACTTGTCTATCAACACAAGTAAATATCGTAACAAGATTGTATATCACATAAATTGCTAAATGACGTTATTAAGCTGATACTTAAAATTTTTTTTTTTTTGTTTTTATAAAATAAAAATATGATTTTTAAAAAAGTTTTTATTTTTAATTTATTTTTTACTTTTTACTTTCACTTTCATTTGGTTATAGATGATATCTGCTTCAAAATTTAGTTTCAAGTTTTAGAAGTCCGCCATATTGAATTTACAGTGATGTCAGTTTTCGTGTTATTTACAGCTTCCGTTAAGATCTTACAAAAATAAAAAATTACAGACGATGCTAATAATGCACCTGTGAAGCTGGACGGGGTTGCTAGTCTCAGATTATTGATTCACAAACTGAATAATCCTGTACTGAACAATGCATAAAGTAATTTTTTTTCTAATTTGAATCCATAATAGTCGTTATATATGTAGTTATTACAATGAATCGATAAGGTGGTAAGGATGAGAAATCGATTAAGATGGAGGAAATTCAAATAAAACACACATTTTTACACCATTACAATATAGAAAACCATAGATATATAACCATGCATTGATATAAAAAAAAAATTTAAGGGAAGAATGTTATTAGTAGTAGTAGTAGGGTTTGAAACGTGCTTTACGTCAGATCATAAAATGTTCAATGTACCGCAAAAATATGTTTGCGTTATTGTTCACACGCATATAACAAAAAAAAAAAAGAGAAATGGAATTTTTTTGTTCGTTTTTATAACAATTTTTCATATGCTGTATATATATATATATTTTTTTTTGGGTAAAATGATATTTGATTACATTTATAGTTTTAGTTTGTTTTATTGAATACTGTAGACTTTCTCTAAAATTGAAAAATTTGATTGAAGGAAGGTTTTTATAAAGGTTATGCGATTATGAGAACTATAAAAATTGTATATCATGAACAATCATTTTGTATTGTATCCAATATCTTACACAATCGATCGAACCTCTATAAACAATTTAAATCAAACCTTCCTGAAATCAATTTCATATTGAAAATGGTTTAACTATTTAGAAGAATAAGTTGATTTTGTATTCATTCACTTTTTTTGAATAAAAAAAGTTTTTGGTGATAGTCTAATACGTTAAGAGTTAGGTTTAGGATGGGTAAATTTGTGCTCGAAAACTGGTTGGCAAGTCAAAACCACCCGGAGGCAATCCGAACGAGATTTATTTTCTTCTCTTATTTTATGTCTTTTGCCTTAAAACTGCAACATCTCCTAATAGGTATCTATGTGATATATGGGTTATAGGCAAAAATTTTTGTTTTAAAACTAACATTGGTAACCCGGGATAATGAAGTCGTCAGATCCTTTTATTGGAAAAATTTTCTGACGAAATATATCCGAATTTCTTTATTCATAGACTATTTTGCTTAGTGGTCAATTGAGTAATAGTACTATTACTTTTACCCGTTTAACTACTAAGACTGGATGTTGCGAGCTCGAGACAACAGTGGTTTGATTATCATAAAAAGAGGGGCGGTTGTGTCTTCTCACTTATCTTTGCTTTCAGGTGATGGAGTGTTCTTAAAGGTTTTGGTACAAGGGGCGCAGTTGCGATTAAACTCTGTCGATAGACTATACCCTGCGTGTTTTCCAATTCATAAACACGTTTGTTAGTAAAAAGCCAATTTAATTGGTATGCGTTCGGATTGTCTTGTTAAAGATAGAAAATAATCCAGATCAGAACTGTCTTCTAGTGGCTACGATTAGGCACATTAGACCTGTTTGGCATTACTTTTATGAAGTTGTTTCTTAGTCTTCAATTATACCTGTATTATAGTGAAATTTATTCCATATTATTTTTAAATCGATCTAGCTTTATGGCAATCTTTCTTTAAGAATAATCTTAGTACCTCAATGTCGTTCCAATACACGCTATTTACCACTGTAGATGATTCAATTCGCACTGTTGTCATAAAAGAATTCTTTTGATTATAACCAAGCGTACGCTTCCTTTTATCTACTAACAGCAACAAAAGGTCAATCAATTAAAAATAATTTTGCTTAAGTGGAAATTAATGCGGCTTAGACACTAGTAGTTGAGTATCGTTAAGATTAATCAAATATCTTGGTTTGTTTTCTATAACAAAATAAATAATAAATCAATTGAAGATAACAATTAACAGAGCTAATTGTTTAGATACTCAACAAATGATTGAATATCATTGTTTGGACTTTGTTTTATTAATATTCATAAATATCCAGTCTATACAGTTATATAAACAAGTATAATAGTATGTATTGTATAATTACATTATATGATAATTAGCTTAATTTGAGCTTAAATTGTGGTGAATCTTAATATTTTACGAGGAAAATTTATAAATTTTCATTATAAGTACACTTACGACTAATTTTCTCATTTATTTTACATTTTATGTACAAAGTTAAAGGAATGAATGAATAAAGTTAAAGGAAAGAAAAGTTTGTTTAAAAAAAATTAATATTTATTGTATTTGAATTCTATCTTCTTAACCTAAAAATTGGGTCATAGATCCATTGGACTATGTATTGGACATAGATCCATTGGACTATGTATTGGACATAGATCCATTGGACTATGTATTGGACATAGATCCATTGGACCATATATATTTTTGTTTATGAGTTATCATGATGAAGGAGGGATTTGGAAATGGATTAATTAGGAGTTAGTATGAACATCAAAATTATGTTTGTGCGGTCAATATTTCCTAGCGATACAAACTTAAGAGTAAAATTAATATACTCACATATACATATTACATATTATGTATGTCGCTTATAGTGTCTTTTTAAAAATGTAAAATAAAAATTAAAAGTAAATTATTTATTTCGAAAGTATTTTGTTCTCTCTCATGTGGTGGCTGTCTGTAAATATCTAACAAAATAACTTCTTGTTAATTTCGTATAAACATAATTCCCAAACTAAAATACATTCATTCATTCATTCCTTTAACTTCGTACATAAAATGTGAAGTAAATGAGAAAATTAGTCGTAAGTGAGTGTACTAATAATGAAAATTCAACAGTAAAAATAGCTCTTAAATCTTATAATAAAATATGTTAAAACCTGCATGTTGTGTGTTTGGGGAAAATGTAGAGGAACATTATAAATAAATTATATCCTTACATAAGGATAAGAAGGTAATATATATTGAATGTAATTAACTTTAAATGCAAATTTAAATTCTTGTTACATTTTTTTGTCGACGAAAATTCATTCAAACATATTCGTTGTTATACCATATGTATACGTGATAATCTATGACTATTATATAGGAACAGTGGCTCAAAAATCGAGCGAGTGAAGGCACTAAAACCTCTAAACGCTTGTTACACTGGTAGGTTGCTGGTTCGAATCCAGGTACCGGCAGTGTGATCGATTATATTTAACGGGGTGGTTGATTAATCACAATGTCGTCGTTTGGATAAGAACGAAGTAACCGATTCCATCCACATCATAAAATTGTATTGTGTTATATAAAATCGGATGAAGTCTCTGTTTTAGACATATGTATCTGAAGAATTGAGGTTAAACCGTATAATTATAAAGTAATTGTTATTTTCAATTAGGAAATTTATATTTTTTCATTGTAGTCCGAAAAATTCGAATATAATATATCGAAAAAATTTTAAAAGCTTTAAAATGTCATCGATTTATTTTCAATTAAAAGGAAGTGTAGACGCCAGCACTTAAAACGTTAATCGATTGAAGTTGTGAGACAGTAGTGTTTATTTTAATTTTTAATAACTAAAAATATTTGATATATTTATTTTATTTTAATATCTTGACCTTCACAATTTTATGCTATTAAGTAACTGTGAATTTATTATTTATACCTGTTTTTGTTTGTTTGTTTCTACCTGTCGCCAAATTTTTATTAATATTTTATTGCTTGATATTGGTCTAAATAATGGTTACATTTTTATTTTAATTTATTTAAAATTAAAAAATAGATAGTGGAAATTTTCGCAAAATAATTTCGTGTTCTTTATTTATCATGGAATTCCATAAATTAACGCTCGAAAAAATTAATTCATGGTAGTGTTGTAAAAACAAAAAAGTTTTTTTAACACTTTGAGAACAAAATATAAACTAACGTTAACAAACATTTTTTTACGATAACTAAGATAATGAAGATAACTGTTTAGACTGAACTGACAAAGATAACTTCTAATTTTTATCAATTTGACGTCATACCATGGCAGTCTAATTAAAGTCACGTAATATAAAGATAAAAATATCGAATTTTATTTTTAAGATATTAAATTAATCATGTGCTTTTATGACTCAATTTAGAATATTTCTATATAAATTTTAAGTTTTGTGAAATTTTATGATTTATTTTCCTCCCGAGTACCGAAAGTACCCTATTTGTTGCAATAAAAATTGTCCTGATTCATGTTAGATTGCTTTTAGAACAATTTTTTAGTCGATATTCAATATGATTTATGATAATGAATCAAAATTAAAGTGACATTACATATTCAATAATCGAAAAACACAGTGTATACGAATAGCCTTTGTTCAAGATAGTATAATATTTCTTCCCATATCTATCTCCTTTTTTGCATTTGAACTAATTATACAATTAAAAGTATTTATGTTTTATTTCAATGAAACTTTTTGTTATGACCAAATTTTTGAATCAATTTCTTGGTTTGTTCTCAAAAATGTATAATGATTACAAATGCATAAACCTATATAAATATTATAAAGCGAAGCGTGAACAGAGAAACAAGCCTAACTTAACGTAATAACTAAATTTATATTTGAATTTTTATGTATTTTTTTGTATTATAAGGCTTTGGAAAAAAGTTTATGATCGTCAAACACGAAAGGTTTATAATGTTATATGAACCATATGATAAAAAAAAAAAAAAAACTAGAAAAATCTGTGAATTTTACACGAATGTTTCATTAATTACTTCCAATTTAATATATTTGGTGATAAATGTGATTTAATTATCAGGCTACTTCCTTATAAGTGGAAGGAACTAATTTATTTATGAAATGTAGTTAGCATGTTATTTTGAGTTTTAATTATTGATTTAATTAATTTTTTTAATCAACATTCGGCCATTGAACGACACTAAAGCTTTGTAAGTAATAATATCTGGGAGAATTCAAAACAATCATAAGTCAATTATTAATTCACTAATTAGCAAATAGAATCTAGTTCATAAGTGTCATGTTAGAAAAATTTTTGTTCTGGTTTTTTGTTTTCTAAGCTATGATGATATTGTAAAACAAAAATAACATTTATTTCACATGTGGGAGTCTAGTTTCGGAGAAATCGGTCGAAATTTGTCCAGAATATTGATCCTTGAAAAAACTATAACCGCATCTGATAGTTAAATTTTTGATCCAGTCAAACTTTCGTTATTAACATAAAACAAATAAAAACATTATCTTAAAAATTTTATTCTTGCTACGAAACTCTTAAAATCGGTTTATGTTTAATCTTTAATGGATGATTTGATTTTTATTTATTTAGATACCGCCTGAAATCAGATCCGATGAAGCGGCTTATGGCGATATTAAAAAAAATGATTTAAAATTGCACAAAGAACACCAAAATTTGTGCAATATTTTCCTTCAAATATTGTTGAAAACAACAGAGTTGTTTAAAAATGTTTAACTATTATCTTTGGAGCATTGTTCAAACCCAAACATAGCATTTATTATTTTTTTTTGTACTTTATCTATCCTTTACGGCTTCGAAAATGCGTCTTGGATGTGTGAAATTCTCTGTTTGATACCCATTATATTTAACAAAATAAAGCCTTGAAAATTTTCCATTTTATTACTTTGCAATTTAAATTTGAGCTTCTGCCAAAATTGTAACTATCTGAGTTTTCAAAAGACTCATATCATCAGAAGCAATCAAAAAAGAAATATACCCCCGGTTTAACGATCCGTTGTAGCATAGACTTCCCGTAACTCCGAGTGACTTAGAAATCAATCATCGTTAAAAGCGACATACCAGCGTTTAGTGGATTATTTATTCTTTTAGGCCTAATTCCGTATTTAGTCTGAAAGCAATAGAAGGGAAAATGTTTTTCTTACTAAAAAATGTTTTGAATTACGGTTCAGAAACCTTTTTGCTATAAAACATACACATTGTGTAAATGGTTACAGAAATTTGAAAAACAATTTTACAGCTATGGAACTGAATTTCCGTGTAGAAGGAACATTCAGTTATATCCCAAAATGAATGTTTTTGTACACAAAATATAACAAGGCCGTTTGCAGCAAGCCATATTGAATATAATATGGAGGTAGTCAGTTTTTCATACTCTATATTAAAATTTAAAAATATTTTCCCAGGGATCTATTTGTACTACATATTCAACAATGTTTTAGTATAATTATCATAAACCTAGATTCAGGTTTTCATTCTTTTGATTGTTTTATGTATTATTTAAAAAAAAAAAGTCATTTAGTATTGAAAATAAGAGCTTTTGTGAAGTTATTGTGTATATCCATGCATAATATTTTTATATGCATATACAATAATCATGATTTGGTTTATATGTATACTCAAAAAATTGAAATATGTGACACTTTTGATTTCTTATTTTTATACATATTTGAAAATATTAAATACTCGATTGTTATGGTGTATTAAGTTGTATATCAGAATTCATTTTGTTTTCTAAACCGATCTAAACTGAAAAACTAATAAAATTATCCATTAGATTAACTTGTTTTATAATTATAAACAAACGAGGAAGATGTAGTTCGTCATGATTTTTAATTACATGAGTATGTGTCGATAATTTGTAAACAAGTTTGATTTCGAAAAATCAGCATAAGTCAAATGAATTTTTTCTTAAATATAATAAAATATGAAAAAATTATTATTCTAATCTGTTAATTAGTTATTATTAAGAACATTTATATCAACACTTGAAATTCAACCAACTATACCATCTAGGTATACGATATGAATATATTTGTTTTATAGTTTGGCGTCATGGTGTTTACTTTAACCTCACCCTCCAAAACCACCATAGAGTTTTATCTGCCACAACATTTCCCGTGCTTTCAAGCGTATAGTGTCTACTTTTTTCCCGATTTCCACACCACCCTCCCTCCTATATTATTTATGAAAATTAAGCTATTAATTTTGACTGATAACAAAAATATATAACTAGTGGTTCAGATGCGACCCGCAAGTTTCACACGACGAACTTCCCAATGAGTTATCTCAATGACTTCGCTGCAAATCGACCAAGCCGTTTTTTTTTTGGGGATAATAAAACTAAAAAAGTTGATAAAAACCTATATTCGTTATAATAACCAAATTATTGCTATATAATATTTTTAATTGGGAAATTCGTCGTATTGCGATCTAGATCACATTTGTAGCAATAAAAACAGGGAATTCGTTTAGGTTAAATATTTCCTACGAAATGAATGTTTCATTCATATTTATAGCAAGCTTAGGTAGCTTTCTCTCATTGTTACAAGTAGATTTTATATAGTATATAGATATAGATAGATACAATGCGTTCGTTTCATTCATATAGGTGGTATTATCATAGTGAAATATCAGCAATTTAAAATAAATTATAAAATAAACAAAAGCTTAGATATTTGCTGGTAATCTGATGATACATTCAAGTATAAGTGTGTATGATTATGAGGCTACTTGCACTGATATTACACTTACAATATAAATACCATATTATATAAAACATTAGAGATTTGAATCTTAACATAATTATTTTTAATCTGTGTTATGAATAAAATAACATATGTATTTATTTACATTCAGAATAATTCAAATTTATTTTTAAACTGCTGTATTTGCATGATTCACTTGAGTCAGAATTGAGAGCAGCTGGAACTTAGTTAGCTACAATACAAAGTATATCAGTAATATGTTATAAATATGTTTCGCACTGACCGAATTCAAACAATGTATGGAAAGCTTTATAACACAGTAAACAAGCTAAAGAATGAAGAAAAGTGGTGGAACAGCTCCGATTTTTTAAATTCTTATTTATTTTTGTTCCTTAGTCCTTTAGGGGCATTCACCATCACTAACCTTTGCTTCACTTTGAAAATTAAGAAAATTAGACTAGTATTCCCAACCCAAATAGTAACAGTGACAAAAAAATTACAAAAACTAGTAATTTCACCACGAAAAATTCTTGAAATTTTTGGAGACGCTGATCAAAAATCAGAGGTCAAAAAGTTACTAAGGATAGTCTCAACTCTATTAAAACCCTTTAGAAGTGGCAGAGATAAAATATATTTTAAATTCAAAATTTCACCACCCTTTAGAAGTGGCAAAGATAAAATATATTTTAAATTCAAAATTTCACCACTGAAAATTATTATCTCTATCACTTCTAGGGACGATTTTGTTGCGGTTGCAACTAACTTCAGTTGCTTTTAAACCATGGATTGGTGTACTGTCCCCGCAAGCCCCTGAGAGATGTTGACCGAGGTGTACCATTAAAACTGTAAGACAATTTCGTGATAAAAGATGAAATTTTTAAATTTTTTTATCACTCTTACTATTTGGGAAAACCACCCTATTTTTCTCTATTTTCAAACCAAGGTAAAGGTTAATGGCGATAAATGTTTCTGAAGGTCCAAGAAACACGTACAAACAATAATTTTAAAATTGGACGTTAAGCCAATTACTTGAATGAAAGCGTTTGAGGCGAAAAAAAGGGAAGGGTAGGACAAGAAATTTTATTTTCACTTGTAAAATGCGCAACTGCGTTATGACGTATCGAATAATAAAAACCAAAAAATTTACTTTCTTTCACAAAAAGCCTTTATGTCATTTTTCATCTAAATTGAATATGTATTGGTGTCTATATATCATAATTTGGTATAGAATAACTCTAAAAGAAATGAAAATTCCCACGAAAAAAAAAAAAAAAATTCTAACGCGAACCTGAGATAAATAAATTTACTTTTGAATCAATGTAGATGGACTAGTGTAGATATTTCTTATACGTTAGTCAGTAATACTTGCCTCCGGTTTACTTACTTGTTTTGACTATCTATTTTTACAATCTCGTAGTTTTAATATAATGGAATTGAAATCATTTATAGAGCTGTTACATTTCTGAAAAAAACAATCACTAAATGGAAATGTTACATGATGATGAAAAAAACAAGAAAAATTGTCATCTTAAGTAAAATTCTTTTTTAGCGAATTTCTTTTGCAACAAACATGTCCTAATGGAATTATATCGATGTTAGAATATTGAAAACATTATTTTCAAAATATATATTGGTTCACTACATTGATTAAATTATGCGCTTAACGCTTAATAGTAGTCCGATTTTAATCAGTCGAAGGGGAAGCGGGAATGCCAATCAAATTTTTAGTTTTTGAATTTATATTTCGAAGTACGATATAAATTTGAAAATAAAAATCCAGCCTTGAAGGTAAGGAAGCCCAAAACTAATTTTCAGTGAAGTGTATCACCACAAAGACTTTTTCTGTGGTTGTGTAATAATTATTTAGATACTCGACATATATCCAGTTTACAAAGGCATATATATATATATATATATATAATATATATATATATATATATATATATATATAAGCATATGTATTGTAATTATAAAATGTATTTATGAGCTAAATTTAAGCTAAGCATGTGACGAAGAATTTTATTTGTTGTGTTTAAATTTTTCTTTTATGGTTTAAAAGTTGGGTCCAGGAATTGATATCTCTTTTCGTTTTTCAGCTATTTTGATGACGGATAGGTAGACAGACGGACAGACGAACGGACGTGTGGAAATGGAGTAATTGATTCTATGAACACCTATTTGAAGTAGTTTCTAATTTTTGTCGTTTCTAACTTTTATTATTTACTGTGAGTGTTTTTTTACACAATGATGTAATGTAATGTAATAACAAAAAATTTATCATACTTCCTTCTTCTTAGAAGTGAATTGAAATGCAATGTTTTTGAAGTATAGATCTCATTCAATAAAAAAAGTAGCTTTAAAATAGAATAATTATTTGATATTCAAATACTAAAAAATTTTTTGGCTAAAAATTACAATTTTTATTCAAATTGTGGACTTTATCCAAATTACTCTTAGTAAACCATTATTGATAATTTTTTATCTTTTAATAAAATTGAATGAAAAATAATCTTCTTTGTTGTTTATTATATAATAATATTTTCAATTGAAATACTGCTCACCAAGTAATAATGCAATTTTATATTATTAGTACGAGGCTTGGTTGCTTGGTTTACGCAGCTGTTTCGTGGCGTTATTTCATTTACTCATTCTGCACTTAGTATAACATTTTTTAGCGTATGTTATTTTAATTTAAAGTATTGTATCTTTAAAAAAAATTTTTCCTACGAAAATTCCACAAATCTCTTCCCACTCACGTAATTTACTTTTAATTTTGTATTAATTTGTGTCAAATTAAAAGTCTGGATTCCCATAAATACTGGTTTGTCATCGATCATACTTTACCGAATTTCATTTTTAGACGCCGTATCTCCGGAAAAGAAACTGATTGTTGAGGTCTTTTTAAATGGTACCACTCTGAATATTTCTAGTGAAATTTTAAATAGTTATAGATAATTTTAATGAGGTTGAAAGTATCCTCAGTGGCTTTTAAATCTTCAATTTCAGATCAGCGGCCCCGAAAACCCTAGATACATCATTAACGAAATAAAATTTTGAATGTTACTATTTGGGATGAGAAAATTACTGTAATTTTTTCAATTTGGACTGGCAGGTAGAGGTTCGTGGCGATCCTCTGTTTGTGATGATCTAAGGAACATGAACAACTAATAATTTTTAAAATCGGAGCTGCTCCACCAATTTTCCACACTTAAAATTTTTTTACGGCTTATTTTCTATATTATTAAACTGCTAACAGTTGTATTTTTTCGTTTTTCGTTTACTTTTTTGAATGATTCTTTTTTTGATATAAACTGCATTAGGAGTACCTAATACGTCATTCATGTTCTATGGTATTATCTAAGATCATTGTTATTAAATATTAGTTAATCTTTGACCCCATAAATTTAATCAATTATGAACAATTCAACATTTGATTTGCATTCATGACAATTAATAATAACAATCTTACTGTCATTATTATAACGTAGATATTATTATTATTATTAAGGAAGGAAATGATTTTGAAGGGAGAGTCCTTCAGTTATGGTGCATACAAATGTTTTGGAATACATACATAATATTATACTAGAAAATTTAATATTATACACAGTGTGTTTCTTAAATTACTTTAAATATGAGCATCTAGTGGCCAATTTATGCAAATCATATAAACTTACAAGTGAAAATAACAACAGTATTTTTTGTATAGACACTCGACATATATTTCAGAAATATCCTAAATTTCAAATATCCTAAATATGTCATCCATATTATATGTAGTGCAAATTAGTTGCTTATTTGATAAATTCCAACTGTAATTGTGGTGAATCCAAACATATTTAAATAATATAAAATACAATAACAATAAAGTACACAGAACTTTATCATTATTTATGAATATAATAGCTTAAATAAATATAGGTATGCCCGGGACGAATTCATTGAATGAGTTTCAATTTGGATACGAGGTATAAACTAAAGAAGGATTTTCTACATTTTATTATCATAAAATTTTCTGTGGCAGGTAATAATAACTAATAACTTTGCGTTTTGCGATTTTCTGTAAATTATTTTTTCTTTGTACATGGAATTATTGATTTCAACTAAAACTATTGATATTAAACTATATAAAGCGTATACAGGTAAAATTTCTTTAAAATCGAATAAATAAATGAAATGTCGGAATTTAAGTAAACATAACAATGTACATAATTAAATAGCTATGCATATTTTCGGAAAGAGCTTGATTCATTAAATTGAAATTAGGATATTTTTGTTACAAAAATACATTTTCCACATTTTTCTTTCATAATATGCTCTGTAAATGAAATTTACTGAGACACAGTGCTTGAAAGTAACATTTAATGCTTCTATTAAATTCTAAGAGAATAATCGAGAATCATTAATCAAATTTTAATGAATTTTTGTATTCACATACGTGATAAAAAAACTCAATCAAATATTATTAAAATCTATAATTTCAAAAAATCGATATTAAAAAAAAAAAAAAATATTTCGAATAGAAATTACGAAGAAAATGAAGTCTGATTACAGCTCCAGATTTTTTACTGAAGTATAGAAAATTTAGTTTAAGAAATTTCGTGAACATTTCGTTCGATTTTGTTGAAATTGTGGAATTGTTGAGAAAAACGGAAAAAAAAAAACGAAGTAAGCATATTGTGGCAGAAAATTTTATTATCATAGAGCTGTTTAATTAGACGTAATAGATAATCTTGAATAAGTTCTGTATCCATTATTGTCATTATATATAAACTTTGTAACCGAATTTTGGGGTCACATTGTAGTAACATATAGGTACGTAAATCAAATAATATATATAAAGACAAGGCTGTAAATGTGATGAAACATAGCCCTGCAGTATGCTAACCCCTAACTGTTTCTCTTGAATAGTAAATATTGTTATCACAAGACAAGCCAAAGATGCCTGCCTGCCTGCCTGCCTGTTTATGTATGAGTATGTTTGTTTATGAATGTTATGGTTTCTCAAATGTAATATAATATTCATTGTAATTAAATAAACAATTAACTGGTTTGATGGTATGATGAACGCTTGTGTTGATTCTATTAGTGGTTGTGACGTGAAGGGCAATTGTATTTCTTTTAATTAGAGACACAGGCAGATAACATGCATTTTCTTTCATTTCTGATATACTCTAAACTATCGAGGGTACATGTATTTGATGATTTGCTGTGCTGTTAAAAAACTAACATTTTATAAGAATATTAATTACATCCGAATCAAATCCAAATTAAAATAACTTTGCCATTTAAAAGGATTCTCAGAGGAAATTTTTGCTAAAGTTTTGACTTTCTCACCCACAAAAATGTCCCACAAAATTAAAGTAGGTAAAATTTTTAACATTTCTCATATTTGATGGGAAAGCTCGAGCGGCGAAATGAAATGCCTTTCAAAAAAACAATACATATGAAAAATGTAAGAAATTTTATCTACCCCAATTTTGCAAAGGTTTGTTAAAAAAACGTTTTCTAACTGAGATATAGGCCCACAAAGTTCAAATTCGTTCAAATTTTTGCCCGCAATTTCAGATTCTTGTTCAGTGACTCAAACAATATGAAACCAAGAAAGCAAAGTTTCGAGCAAAACTTTTTCCCCAAACTTCAATTACGTGTTTAGGGACCCAAAAAAATGTGGATTTATTTTTAAAATTTTTCTGATATATCTAGCCTAAACACATTTGATGCATCATACAAGCAGATTATTTCAATGGTATTTTATACTTTATTATATTTTCCACAATCCTCTTGACTGACTGTTAGTTGTATAAATTTTTTTCTTGAATTTATTATTTTTTTACTAATGACGAGACCTATCTATTTACAAAAAATGCAAAATTTAATCTTAAAATGATATTTTAATTTAATTATACTGGTGGGGAATGCTAAGCGGAGATTTTCGAATTTACTCGAGCGCAGATTTAGATATGGGAGATATCTTACTCCAAGTCAAATGAAAGGTTTCATAACACAAGATTTTTATTAAATAATACATATATTTAATTAAATTTTAAATTAAAAGCATAAAAAGAAAGCGAAAAGAAATTTAAAAAATAAAATTTAGAATGCTATTATATTATATTTGAAATTAATTAACAAAAATAATATAGTATTCAAATGTTGTTTGTTTTCCACATAAAATCGTAAACCTTTCAAACCTTGTTAGCCCTAAAAGCCTTGTTAAAGCCTTGCAAATCTAGAAAATCGAGCATTTAGAAGTCATTTTTTTTCGAACTAATTGCTTTGTGGGCAATATTTCAAACCTAAATATTATTATTAATTGCTTAAACTTAACTTAACATGACTAGTTAATTATTTTTAGTTTAGAAACTAGTTAATTAATTTAAAAACGCTCTAAGAACTAGATGATTCTTAACTCTGCTGATGAAAACAAGATAAATCTACAAAATTTTATAAAAAGTCTACGTTATGTATAACAGCAAATTTTCAATACCTTATCAACAACAACGATGCCATCTTGAATTTGAAATTTGTTATGGTGTATAGTATTCTACTAGTTAAGCCCTTGCATTTGATAACCATATTGAGGGAGAGATAAGTTTGTAATTTGATATGTGGCGGCGTCCATCTTAGACCGATTTTCATCAAACATGGCTAAGAAGATTCCTGACTAATTCACAATCCAAAAAAAAAAATCCAAGTTGGTGACCCGTTCGGGAGTTACGATGGCGCAGACAAACAGACACATCAAACTTATAACACCCCATCGTTTTTGAGCCGGTGGGTTAAAAAATTATGTTTCAAAATTTGCAAATATATTATTTTCCATTCTCTTATTAAATTTTATGTGTTTTTAAACTAATTTAGGTTGAAAGTTGAAATATCTACCTGATGAAAAACTATTAATTTTTCAAAGATGTGTTGTATCAAACAATTTATATAACAATAAAATACGTCTTTCTATTCTGAATAGATTTATTACCAAGGTAACTAGATAGCTATTTAACAATTGATATTACTTCTAGTTTAGTATCCAATATCACATCTCACATACACATAATACTAAATAATAGAATATTACAAGATGTGGTTGAAATAGTAAGTATATAATAAGTATATATATTATTAGTAGAATAAGCTTTTGAATGACAGGGGTTTGACTTATATTGTGCGAAGGATGTTAGATTATATTGCCGATATCTTAATATTTCCTTTCTTGCTTGTGCAATCAGAATATTAAATGTGTTTAACTTCCTTCAAACATAATATATCGATTTACATTATATTATTTTCGAAATAAAATTTCTATACGTTCATGTCAATTTAGTAGGTAAGAAAATGAATTCCGTTGATATTTTCGTATATTATTCGTCCTAAACGGCTGTTCTATATAGCTAATAAATCTATTACTAAGAGAGATGACAAACAATTTTAGAAGGTATTTTAGCAAAATGAAAATTTGTGTAAATCGTATCTTTAGCAAATGTCTAAATACAATATTACTGAACATCTGACTAAAGTGTAGTGGGGATTTGTCAACTTTTGAGCTTTTAAACAAGCTAAGCAATTGTTTTCGTATTCATTAGAATCGAAAGTAAATGAATCAGATCATTTTTTCTTCGATTAACAAATTTCAGTTCAAATTTCGAAAAATAGATTTTCGGTAAGTTGAGATTTAGACAAAACATAATTTTTGATTAATCACATTTTAATGCAGTCAGGTAATTTAACCATTTAAATAACCTGAATTTGACTTCGTTGTTACCTGGAAAATTTTTCCGTGAGTGTGAGAGATATCTGCCACGATCCTCCGATTATTGTATTAAGTTTATTTCTTGAATTTATTATTTTTTTGGCTAATGACAGGCCTGTATTTACAAACAAATCAGAATTAAACTGGTCATTTAATTTACTAGAGCGCCTCAGATTTAGATATGGGTGATACCCTACCCCTTGTTGAGTACCTCCACTAAATCTTAGCTCTCTATACGGCACCGTGCGTATA
The DNA here is from genome assembly GCA_020423425.1 of Chrysopa pallens. Classification (NCBI taxonomy): domain Eukaryota; kingdom Metazoa; phylum Arthropoda; class Insecta; order Neuroptera; family Chrysopidae; genus Chrysopa; species Chrysopa pallens. The sequence continues at coordinate 40,606,318 of CM035592.1, read as the reverse complement.
ATTATGGTAGGTTAACTACGTGTTGCAAACTGTACATTTTACTTACCTGTCGATTTGAGTACAGTACAAGAGAATGGGAGGGTTTTAAAAAAGGCACGCCACATCTGTCACACTCAAATCGTCAGGTTAGTGAAATGTACACTTTTTATCATGCAATCAACTTACCATATCTTAATATTACATGCTCGATTAAATTGAACTAACGATACTGACGTACTCGAGTAAATCCAAACTTTTTCGCCTGGGCTACACTACCAACCACCAGGATATGTATTATCATTAGACGGTAAATTTTGTGCTCAATTTATTTATGAGGTATTTTATTGAAATTTTTAATTTTGGTGCTGATAATCTTGCAATCATCCTACTTTAAAGTCAGTTTCAAAGTAACCTCAAAGTATATTTTCAATATTTTTTTTTTTTTTAATTTAACACCATTACTTTTAGAGTAATTCTTGTATCCCGGATGTTTTTCTTTTTTCAGCAGATATACAAAAATATTAACGAAATATTTCGGATTGTTCAAATAGCTACAAAGCAATATATTTAGATTTAGCAAACGATTTTGGATTATTGGCTATCGAAATATAAAAGGACTTTTCAGTAAAAATCTATGTTGAAATTATTATTTATACCTGAGAAGTTGGGTGATTCAATCTATTAAGTAAAAATTTGAGGTGAATGAATATAAATTTGGTAGACTATAGTTGTCTAGCTCTTAAGCTTATTGACGAATTTCATTTATTGATTTAATGCCTATAAACAAATAAATCAAATATGAGCATGTAAATAAACTATTTATAAATTTACTTTTTGATATTTTCCAAATCTAAAACTTTCTATTAACGCTCTTCCGAATCTAAAACTATTATTCTCTTTATCACATTTTTACATAGCTGTTTTGGATTTCTACAGTAAGACTTGAATAAATTAATATATGAACTGCAGTTAAAAAAGAAAAATATGGCAGATAAACCAAGTAAAAGGCTTAAAACAATATAGTAATTGAAATTAAAACTCGATATCGTAAATATTGAACACACACAACATCATTATTGACTCATTTTTTTATTGAAGTAAACCTTGTGACGCCATTCTAAATCTAATATGGCGGAACACCAATGCTGGGTAAAATCTATGAAACAATCTACCTTTAAAAATTATTTATTTCTAAATCGGAAAGAAAAATTTTTTTGGAATTTTCGCAATCAATTTTTTTTTTTAAACACAAATATATGTTTTAGGAGAGATAATTGTAGTCAAAAATGTCAAAAATGACATTATTTTAATGACTGCAGCGTACTTTTGATTTTGACGACTGGATGCGTTGGAAATCCGATCCAGAGGGTCATTTTTCGGATTTAATATAATAATAATATTATTTTCGAATTTTTAAAACCTCAATGATCAGAAAAAATCAATTATCAGTGCACTAAAAATTTTACATTTTCGCCGTCTTCTTAAGAATTTTTTAAACAATCTAAAAATTAAAAAAAACTACAAACCACTTTTTCGATAAAATTTTTTCAGAAATTTTTGAACGAATTTCACTTTTCAGCTATTAGAAACTTAAACATAAATTATTTTTTCTCACGGCAAACGGTAACGAATCAAATTGACTGGCAGCAGGCTATTTCTCTACAAAATAAAATGTGTCGTAATATCAAAATAATTAGAATATGATTACATTTTTGAGGGAAATTTTGCTGAAGGAATCTGTATTCAAATATTCTAAAATTGAAAGAAAGGTATTAATATTGGGCGAATCTGTAATTAAGGAGATTGCAATTAATACTGAAGCAAAAATAATCAAATAACCAACTTTTTTTTAAATTTGGAATGCACAATATTGATATCAAAAAGGGGGGGGGGGCGTAACGAAGAGTTTTTCGCGAAAAAACAGATTTAAATATAAAAAGTTTTAACTATCTATAGTACATCTTCCCACCCACTTTATAGTCTTTAAAAAAATAGTATAAAAATATACCTTACATGTACATTAAATCAAACGAGAATATTATATATCACTTGAAATATTACGTACAAGTCTAAATAAAAGATATTGAATTATAGAAATGGAATAAATCAATAAATGACCTACATAAAATATTTAATGTATGATGATATGCTTTCTTTTCTTTTTACATTTTGAGTAAATTCATCAAATGAAGTTTTATCTCTTATTATAATACACTAAGAGCCGTAGTTTTATAAAATTGTACCTCATATATTATCACTCACTATATCAATATGTTGAATGCACAATAATATTTCATTATTTTTCTCGCATCCAGAAATATAGGGTGTACATACAAATTTGAAATATGCTTAATTGCGGTAAGCTGTAAGCCCAATGTCCATTTTTTACACCGAACGAACGCGTTTTTTTTTAATCAGGTAGGGGCTGAAAATATACTAGTTAAAGTCGTGTCTTAAAAGTTGACGTTCTTTCAATATACATTTCAGTGATTAATAATTTTCCACGGCTATTTATTACTCCTTTAATATTTATCGTGGTAAATACTAGTAGCCCCGTACGCTGCAGTAAGATCTTATTTTCAATATAAAATGGCTAAAACTTGCCACGTTTTGCTATATATCCGCTAACTGTGAAACTAACCCCTCGATTAATCTGAAGTTAGATTTAGTATAATGTCATATTTTGTTTGATATATCCAATAGTATTGCAAACAGTAACTCGGTAAATTAAATTATTTTGAATTTTAAATTCTTAACAATGACACTATTAATAATTCAAATCATACAGAAGAAGGTGATGACACTCATGTGTGTTGTGCTCTCAACCAACAATCTCCAACTCATCCAATCTGAATGTTGAATAGCTCAAATAATAGATCTTGAGTCATTGAGTGGAGTGTTCTTAGACCACAACGAACTTTTTATGTTCATCAAAAAAGGAGAAATTTAACTTCAGTGAAGAAAATCTCGTAAGAGTAGAAAGTCAAGTTGAATGTCCGCGCCTTGCTCTCCTCCGTTTCATCCAATTTGAGTGTTTAATAAGTCAAGTGAAAGGTCTTGAATCACTGAGTGTTCTTAGACAAAAACATTCCCTCTATCTTCATTAAGGATATTGTTATATAAAATTATCACCACACTTGGAGAAAGGAACGCCCCGTAAAAACTTGAGAAAGGCAAAAGATTGATGTAAAGCAATATTTTATGGTTCATCTGGACCTTTCATTAAAAAAAAATTATACAAATCGGTTTGATAGTTTGACTCAAGGTAGTTTCCATCTGTGTTTTTAATATAAAAATATAGTATAGAGCAGTTAAATTCTATTGGTTCTTCATTTATTTTGGTTATAATCCGTATATTCATATCGATTCGCGTATCAACCTGTATCTATGACAGCAGTTACAGAAATGTCCTGGCACATTTATTTAACATTATCTATTACAATATTCTTGTAAGAGAAAAAATGTGTCTAAAATGCTCAAAATTTGTTAGTCAAATTTATTTTCAACAATTTTGCTTTTAGAAACTGTCCCTATATATAATACTCACAGATAAAATTACAATTTTTGACTACCATAACAGTAAAATCTTATATGTTCATTTATTTTATCACCTACAAAATTTAAAAATAAAACTTAAATGTGACTTGCGAAAACAAAATTTTCTAAAATTTAAACAGTAATCAAATTTATACAAGAAAAATTTGTAAAACTAAGTATCTTCAGAAAATTTGTTTTATTTTATTGCACTTTAGTAAAATTTTATTAATAAACTAAGAAATGGAACTCTGTGTAAGATTTCATTAATATTTCCGTATAAATTTTTACAATTTTTGCAGGTGAAATTGTTTAAAAAAGTCAAATGAAAGAGAAAATGTTAAAAAATGGCGGCGGTAGAGATCTACATACATATGTCGTCACCTAGTTATTTATTATTTATTATTCTTTATAGGTATAATATTTTGTGGACACCAAGTGTATTATTATAATTTCTTACTAAAGGATTTTTTTCCATTATGGGTTAATCTTAAAACACATTTTTAATATTTGTTACTGGAAAGAAAGCTTTCTATTCTTCATCGGATAGATTTTGATAATATTTTGTTTTTAACGAACTCGATCCTACTTTCATTTATCCACTGTGCATATCGAAATTAAAATTTTTTCAATAAAAAAAATAATAATAATAAAATAAAATATATTATGTTCGCTGAAGTACAGTGCTTATTGCAAATTTATAATACGTACCTTATGTGACAGCCTGTGTCATATACGCCAATATATGTATGTATACAAAACTATTATTCAATGATTTGGTGATGTGTCTGTCTTTCTATATGTTCTCAAATAGAGAATAGACACCATATGCATAGAAGAAACATTTTATACAAATATTTCGTCAAATATTGAAGCTTTAATATTATTCTATAGTCTAACACAATTCACGAAAAACTAAAGGTAGTGAAATCATTGAAATGATCAAAAGCATTAAATATGTAATACACCTGAGCATCGGTTTCTAAGAATCCAATATTGTCAAAATTTACGAAAATCTAAGAATATGATCATGAAATTAATTATGTACAAATTAGTGGCAAATTGATCAAGCTTTTCAAAAACCAATTTTTGTAATAATTGGAAAGATCATGTTTAAGTTTGAAAACAACAACAATTTCTTCTTTTGTTATAATTAAAAAAAGTATATAAAATAGATTTAATAAACTTTCATAGATTCATCACGGACCATACTCCAATAGATCCAAGACAAAGTTTAATTTTTTTACTTCACACGTTGATAATACCTGTGTTTCGAAAGCATAAAATTATGGATAGCATCTACAAATGTCATCAATATTGAATATAAGCATATTTTTGTGACGTTTTATGTGGATGGGCTTCCAAGTTCTTATACTTTCGAAACACGGAATTTTATTTATAAGAAAATCATGGAAACACATTCATTAGTTTAACATTCCACGTTTTTTTTTTTTTTAATTTTATCCCTTTTAAAATGTTTATAATTAATTTTTTTTTTAATTTTTAAATTTTGTCGCACATTCTATTAGCATTTTTTCATGCGGCGTTTTTTGGAATTACCCGAGCTCGTGACATTTAGATATGGGACATACCTTACCCCTTGTTGAGTACCTCCACCAAATCATAGCTCTCTATATGGCGGACGCGTATAGGTTAGCCGAATAGAATATTAATACGAATAAGTCGATAGTTGGATTTAATCGAGATCGTCAGATTGAGATACGTTGAGTTGATTACGTGCTGAAAAGTGTTCATTTTACTAAATTTAGGGATATCAAATTGGCGGTATTCAATTGTGTGAAAAATGGGCTCGGTATCTTAAGGCCAAAATGATCGATGAACGATAAAATGTTTCTCACGGTTACCATAAAGTTTATACACATAAAAAAGATCGACCACTAACTACTGGGGAAAGAAAACTGTTGGTAAATTTGCAGGCGGTCTGTGTAATAGAACAGCTATTACAAGTGATGCATGGAATCCACTGGGAGATGTTTTAGCCCAAAAGAGCTAAATCAGACTCTATATCTGATCTAATCACATATATTTTCCAACCATAAATCGTGTGATCTATGCTGTTTATGAACATACTGTTTCCTCATTCCTGTATGATGCATATTTTACAATATCTCTGTTCATTTCTCACATATGAAGCATCCAAATGTAAGTAGTTTGGATCTATACAATGTATGCATTCAACTGTTACAACACCACCTACCTAGTAGTGACGATGCTTCACGACAATAGTATTATATTTGTTGTTATGTTCGATGATAATAGTCATCATCATCACCACACAATCGTCACATTGTTCCGTTTTTCCTTTTTCATAGAATATGTTTCCATCCGTCCTAGAGCGTATAACATACTGGATTTTTATGTTAACAACAGGTAAATCAATAAAATTTTGCCAACAATTTCTCGTTGTCTCTTGCTGAATTATTGAAAGTTATATTATTATTCTGTCCAGATACCAAAAGCAAAATAAGATGTAATAAAAGAAAAATAGATGTAATTTTAGGTCGATTGGATCCAAACTGTAACTTCTAAAGTTCATACAAATACACTCACATATTTCATATTATAAGCTTGAGGCGAATATATGTTGAAATGCATGACTTTATCTGATTTGTAAGAGGCGACTGTATGACTTCGAAGGAGAATAAACTCGCTTTAAGTTCATTCAGCAACCCTTTCATTTTATTGGAATTTCAGACCATTTCGCCTGAGGTTTCTCCCAGGAAGATGACCATGTTAGTTTTATTACCCTTATTTTCTTTTTTATTTATCATTTTTATGCTTACTCTGGTGAAAATCATACTCTGAGATGTGCCCATCTTTACCAGACCGAATGTGGCCACATCGATATCAAAATAAATGACTAGGAATTAAAGACAGTTTTTAGATTGAAATGAAATATATTCAGAATACCAATCTCGGTAAAACATAACTACGAATTTATTTTTAAATTTTATTTCCGTGCAATTAAATATGTATACATAAAAATATTTTTCTTTGGAAACCTACCTATTAACCAGTGTTTACATTCTATTTTATTTCATTTCAATATCACTTTCTACGGGCTGCTAGTAGCCTACGTTAATAAAAATGAACTTTGCATAAAATATTACAATTTTTCTATTGATTCTCAAAATAATTTGACTGGTCAACTCTCTCGTTCGGCCATCTCCCCGGACTCACCCAAAATTTTCAACAATCCAATATTCAAAATAATTCATACTTTTATGCAGTTTGATAAACTTTAAAGTTTTACAATCAACCTCAAGTTTGTCGGTTTTTATGGACGTTTTGTACCAACCTCTATAAAACCCCACTGATGAATACAAATTCTCGTTTATTTCGACAGTTAGAGTGCACATTTTACATTACCGTATTTCATCGGAAATAAAATCTTACTCTATAGAAGTCAAAAGGGATATATTTTTTGGTTAGCCGTGTATTTCTATTGGCAACACATCCAATTGAGCTACCGAGGTATATCACAGTTTTAAAATCTCAGTATATAAAAGTACAAAACAATCAGGTTATGGCTAAATCTCTTTACATCACTCGTATTTTGAATTCTTTTTCGATTAACCATACAGATACTAACCATTAATATAAATACTATAATACTTACATTTAGATAATAGAAAAAAATCTAGTGTAAATCATAACTTCCATATTTAGACAATTTCAAATATTTAAGTAAAAAGCTGTTTTGATGCAAGCTTTTATTAACTGCAATGGATATAAAAATAAATTTTAATATGTATAAGTCAAATTTGCTTGGGCGATACAAATGACGGTGAAAGTATATGGTATGAAGTCATTATTTAAAGTTAAAAAAATATTTCAATTCAATTTCATTATTTCTTAAATTACAAATTTATAAATTATTTTTTTGTTTTTAACGCCTTTTTAAGTAAAATTGTCAATATTATAAATCGTTTATATAAAACTTTTGTCTGAACATGTATACTTGAATTCAACCTCAAACAGAATAATATAAACTAAAGTTATAACAAGTAACTAACAATATATTACGAACAGTTTGGAATATGATTTAATATAATTTATATTCATACTGTACTCAAATAAAATTTATATTATTTTATCGTATGAAATCTGGTCAACACTGGGAAATAGTGATATAATTCTAATGTTGGTACAATCTCCAAAGAATATATTACGAACATTTTGGAGTATGATTTTATATAATTTATATTAAAACTGTAGCTAAATAAAATTTATATTATTTTATTGTATGAAATCTGGTCAACACTGTGAAATAGTGATATAATTCTTATGTTGGTACAATCTATTAATTATTTAAATTCTAAAATTATCTAAATCATTACATTGATGGGAATTTAGTAAATATTAATAAATTTATGCTTAACTAATTCTCAATATATATATATATATATATATATATATATATATATATATATATATATATATATATATATATATATATATATATATATATATATATATATATATATATTAATCAATTGCTGTTCGTTAGTCTCGCTAAAACACGAGAATGGCTGGACCGATTTTGCTAATTTTGATCTGGAAATATTTGTGGTAGTTCAGGGAAGGTTTAAACTGTTAGAAACATAAATAATAAGTAACGGAAAATACTATAAACGACAATTTAATTTTCGAATACAAAATGATCCTAGCTGTGAAACATCTTTTGTCTTTTTTTTCTCACATGTTACAAATCGTATTAGCATCATTTCCATAGAAACCAAAATCTAAATTTGAAATTCAAAATAAAACTTCTTTATCTCTTCTCCCTAACAGTATGTTGAACTGTCAACTATATAAAGTGTTCATATCGTATTGCTCAAGTATTACCGGGATCATTCGTGGTTCAGGAGTTCCATATATCTTTCATCAAGTGTATGAGTACCACAGCACAAATTATCGGGTGAACGCGGCACCGGGTGTACCCAACAAATACCAGGTAAATATCGGGTGCATATAATGTACCGTGTAGAATTGCATTCGCATGTAATCGATGTAATATCATTTAATAAAATGGAAAAATTACACTGCAACCAATGAACCGGGCGGGTCTGCTTTAAAATATAAATTAATATCATTATTTATTCTGATTTGCCTCAGCTTTTCATTATTTAGAAATAGAGTGTTGAGAATATGTTGTTATACTTAGAAAATGTTGATGTTGATTAGAAATATATGGCAAAACGACGTTTGCCGGGCCAGCTAGTATATATATATATATATATATATATATATTATATATATATATATATATATATATATATCCCCCAAATATCCTTAAACATATTAAAAGTTACTTTGGTATAATATTTTAATGTAACAATGTCGGCTATTAAGTGTTTTTTTTTTCTTTTTTTTTTTTTTTTTTATAATTATTAAGCGATTATTTATCCATGGATACACACATATTGTATATTGAGGTGAGAACTACATTTTGAATTCAATATACATTTGTGGTTTTTTTTTTATATAGATGGTATAATTTACGTAGTGAGAAAGAGAAAGAGAGGCAAGATATTCGTAGATTGATTTATCTCTTTAATGTCTTTCATTGAATAAAATGACAAGTATTTGATGTATGGAATACAACTATGATGTATAACATGTTTAAAGAATTGTTACTTCATATAGATTTTGAAAAGCTCTCTGTTTTTTGCTTCACTTTCTTTTTGTTCCACACTCTCAGCTATAGAAAAATAACTACTTGCATTAGACATCAAAATAAAATTTATTGTATTTTCATTATTTGCACATAGAATATCAATAGCCAGCGTCACTTTAATAAATATTACTACATTGCCCATTATCAAATTATTCTTAACAATTTGAAACGTGACAAGAACTTCAAGCCTTATTACAACTTTGAAAATTATTGCTTAAATCTTGATAATCAATAAATTTGAATTAACTAATTCTTGCTTGTTGTCATTATGATCAAAAACAAAATTTGCACAACTTCTCTATTGGAGGTTTCATAATTTCAAATTATTGAAAAATGAGTTTAAAGTGATTCGACAGGATAATAAAAGCCCATTCAAAGGGGCTAAAATTTCAATAATATTTTAATGCAACACTTCTACGGTAATTTATAAGTTATATTAATATTGGTTATTAAAAATTCACCAAAAAAAAAAAAAGAAGAAAAAAATTGTACAACATTCAAAAAAAAAAAAATGCTTCTATTGATTTAACGTCACTGTATTTTATTATGTAGTTTACTGAATTCAATATTAAATTTATTACTGAAATCAATATCAGCGGAAAGTTATACTTTTATCAATAACTTTATTACTAGGATATATATTCTTGTTTTCAAAATGTAGAAGTTTCTATATTTCTGTAGAAGTTTCTGAAGCCTAGAAGGCTTAAAGGTTTCTGAATCATTATTTGCTGAACTTTTGATAAATTTAATTAATTTGTGAAGTGGACATTGATAGTACACCTTATCATAGAATGATCCTTATGTCTAACCACTATGGTAATAAACATATATGACGTCATTTATGCAAATATCCTTCTTTGTTTAATTAAGAATTTTAAACTCCATATTTTAACTATTTTTTTTTTAATTAAAAAAAAAATTACTTCAAATTCATATTCGTGAAGTACAGACGCTTCAATCGAAGTGATAAAAAGAATTTGTGCATCTTCCCTATTGCGTTATACGGATAAAGAGAGTGCTGTGATGACTGGTGCCTGGTACCTACCTAATTATTTTTTAGCATTTAGTAAATTATCTGTATCATTATTATATTTCTTAACAATAATATCGTTTAACTTAAAAATTATTTTTTACTTATTTTATTTCTCAATACCTTAAATAATGTATAATGTATTTTCTTTAGTCATTTTTAACGAGATTGGTGTAGTTACTGTCTTGCATATTTGATTGAATTTATTAAATACATGTGACTGAAATTGATTGATGATATTAAATTTAAGTATAAAAATATGTTTAGGTAAACAGTTCACCATTCAATCAATCAATCAAAATCATTGTTTTTAAATTCAAAAAGAAAACATGAAATTTATATGGCATCGTATGGTTAATGTTGAAAAGGGAAAATGAAAATATTACAGCTATGTTACAGCTTTATATTTTACTGTCATAATTCTATTATATCTTATTACAGATATACTTAATTCTTATTTTTTATTGTATAGGAGATATGCAAAAAGTTTTTATTTTTTTATCTTTAAATTTTAAGTATTGGAATTACGGGATTATTATTACAATTGTATTATAAACCGTTATTCATTATAAAATCCATTCTATTTAAATTATAATTTAATTGATATAGAAATATCCTTAATAAAAGATGTGTGTATAATTAATCTTGCCCGCATTGCAATGCCGCTTATGTTGGTCAGTCAGGTAGATCATTTTTAACCAGGTACAAAGAGCACATAATCAGTCATATAAACTTTTCCATTCATCTTAACAAGGCAGGTCATAAAATTGATAGTCTACACAAGCTGGAGGTGTTACGTATTTGAGACAAAACCCCAAAATTATCTTTTAAATAATAAAAGATAAAGTTTGGGTTTTGTCGCTAACTAAATTTCATAAAAACCCAAATTTTACAATTTTAAATAATCAAGTAGACCATAATAACGGTCTATTAAATTTGGAAGTATAAATATCGTAAAAATATTTATCAACTCCACCTACAGTTTCTTCATTCACAGTAATCTTACCTGCTTTCCCTGAATATTCCACAATAAAAGATAAAAGAATAAATATTAAAAACTTGATAATGACTTTCGACGAAGTCGAAAGTACACTCGTAATTTAAAAAAAAAATTTTTAATGAAAATTAGATAAAGTTAATAGTTACCATTATTTTATATTTCTTATTTTATTCTATTATTATTACTTCAGCATAAACTGGTTTATTCACGATTATTTAATGACATTTGTATATTATAAATTTACTGTGAATTGAAGAATAAATTTAACAAAATAAAAATGATATACATTGTATTATTGAATATAATGTACTTAATGTGATTGCATAAGCTAGGAAATATTGGTACATACAATTTATTTAAATAATTATATGCCATTATTTTTGGTTTTGTACTGCCAAAATAGTATAAACTTGCAAGTCAAGATAAAAAATTAAGTAACTTTTTTTCAAAATTTGAGTTTAGGCATCAATTTTGAAAAGTTGTGGCAGTAAATACTTGCAAGGCGTTGATATATAGAAGTGTGCTTCTAACAAGCTGTTGACACTAATTACATGTAATATTCATTGTATTTCATTCAATTTTCGCATCCAAATAACTAAATAAATACCTATCCAAGTGTTGGTTCCAAATTTTGTATGCACAATCGCCACATTAAAATGGAGGGTTTGTCAAAAAAATTTTCTTGAAAAAAAATTTCTAATTTAAGAATCAAAATTTGATTTTATTTTATAGATTTTTTCCGAGAAAAACTCTTCGTTAAGGCCTCCGTTTTCATGTCAATATTGTGCATACCAAATTTCAAAGCAATTGGACTATTATTTTTTTAGTTATTTGGATGCAAAGATTTGTATATAATGGAGGGTGCTTCAGCAATACGTTTCAATGCTCCATAACTCATCGTTTTTAGCTCCACTGATGGATAACACTATGCATATTCACAACTTTTTAGACAACATATAAATATTACGCAAGTATTGATTTTGAATAATAAGAGACAATATTTAATGTAAAATTTGAATAAGAGATAATATTTAATGTCAAATTTGAATAACGGAATATAAATTATAAACACCAAAAATTACATCTGTACAAGCCTAGCCTAACCGAAACAAATTAACACCTTTATACCTTTTGATATTTCTTGGGGTATATTAATTTGTATAATCAAGGCTATGTAGGTATTGATCCTTCATAATTTATAAAGTTCTAGAAACTATATTGATCGTAAATAGTATAGTTATGTCAATGGTTTATATGCACTGTATTGTAGTTTCTTAAAATATCTCGTTCTATCCATCCAATCAATCGAAAGCTTATTGAAGCACTAAGATAGAATATAGTTGCATCTTATTTTCTATGTATATCAAATAATATCTTTAATAAAATTGACAAGTCTATTAGCATTGAGTGACAAATAATAAATGTATTTTCTTTAAAACTACTTGCGAAAAATGTATGTACATTGAATTTAAGTAACATGTTTATGATAGTTCGGTTGAGAGAAGAAAAATCCAAACTTTGTTCTCATAAATCGAGAGACTGTGTATTCGATTGGATTTGTGTTTGTATAGGATAAATTTCTGATAATTTCCAAAAAGGACGATCCCTAAGTCGATGTAAAAAATAGATTTTGCTCATGAAATTTATATTACAGATTAGGTTTTGAATGAACACTTTCTTATAAAGTTAATAGATGCTAGTTTTTTACGTTAAATTAGAGAGGTGAAGATGTTATTGCATTTTTTTTTTTTTCAATTTTAACATTTTTCTTGTAGGGGCTTCTATTACTATTCCAAGCGCAGAAATACGAAATTAATTTCATGATTCCAATTTTCGGATTTGTTATCTTTTACTTGTCAGATCACGATAAAAAAATTTAAAACAATCATTTATCAAGCATTTATTTGGATTCACTGGTTCCGATGTAATCAAATCGTACAAGCTAAATTTGTTCCACTTGGCGGTTACCGCTTGAGCTGAAATAAGTCATACTTATTAAAATCGAAAGAATATACAATATTATGGCATATTATATTTCAAAAATAATATGGTAACCCAAAAAAACTGTGTTCTTCTTTATTTCATTCCACTGCCACTATTTAATAATAAATACTTTAATTTTTATACTCAAGAAATAAAATTTTTTTTAAATACCTCTTTTTTCTCTTAACTTATTATAATTAAATTTTTTACTTAATTTGTTGTATTTAAATAAATTCTGCTTGTTATAATTTTTTTCTAAAGGTATAAAATTGGCATATAATAAAACGTTCGCTTCAAAATTAACCAGAATACAGACCACGCGTTAAATGTACAATGTTTAACAGACAATTTTTGAAAAGTATTTTGACGCAAGGAATGAAAAAATTTTTCTTCGTTTAGAGGACACTTCTAAGTAGGTATATTTCAATTTTCTAAAAGATTCTAAGAAAAAAATTTTTTTTTTTTTTGGGAACTTCCTTGAGTGTGATTTTGGTACTTCGATTTAGTTGATCTGAATCATAAATTTTGATTGTTAATTTGTACATGTGAATCATTATTTGAATACTATTTAATTATATTATCTAGAATAAATATGTAATAAAATGTAAAAATACAATATATTCCACTTATAGTGTCTATTGTTATCTGTCAAACGTATATTATTCATAATTTCCCACTTAAACAATATGGAATACAATAAACTTGGCCATTTTCCTAACTAAAAACGTTTTTAACTTTCTGACATAAAGTTATTACTATCATGCTCAAAAACGAAATAATAATTGCTGTTAAAATTTATCGTCCAAATATTTTTTTAACCTATAATATCGTATTTTAGTAATATTTAGAATTTGTGTAAGGGCAAAACAATTTCTTGGATTGTTCTGTATTTAACTCGAGTGAGACTTTCATTTCGCTTAATAGGCAATTTCACATCCGACACCAAGATCATCACAAATATTTCTTCTCTTACATTTGGACTATGGTTTTTAAATTGGGGTTATATTTGTTCCTAGAATAATATAGATACTTAATTTTAAACTGTAACCGATGGTTAGAATCATAATAAAATGGTGTGGTGCTAAAAATAAAATTGACGTAAAGGATCTAAACTTGAAATTTCTTTGCTTACATCATAATATAAAATGGAATGAATAAAATTAATTGATGAATATCTCCACATTCTCCCTCCCTACAATTTTGACCATATTTTCTCTAGATGTACAAATAAATTAATCCACCCAAAAAAACTGAAAAGCAAAAATTAATAAACCTTTTTATCTTAATAATCATGTTCTTAAACTAATATAAGTATAGCTAAGTATATATTTTTGTAATTATTTTCAGTTTTAAAATAACCGTAATAACTAATGTAAGTAAACCTAAGTTATTCTTATTCTATGATTCATAATTAGGTATACTTAAAATAGAAGAACTTATCAAGAAAGGTTTAATAAAAAATTTTTTGTGTCTAAAATTTACTAATTTTTAAGTGAACGATAAATCACCCCTATGTACCTACCCTTATAGTAGGAATATTTTTCCAAAGTTATATGGGACCAACTTCTCGGTAAACCCTATACAAAAAATTTTTTATCAAAATCGTCTAATCTGTAAAAAGTGATGTGTAATCATATATTTAAAAAAAAAATAAATAAACGTGCCGACACTCATTCTGAATTTATTCTTGACAGTGGAACTCGTTATTTGATAATTGATTGAGAAATATATAAAGTTACTTGTTAAAAAGTTATAAGTCTGACTTCCAACGGTGACACTTTCAATGTTTTGTTATATTTTAGACATTTGATGTACATATCTGTTGTACATGTAGTGGAATAAGTCTATGCTATATGTCTAAACAATGTGCAATAGAATAAAATGAAGTAGACCATGTGACAGCTGCGAAACTATCGAGATGAATCCTTAAGTTATTCAATATAAATTTAGAACGAACCCATCATCTATATAGTATAGTGAAATGTTGTTATTATGTTAGAATGCACCTATCCGTAATAAATAATATTTTCTATGTAGAATATAGTTGTAGCTCTATTAAGCAGTAGACCTCATTGTGACAGCCTTTCTCATTAGGAAGTCAGTAAAGTGGATAACTATATATGGTAGTTATAGATAATAATAAATCAAAAATAGATTGCTGACTTTTTCCCTCTATCATATATAATAAATATATATTTTTTTCTTTTGTACTATTTAAAAAAAAAAGAGGTTTAAATCCAAGATAAATAATTTATGGCTTAGAGTGGGTTAGATTATTATTTTTTTTTATCGTATTTTTACGTTAAATATAATGTTAATTTAGTACAATGCTAAAAAAGTTTCATAAACAAGTCAAAATATGACGAAAATAAGAATACCAATTTTCTAGTTTCCGCCTATTTTTCGAGTTATTCATGGTTTGATTACAGGTTGAACGTAGGGGCAAAAAAAAAAATAATAACCCTCCCCGTGCAAACTACACCCTATAAATCCATGGGTGAATAACAGTCGAAAATGGCATAATAGTTCTGTTAAATATACACGTAATGATTTATTTTGAATGAATTAAATTTCAGTTATTTGTGCTTGAATTGTGTGTCATTTAACAAAAATTAATAATTAAATATTGTGGCATGTTTTATATTGGTGCATTTATGTGACATAAACACGATAATTCCTAAAAAGAAGTATCGATAAACTGGAAAAATAGGCGAAAACTCGAAAATTTCTTTTAATCTTCATTTTCGTCTTATTTTAGCTTGTTTTACCAAAATTTATCGTAAAATCGAGGTGCCACGGATATCATAACATTTAATACACAAAATAATAATTTGATACACAAAATAATAATAATTATGTTCTGGTACTTGTACTATAAATCTCGTCATACTGTCAGTAAGAAAAATAATAATTTTTAAAAATTTGTTATTTCAAAACCCCTGAGAACCCAATGAGAGTAAACATCTACGCATTAAATTTCCGCATTGTGACGAATGAATCTACAAATTCGTCAGAATCGTACGCGTTCGAAAATCATAGCGAAACAAACATACGTATATACAGACATACGAAATATAAAATTGTTTCGTTATACCATAGACCCCACTTTGTTCGGTCATATACAGTGATGCCAATTTTAGTCTACACTATCATAAAACTACATTGGCAGAGGATGATAATTTCTCTCGATTATTTTCTGACATTTTTAAGAGATTCATAGATTGTTCCATATTTTTTATACGTACAAGATGAATATCCAAGTCACAAGATCAGCATATTTTTGTTCCCTTGAAATAATAATCAAATTACCGCTCGCCTTAAAAAAAATCTCATTAATGATTTCCGGGAGTCGATTACGAGATCTTCCTTCAGATTAGCGTTATGATATAGGTACATCAATAAATTACACCAACTGCTAAATTATTAACTATGATTGCCTTCTGTATAATCCAATTGCAACTATACTAATTATATAATAATTTGTTCAATTGCTGGCATGTAAATTATATGACAAATGTCTGACAAAAATTATTGAATAATTATAAGAATGGCATCAATTGGTATGAAAATTCTAATAAAGATCGAAGGAATTGCATTAGTAATTATTTTTAACTGCATAAATAGTTATTCATTTCAATTTATAAATAAATTTGGAGAAAAAGTAAAATCATATTCCAGTCACAGGACCATTTGATTTAAAAAAATAGTATTTCATAACTATAGTAACGAAAGAAAATAATTTGTTATACGGTGACCATATCTAAAATTTCTGGCACTTATTTATCTGTTCCTTGTTGAATGAAGTGGAGGGGAGCGTGGCATATATGATAGATTACTTTCAAATCATCTGTTTAATTGGGGCAGAACATCAAAATCTCATCAGAAAATGTATAGCATGATTCATGACAAAGTCAACACAATAATATGATACACAATTTTATCATGATACAAGTGAGAAGATCATATATACCTAAGATTGTTTAATTGATATATCAAAACAAATAAATAAATTGGTACTTCAATGATTTAAGAATTGTGAAAATTTACTCAAATAATCAAAATGGTATTTAATAGAATCATAACGGTGTTCATTATTGTAACCAAGTAAATGATAACAAAGTTTTTATGAAACAAATTGACTTGGAAGATGAAGACGACTAAGTCGAAAATAAATTGTTTCATAAGTCAAAGAAGTAATTTGGCTTATCAATAATGAAATGTATCAATAGGGTAAGAAAAGTAAAAGGGACCAATTTTTCCATATACGGTTCCTGACCTCTGTGTTTATGTTAGAAATTAAAGGAAAAATAATTGTACAAACATCGTAACATTTCTATTTCTATCAAATATACTTTTATACAATTTAAAGTAACATTTAATTTGAAAACTCTTTATTATAAATATTTTAAAAAATCCGGTAAAAAATTGAATGAATGTTTAAGAATGTCATCAATTTTTATATATTATTCAATAATGTTATCATGACTATAATCGTTTATTTTTATCGTTATAAGAGTGGATGTGATAGAGTCGAAAAACTATTGTGTTTCATAATATAATCTTTTTGTTTGCTTTTAGAAAGTTTTCTGTATTTAATGTCATTGCAAATGTTGCAATTTGAAATTATTTTCATTATACTAAATTGAATTTATATCGAAAATAAAAAATGGTATATTTTGATTTTAGCCAATGTTCAATGGTTTTATCATTGTTAAACTAACATTCAGAGTTTATTATACAAAACTAAAGGATACAATTATTGATAAGTTAATGTAGTACTTGAATCTTCTTTGACCTAGAAAACCTTAAAAAAAATTTTCTAGCCAAAATATTTATATCTCAAAACATACTTACTTCTGCTTCTTTAATTATTGTCTCGAAATAATCGATGTATAATATAAAGGTCACCACGATCGGGACTATAATATTTGAAACATTATGTCAAACTTTTGTTCTGAAGGTAAATAAGAAGTTTCTGGCATTTTTATCTGATGACGTTGTAATAATAAGTAGTAGAATATACATCAAATATCTGACCCATTTTTGGAGTGTGGTCTGATTTATAGGTTTACATTTAAGAAAATCAATTTTAGTTGTAGAATTTATATAATAAACTACTTATATGCTTTTTTAAAATAGCAAAAAAATAAATACTAGCCAAGCCAGCAGAGAAAAGTATTCACAATTGAATTAAAATATTTTGAAAATTAGGTGCTATTTAAGTGCTGCAAAATAAATTTAGGAGCTCAAATTTTTAATTAAAAAAGGTGAGTCATTATGCTGCACTCCTGCCGGGATATCATGATGGCAGAGTAATTTGGAAATAAAAGTATAATAACATAATGTAAGTACTAAAATTAGTTGTTTATTAAGCTCTGCTAGCTTGACGAGTTCCATAAAGTGAGTGTGAGGTCGTATGTGACGTGTGAAATGTGTCTTTTGTTTAACAATAAACATTATTGGGTTTCATTTGCTTGTGTGTTTAATTTGCTCGAATCGCACTTACTTTAATTTCAAATATTCCCGGTGTTGGTCCGAAAACATAAATGATTGCTTATATAGTTGAAGTGATAATAAAAACTAAAACATGACTTAACATCTTATAGTTGCTTTATGTAACTTATTTATTCTTATTTTCGAAATCATCCACCAAATATTGATTGAAATGCTTTTTTAGTTTTAAATTAAAAATTTAAGTTTCAAGTGATACTCGACATATGGTTCAATATCAAATTTTGAGTTATTTTCATGATTCCTTAAAATTTTCTAAATATTGTAATCCACACAGTTATAAATACATGTATAGCTAATAAATTTCAGTTAAAATTGTGGCGATTCTAAACATTTTTCGAAAAAAAAAATAATTTAATTGAGTAAACTTCAGACTAAAATTTATATATCCTGACATATATTCATATATGACGAGTATAAAAATATTGCAGAACATACAAACTTTGTTTATTCCCTAAAATTTTGTGTAATAAATATAAGAAACACAGAAAAATATGTTTAAATGTTTCAATTTCCTAATCTACGAAGTTAAGGAGAAATTTTATTATATAAAAATTACATAATAATTATCCGTGATAAAATTTCCTTTTTTTTTTTTTTGGTGCTGCAATAAAAGCTTGTACCTTTTTGTTACTCTTAGAAATATTTATTTCAGGTAATTCTTATTCACCCTATGTTATATAGTAAATTTATATGCTAAAACAATAATAAATAATAACAAAACAAAACAGAAAAGAATTGAAATTGAATGATTTCCATATCAAAATTTATGTAAAATATAAAATTCAGCCATACCTGGGATAATTTATTAGAACATTAATATTAAAATATTCAAATTTATAAATAATACAAAACTTGAGATATAATTTTAACATATATAAGCAATTATGAAATAAAATATTAAATAAATATATAAATAAAAAATAAAGAGAAGAAATTACACTACAGTTTTCAGTGAAATTTATAATGCATTCTATGTAAATTCTAGAATATTTTAATTTTAATTTAGAAATACTTTTATATAAATTGAAATGGAATGGTTTAATTAACAATAAATATAAGACAATAGCATTAATGTTATTAAATTTTCTTCCATTTAAAGCTCTAAGAAATCAATATTCACATAACTGAAAACACTAATAGCGTAATTTATAGTTACGCGAAATTTACCTTTTCTATAGTTTTAATATTACTGAGCACTGAACGGATTTAAAAAAACGATCAATTTATAGCGAAAGATAATTTTAAAACTCGTGTCCATTGGATGTTTCCGAAATGAGGTTATTTATGAATCAAAAACACCAAAACGTAGTTCTGATTGGGATTGATTTCATTTAATTTCCAGCCATTCTTTCCTTTTATCTTAATCTGGTTGCCTATATAATTTTTTCATTCCAGGCAAGTTTTATACTTCTTTTGTAAAATTTCCAACGCACCCTGACAAAACAGCAATCTCTATTGGACAATTAAAGAAGTTACCATTTCCATCAGCCATGTAATAAATGAGCCAACGATGCTTAGTAAATATATATTATGGCATATGTATACCAGTCTGGAAAATATGAAATACGTTTGGATTTGGATTGTTCCCAAGTGGTTTTGAATGGACAACCGTAGTTACACAATATTGAAACTGCTTATTTATCGTTTTAAATGATTGAAGAATGTTTGATCAATTTTATTTTTAAATTTATTTAGGTAGAAAAATATAAAAAATAAACAACAAGCTTACAAAATAATGATTCTATTATACTTATTTAATAAAAGAAGCGAAAACTAAAAAGATGGCAATTTTTCGATAAGTTAAAATTAGATTGAGTTATAAAAAGCAAATGAATTTCTGACCGATGTTGTCATCGTCGATACCCTGTTTGTTATTGGTGTGAATATAATTTTTCTTGATAAAATAAAATAAAAACGATTTTACTGCAATTATTTAAATAAGGCTGGATTTGGTTAATTATAAATATTGAAAAATTAATAAACATGACTTTTAAAAAAAATTATTTACGAAAATATTTGAAAATAGAAATGTAACCAGGAGACGATATAGTAATTTTATTAATTTATAGTATAGATATAAACTCAATTGTGAATCACCACTGCCACTGATATAATCGAAGCAAAGTATAAAACTAAAATATTAAAATACTTTTCGTACCGTACATAAAATTTTTTTTTGGCCTTTGTTATAGTTACGACATATTACTTCATCAATCGAATATTAAAGTGAACTAAGTTTTTTTTTTTTTTTTTAAATTTCTGGCTTTAGATACTTTCAGCTATATAGCCATTAACCAAAGGGGATTATTATTATTATTTTCATACAACAGCAGTACACAGTACTGCTAGGTGGTCACCCATCCAAATACAGATTGTGACTGCTGTTGCTTAACTTTATTGATTGGTCTAAGGCTGTTATTACGTTACGTCAGTCCGCGGTCGTTAACCAATTACACATTGCTTTTTTTTTTTTTAATGAAAATTGGTTTCTATTTATTTATTCAATAAATTTTAATTCATATTTATATATTAAAAAATGTTAATATTATATTTTATATTCTCAAGCATTATTATCCAATTTTCAACAATATACTACAATAAAGCTACAATTTAATGTCATTTTTCGTAATTATTCATGCAAATAATAAAACAGATATATTTTCTTCAAAACTAATATCTTAATTTAAATTTAAGGTAGGTGTTTGTGGTACTTCAATCGATTAAGTTGGTCCTTCCATACACATCATTTGAATTTTTAGCTCAATTTTAAAGATATTAAACTTTTCTTTTGTTTGTTTATTTTATCTAGTTTTAAGACTGTAGGGTAGAAGGTGTGAAGATGGGGTACTTATCGTATGAAAATCAATTGATTCAAAATTTGCATGTGTATATTATAATTTTTATTTTAAAAATCATCTTTGGTAAACACTCTTCCTTATTCAATATAATTAGGAACAAATGCTACGTAATTAATTAAAATATATTCAAAAAGTATAAAAGGAACAGCTCCCCATTTTTTCTTATCTCTAATCTAAGATGGAATACGCTAAGCGACAAAAAAGGGCTTACAAAAATCAATTTTTCATCCGTATCTTATATACCAGAGCACTTGAAGTGAGCCAAATTACCGCGTTCAGCATATGCAGTGTAGTCTTCATTTGACTCTAAATAACAATTACAATAAAAAAATAGGTCACTGTCTACCAATTAGTAATCTTAACTCAATATCTTGTCTTCCACCCAAATCATGCATCTATCGAAGTGACTGTGCCGCCTATCACTGTGACGGTAGCGATGTATCATGAGCAAAAGCAATCATTATTGGACGATTGGTTTTTGGTAAAAGATACCTACCCCGTCTTATCCACTACCTCATATTTCCCCCTTTCCCCTATATTTATAAATAAATAACTTGCTAATATTGTTAAAAATTTAAATTGTTTTCTTATAGCTCGTCTGAATCGAAGATGAATTAACTATTTGCTGTTTGCTATTATGAACTGTTTTACATTGGTTTAATCGTTACTTTCTCAGTAATTTTGAACATTCTAAATTCAATTCTATTTTATGGAAGCTATTTAATACAATGTTTAATAAATTATTTTCACCATATACCTAAATTTGTTTTTTTCAATACATGGGGCTAATGTTTACAACAAACACATTACACATTACACAACACACCAAACGATAACTGTTGACGTTAAAATATATTATTTATGATAATAAATGAGTTTGGAACATGAATAATAAATATTATTTATAAATTTAATATTGTTATGTAATACACATTTATGTATACTTATATAATAAATATATATACAGATCGTGTTTCATTTCTCTCGGCATGTGCAAACCATTTCAAAATACATCTATATAGATTATTACCATTTTTATACGTACATACATAAAAATATTTACATCACAAATATGCAATATTATTTTTTAATGTTTTTACAGTAAGGATACCTTCGTGTATGTGCGACACTTAAACGCAGCATGTTATTTTTTTATGGAGGGAGTGTTTTATGGTGGTAGATTGTATAAATTATTAAGGGAGTATACAATTTTGTTATACGAACTTAGGATTATGAAAGAAGGTTGCTACTTTCCATTGATATATTATGTTATAGCATAAAATATCAAAGGACGAACTGTTTGGGAATTCCGCAAATCTTCATAAATCAAAATACAATTTCATAATTAACCCTTTTTTTTAACTGTGTAGTATACCATTTTCGAAATAACATTTAAAAATACACCACCATTTTATTCAAAAAGCATTTCTATGTAATATTTGGTTAAAATATTTGTTTTTGTTTTTTATTGTGAATAATGTGAATGGCTCAAAAGCATTCCGAGCATCACAACAAAAATTTAATAGAGAATTTAATATATGTTATGCTATATGTTCAAGTATCTCACATTAAACATACATACAGTAAAATTGTAATTGTAATAATATATTGGGAAATCTGCCGGGCACGTGGTTTCTCCTAACGGCAGAATAAGTTTCTACTCTAAAACGAATATTTAAATATACATGAGATATTATACAAAAAATTACTTCTTTTAATTTTTAAATATAAATAACTAAGTTTTCACTAAATAATGAATGTAATCAAAGAATACAAACACCCAAAGAAGCTCAGTCCACTTATTATATATAAACAATATTTTAGCACTTACCCTGACCACTAGTAGGCTATAGTTGTTATTTAAGACTATGGTCGGTATAAATTGTGATTACCACCAATGATCAACCGATAGCTTCTCAATGTCGATAAGAAAGAGTGATCTGTTATACTTGATAAAACGAGTACAACAATGAATTATACAATATAATATCTGTTATTTATGTCTATATAGATTACATGTGTTTTTTCTTAAATAGGCGGAATTCACACACAGTTATAGATTTTAAAAGTCAATTCGGTACTCGTCAATTACTTTGTTTAATAAAATCTATACGTATGTGGAATTCCATCGATGAAAGAAGAACGACATATAATACATAGACTGAAAAGTTCCAGGCCTAACACATAGATGGTGCTAGTTTTATTGCAGTCGCCTTTTTTTCAATTAATACTAACCTTCAAATGACAGCTGTTAAAATTTCATGATATTCTATTCATTAGTTTGTGTGTTATTGTGCTAAGAGTGACGCTACTTTTGTTATTTTCAAAACAATTGATTAAATACAATTTCGTGTTTTAATTTTACACTGCTTCTTGATGGGAAAAAATACCGTTCAAGCGAAGCAATGGCTTGAAAAGTGTTATGGGGACTCCGCTCCATCAGAAACAACAATAAAACGTTGGTTTTCTGACTTCAAACGTGGTCGTAGAGACACCGATGATACAGAACGCAGTGGACTGGAATGATTGCGTTGCTCTTGATGGAGATAACGTTGATGAATTAAGCTAATTTTGAACCAAAAAAACTGTGTTTTATTTGTTAGGCCCGGGACTTTTCAGTCCATGTTATATATACACAAAACAATTAACTCAATATGCAATTATATATTCATTTTTGCATTCGTTTTATAAAAGATATCAGACCTACATTCTTTGCCAATATTCAAAAATTAAAGCCATCTGTTGATCACGGCTGGTAATCACATTAGATACCACTAAATCCTTTAATAACAACTATAGCCAACTAGTTGTCAGGCTAAGTACTAAATTTTTTATAAAAGCGGAAGAAATTATTTTAACACTTTGAATTTATAACTCCGGTATGGCCAAGATATCAGGTGTTATGAAGTTTTTCAGCTTAGAATACTTTATATTATATCTGTCTCGTTCAGCATATTTAATTGGAAGACTTTCCAATAGGTTTAATATTTTAACATCTTAAACATGATACCTAGAACTACAAAAAACCATCTGTATATACACCCATATTGAAATTCCCATAGTACGCGTAAAAAGTTATATAAAACATTATGATTATTATTATGATTATTTTGTGTAGATAATTTTATATAAATTTTGTGTAACTGTTACTGTTACTGGTGTTGTTGTTACACTGGTGTGGTATGGTACAGTTGTTTTTGTTGTTGTTTTATATGTGTTATTATAAACACAAGTAGTGTAAATGTAATGTCACCATCAAACAACCATTCATATTCATTCGTGTATCCAAAATTCTAAACATTATTGTAATATAATGAACTTTTGAGAGAGGTCTATAAAGTTGTCAATTCCGTTTTTCATTAAAAATTTATACCGTAATAACAATGACACTAGCTTTTTCCCGCGGCTTACATATTTGGTGTCTCCATGTGAAGGTTGGTTTTACTAAAAGCGAATAAATGAGTTGGAAATAAACTACATAATTGTTTTCAAAGTTCTGACCCAAACGAGACATTATTTTGAACAAACTATTTTTTTTATGGTATGACGCGTTGATGTTTTAATAATTTTTTAATTTTTGTCTATAATGAATTGTATCTTTTGCTATCGAACATCTTGGAAAGGAATATAATTAGGATATTGATCAATTATTGCTTTGATCTCATCAACTTTGGGGTAAATTTGACAAGAACGCAATTTATGAAAGCAATTCTGACCATGTTATTCTTGTAGATCCACACGACCATATATATCCCTTTTGCATGATATGGAAATTACACTATATACACTAAATTTGGTTGCTTTTTACGAGAAATTCGTTAACAAGCTAACATTTTACTACAAATTATTAAGAAAATTCACTAACATTTCGTAGGTTCTATGAGTTCGTCTTTGTATTTGCGGAGTCATATTTTAGATATACAAAAGTCAAACTGTAAATTATATATTATTGTTAATGATTGAATTTATTGTCATATTCAATATTTTATAAAACAAAATCGACTAAATAAATAACTATTATTATTATTATTATATATCAACCATAACTTTATAATAATTACGTCGAAATATTTATTGTTCACTTTTTAGTTAACTTCATACACTAAAAGTTATAATTAGCTAGTTTTATTATTTGTTTAGTACATTTGAAACAAACTACATGCATAGAAATGTAATGTTGTCACTGCTAATGATTTCAGTATATCCCCTCACTGTGTTTTCAGTATCAAACTATTTTACATTACATAAAATAGTCGGGTATGTATAGAAATTTCAATATTAATTTTTATTTAAATTTAATTGTTGTTTTTTTATGAATAATAAACAATGACGATGCTAACATGATATTCCTGTGATGAAGGGGAGACATATGATTATCAAGTAGGCCTAATTAGGTCTTTTCATGGACTGCTATGACCCGCTGATGATTTCTGATGATGCATCTGTTTTAAGTATATCTTATTCGAATCAGAGCCTTTCAGTACATTTGACCACCACAAAAATAAATTTTTGTGGCATCTTTTGGAATTGAAATTTAGAAAATATTTCGTACATTAAAGCCGTGACATTGCCAACTGAGCAACCAAGTTTGGGGACAATTGTTATACAATAAACTTATTATCTTCTTTGTGTGTCTTGTTAAAAGTTTTGTCTTTTACATCAAAGATCTTTTCTTTGTTATTGAGAGTTGAAAGTCACAGACCATGGGAATATAAATATATGATATTATTTGTTGTCAGTGCTAGAAGGGACGCATATACAGCTGGAAAGTAGTTCCTTTTAGGTCATTTTAACGACTCCTTTTTCACCAATTCAATGACGGCGTTAATCGAACCCGTAACCTCGGTTCTATATAAAGCAGTTTGTGACGTAGTGAGCTGGACTTCCAAGGAAATCTTATCGACGAAAATCGCTTCTTATATATTGTAATAAATATACGTTTTCTATTCGAGAATAATAAACTGAAGTAAAAATTACTTGACCTAAACAAGTTTTAATAGCCTGATAATAATTTATATTATTTTAGTGGCGAATTTTCCTTCTACCATTGTTCATTTTACTGAAATTAATATAAAGAAAGGAGGCTTTGCATAGCTAAATATTTACTTTGTATAAATATTTTAAGCTCGAATTTCACTTTGGGTTAGTTTTTATTGTAAGAGAAGGATGGAATTAAAGTTTTTTTACAGAAAATAATTTTTTTTACCACAAAACAATTTCTCTATAAAATGAACATACTCAGTTAACTTGACATAAATCGAAAATTTAATTTATAGCAAGTGTGCGCATAGAAAGCTTGCAATGTAAGCAACGCATTCCCGCTCAAGTTATCCTCGTTTTTTAGGTTATCCTCAGTAGAAACATTTCATATGAAATGTTGTCAACACAACTGATGTTAAATGGTTGAAAGGCAAAAAATAGCAAACAAATCTATCGTTTAGATACTATAAATATTCAGTATCCTTAATCGATCTTTTCGTATACTCTTGACTTCACCATGTTTTTCTTAGTATTTTGTTCACGATTTGGGTCTTGCCACTTGCCACTTCTGTGTTTATTTAATCTACGGCTTTCAGAAAAAACTCTAAGAAATTATTTTCTGTAACAAAATTTAATTGGAATCTGACATGCAAAATAAAAGCTTGAATTATTAAAAGGTTCTAATAACCAACCTGATCTAATATTAATATACGGTATCCTTACCTAAAGGTATTGAACGTAAATATTTATCTAGTATTGTTTGTCGATAAAATAGATGACGATGTATATTTATATCGTTTGGTATTATCATTGTTTTGTTTTGGCCTAAAGTTCATTTAAAGGTTAATATCATTGAAGACAACAGTTAATGTACATATTAATAGATTAAGAGCTCACGGGTGGTTTGAATGAAGTTCTGTCTGTAACACTATAAATTTTTCAGTAATGAATCATCATAGAATACTAAGTACGAAAAACATGTTCTAGCAAGAATCAGACATACACGTCATCCGCTTTTATACAATTGAAACAGGTGATAGTTGGGTTGGGTTAACAAGGTTCGAGTTTTGTAAGTTTTTGAGTATAAATTTTTATATAACAAATGTTCTCTGTCTTTTTTTGGAGATTATTAGAAATAACCGAGTATTTGAAATATGGATATGTATTTGTGAAAACTTCTAGACCCTTTAATTTCGTTATTTATAGTAATAGCCAAAATAGACAAAGAACCGTTTTTCATGTACAATATTAAGATCTAATCAAATTTTTTTCTTTATAACTATGAGGATAGGGAGTATACTTCTTAACTGAAGAAATGAACAGCGTTAGAGAGAAAACTTAAGTCAAACCGCCCACAAGTTCTCTGGTTAAAATCTGAATGAGATCCCACCATTTATGTTAGTTTTAACCTGCGACGCAAAAACCACGGGGTTTACGTGTGTGCATCTACCTGCGGCATCGTAGCTTCCGAACCCATGAACCGATTTTGATGTTGTTTTATTTTGTTTGTCGGTCGAGAGTATTTTTAGCTATGTTTGAAGAAAATCGGCCAAGATGGCTGCCGTCTTAAATGGCGGATTAAATATTTTTTTTCAACAGCCTCAATATGGATATCATATGAAATGGCTTCACTAGTGAAATAATATACACTATGACAAATTTCATATCAAAGACGTGTCAGGGATTTCTCAAATTTTTAATTTATACTCGTGTAGAATATTCTTTTCTCAAACATATACGTACTACCCACATCAATATTTTTAATCTCTATTGGTTTTTAACTACATCTGATATTATATTCAATTCTTAATATGGGTGGAGTTGGTTACTACTTTCTGATCTAAGCAACGCCTGTCTCATAAATTTTCCATTATTATCATAATTTTGCTGGAATTTGAACATGTAATCTCTAGGTGTAAGTAGTCTAACGATTGAAATTTATAACGTATTTACTCGCTTGGCCACTTTGCCAGTTACTAGATCGTTTCTTTATTAAATTTAAACGAGTACATCTCAATCCCTATATGATGTCAAATGAAAACTGATCGAATCGTTTTTTCCCACAAAAAGTACAATTAACATTTAGTTTGTATTCTGTGTAATCTAATAACTGCTTTGGCATATCTTGGTTCATACTTAATAACTAAAAAAGAGCTTGAGAAGAAACTATGTCATATAAATGGGTATGTAAATTAAATCATGAATAAAGTAGTGTATATTGGATATAAGTATTGTAATTCTCATGTAAAGTGACATTTTTCTTAGTTTGATAGTTTTCTCATTATGGAATTTCCATTCATGTCATATTTTTCTCATTTATTATTTTTTTCTCTCCCTTATATTATTTATTCACGCGTCTCAAATTTTTCATTTAAAATCATAAAAATATTTGTATGATTGTTAAAAATTTATAATTACTTTGAAGAGATTGAGAAGTGTAAATCATTTTGTTTTTTAAGTTGGTTTGGCAATATTTAAAAAATTGAATTTTTATTTTTATTTACTTTCAAATCAAAGTGTGAACCAATTTAAAAATAGATAACGTACATTGAATAATGTTATTTTAGAATCAATTACAAAATTTTATCCAAACAGAAACAAACGAGATTTTTAACAAAAAGTTGTAAAAAAAGAAGGGTGCTATTTTTTTAACGGGTTTTTATTTCTGCCTTCTGTGTTTTACATGATCTATCTACCCAATCAATTATTGACACTAATATTTGTTTAGGTTATTATTGTTTGTCATGTTGAAACACGGAAAATTCTATATAAGTATTTCATTTATGAGTAAAGTAAACGAACAAACCCTAGGTTTGCTTTTGCCATGTTTAGTTTTTCTACTCATATATGACCTATTTTCTTAATATTTGTTCGTATTGTTTAGGGACTAAAATGTAACTAAAATTTAAAATGATTATTCCACATGTTGAGTTTTAAATTCTAATTTGACATTTGTTTTATTGCCCACATATAAAAAAAATTTAGTAGAGTTCTATTCAGCTTTCGCTGTGACTATTATTAGAATTTATAAATACGATGTATTTTAGACGTTTTAACAAATCCTTATAATTGATAATTTAAGCTTTTAATTAATTTTTAAAAGCTGAGTAGAGTGAGTGGTTTCTCTGATATAGTATTGGAGAAATACTATTTATTACTCCTTGACATAAAAATGCATTGTACGGAGTATAGTTCTTAATAAATATGCATTAATAAATCTTAAAGTATTCTTCACTAAAGTGGTAACAAAAATACCTTGGCCATTCTTATACTCAATTCATATAGTATACGAAAAATTTGCGCATATATGGAAAGATTCTGTGTCTTAAACCGCGTAAACACGTGTAACATTCGCATGTAACGTAACATCGCAACGCAACTTTGACGCGTGACTGCAACCTTTGTGTTAAACATGAAGCTGTGTAACAAACGATGATTCCCGACAATTTTTCATCATGTCACACTACTTGTCGGTAAATTTGAAATCAGAAGATATTGCTAGGTGGGGTTACGAAGGATTAAAAGTTACGTTATGAGGATTCAATAACGCAACATTTGCAGAAACAAAACTTAAACATTATTTATTATTATTTTAATTGTATTTATATATTTCGATATGGAGAACAGATTGAA
This sequence comes from Chrysopa pallens, assembly GCA_020423425.1. Classification (NCBI taxonomy): domain Eukaryota; kingdom Metazoa; phylum Arthropoda; class Insecta; order Neuroptera; family Chrysopidae; genus Chrysopa; species Chrysopa pallens. The sequence goes on along the minus strand of CM035592.1, from coordinate 40,576,106 downwards.
CGCTATGCAACACAAACGTGTAACATCGTAGCATCACAACGCCTACATATATCATTGGTGTCGTAACACATAACATTTAACACATTTAGTAACAACAGTGCAGATTTATGATACGTTGTTAGGTTACGAACGATTGTTGAACGTGTGTTCGCTACATAAGATATAAGAATGATTATCTTAAAATTCCTATAAGAACTAATTCAATATTTTTAACCTAGCGATCCCTAGTAATGGGATAAATTCTGTGTAAGTATGTACGTATATGCGTTCTTTTTTTCCACTTTGATTATACCGAGAACAAATAAAGTTACATAAAACTTAATGACTTTTCAGCAAAATCGATCCACGGATAATAAAAATAAATAAAAATGACAAAAAATACCCATATTCGTAATAATAAACAAATTATTGTTTTTTGAATGTCCTCTCCTTGCGGGTCGCTTCTTGACTACTTTTAAGTGTCTCTCAATTAATTTATTTTTCCGATATTTAGAAATCTTACGTTTAAAAAAAAAATTAATCTTGGCTTCTTATAGAAGGAGGTTAATTTATACCAAGACAAAAATTTGATTAAACCAACAATTTTTGTTTTTTTTTAATTTTTGGTATATTGCAAAGAATTGAATCAAGGAAATAGTAATTATACCAAATATATTAATATTGTTCTTTGTTTTTTAAACATTGAATTCCGCGTATAATAATAGTAATATTTGATTCTATAAATTAACGCAGGCTCTTCATTTGTTTAGTAGGAATTCATTACACACATATTTCAGTTTCATTCTCAAGAGTATATTATTAGTTTGATATGAAGCATCTCTTGAGAACAATATAGTTACACAACCGTATATAATATATATATATATATATATATATATATATATATATATATATATATATATATATATATATATATATATATATATATATATATATATATATATATATATATATATATATATAAATATAAATATATATATATATATATAAATATATATATATATTTATATTTATATATAAGACTGAAGTATCATTTCAAATTTAGGGAAAATAACCAACCAAATAACATAGCAGGACTTGTAAGATATTGTAGTATTCAAAAATATAGAGCTTTTGTGCAATATATATGTTAAAAGGCAAAACAAGCGTTTTGTAATTATGGTTAACCACGCTTCTTGTTCAAATTTTTATGTTTATTTTTTTGGATGTGTTCATAAGCAGTATTGTGACTTTTTTAAACGCTTTGAACGTTTTCGACTTCAAAAATATATAGTGGTGCTAAACACTTACGACAGTAAAAAAGACAGCCACTTAAATCTCAGAACATAACGTGCGAGTAACGAATGAGATTTAAGTATCTACAGGATTGTTTTTACTGGTTCAGTGGCCAAGTGAGTACAGGCGCTTGATTTAGTTAATACCCTCACACATTTGACTACATACAATGTAGGTTGAGGACTAGAATCCAAGCAGCGGCAATTTGATCAATTATAATAAGAAAAGGGGTGGTTGATCACACTGTCGTCGTTGTATAATAACCAATTACTGACTCCACAAACAACATAATAACAATATAATTGTGACCTTGTAGAATAGCGTATCTTTGCTATCATGTGATGAAGTGCGTAAAAAAAGAGAGTACGGAGAACCAAAAGGACAACGTACAAGGGACGTGGTTGAGGTTTTCTTCTTAATATCTACCTACATCATTTAACGTGCTAAATATTGAGTTCAAAAGCAGGGTTAGTATGTGTTTGCGCGCGACTGGATGTATCTCTTTAAACATGATGTATTGAACTAATGTATTGTTCAGATTTATTTAAGCGCATCATAAATATTATAGACATAAATATTTCATTATTTTAATAAATAGATTCTCAAAGTATGCCGAAAATGAATGATGAATATTTTTGCGATAATTGGAAAAAAGAAATGAAAACAAAACTATATTTATCTATGATATACATATTAATTAAATCAAAACGAAAGTTATTATTTCATATTAATTCGTAAATTATAATAATAAATATAAAAACCTATCCTTAAATCTGCTTAATTTATAATTGGTCATAACATTTGTCTCCGACATCAAAGGAAAGAAAACTTTTCACTAAAACATAGATTTTTTGAAGTATGTCTCAATTGTGACCTCAAAATTGTTAGATTCTTAGTTTTGTTCAGTTTTCTTTTTCAATGACAACCAAACAGAAAGCTCATGGTTTAATTTTGTCAAAACATGTTTATCACCATTACTAGAAACATTATCCAATAAAGAATTATATTTACAAAAATTTCCTATTTATTTTATTGCCTGTTGCTTTGGCTAATAAGTTTTAATTTGATGTTTTCTATTTTTAATATTATTCTGTTTCTCATGATATTGTGTGTAAACATACTAACGCCATCATATAATAGATTATAGAAGAACAAAGCCATAACAATAATTCAGACATAACATTCAAGTATCATTAACTTGTAAATATTAGATACCTACTTTGTTTCGTTATACTACAAAAAATATCTAATAATTTTAGTAGATTTTATTTAATAATTTTTCTATTTACTTTTTCCTACAATGAAGTTATTAAGAAAACATTAATTACAAATAATAAGAAAAATAAATGTGTATGTTTAACCAATTAAAAGAAAAAAAAATTTCATAAAATATAAAACCCACTAAAATAACTAAAAAGTAAAAAATAAAAGATCTAATGGCATCATCGTCTGAATTGTGAACTACGAATACTTATGCTTAGCACCCACTTTAAAACGTAGTCGGTTAAAATGAAATTATTTATGAAATTTTGATTTAAAAATTGTTCTTATTTTTATGCTATTTTATAATTTGATATACAATAACCAAAACTTTATTTCCCCATCTCCTTCCTATAACAATTCACCTTTGCCGAGAATATTCTCAATTTTTTTAGTCACTTTGCACTAAGAGACGCCTTACTAAATTTTAAAATAATTATAAGATTCGGGTCATAAACAAAGAAATTATACCTTATCATAACTAGTTCTACAATGCATAAAACATTTTATTAAAATTATTATCATATTATGTTTGTTATAAACCTTTTTTTCTGATAACATATTAATTTATGGCGATCATATTACGAAATTCAAGTTTTGGTGATATACTTCAAGAAGGTCCTATTTTGAAAATTATCTTTAAATTTTAAATCAAAACTATTTTTTGAAATACAAATTTTTTTAATATTGATCATAATAATAATTTAAATTATCATGTCCCAGAATACAAAATATATTATTCAAATTAGGAATCAATGATAGACCTCCGCGTACGAAGTTGCAATTATTTGAGAATTAATCGGGTTCAACTTAATAGTGCAAGTTTTCTAATAATTAATTGTTTATTCATCGAACCAATGAGATAAAGTTGTACTATTTTATCTAATAAACTCCTTATCATCACAATATCAAATAATTTACCTTTAAATACCTTATTGTTTTATTCTAAATTTTGGGTTGGTTAATTTTGAGACCTTAGAATAATACCTGTTATCATCATACATACAAAAGTAAAGTAGGTAACAATATACCTACCTTATACAGAAAACAGTTCTTACTAATGTGTGTCCCAAAAATATTCAATGTCATTCTGTTATAATAATTGAATTGCGAATCATTTTAACATATATCTTTATTATCATTATTTAGAAAAAAATTATTTCCTATGTTGCGCTTGTCGTAGACCGCAGCACAGCTCAACTAAGGTAGAACCGAAAAAGAACACTGTGTTGTGCAATGTGATCACATAATTTTCACCAGTTTTGTGCTTCCACTTCGGAAAGGGAAAAAATTGCCACGTGAATAATTGTATCTATTTTTGATAGTTGTGCAATCCTGTAATGTTCAAATATGCGCTGAAGATTTATTAATCTATGTGTACCTGATCTAAAAATTACACACCATTCGTATACAGTAAGAACATCATACTCTCACATGAACTATATTTTGGATTGAATGATTTGGTAATTAAATAGAAATTTTGTAGTTATAGACAAAAAATTAGTTCATCGAACGAACAATTAGTTGATAGACCTTATATGTAAACTAGACGATTTTTCATTTCGTTTGTCTTGATCAATCTATGTATGTTTCACTATAACTTTCGATCGGTTTGTTCGATTTTGGCGAAATTACATTTTCTTATACGGGAAAATTTATTTTATCCCAAAATAATTAACAAATAAAAAAAATTATTTAATACATATAAAATTTAGTTATTATTTAATTTTTGATCACAATTATATTTAATTTATATAAAATCATATTATTAATTGTATTAGATATCTTCAAAATTTTGTGTACGTATTATGCAAACTTCTTGCTTAAACATAGCTAAGCAACTCACATTACATAAAAATTTAAATTCTTACAAGAGCATTATTTTCAAAAATTAGAATAAATTATTAAATTTTTTTTAAATTGAATATGCATACGCCATAATGAGAAAATAATTTTTGACGATAAATCGTAAATATTCTTGCCCAGTCGATAGATTAATTTACTTTTTGATATATCAGCTTACTTTCAGTAAGCTTTCGTTAATTATATTATCTTAAACTTTCAACAACACTGTGTTTTTATTCCAATTAACATTAATGACCGAAGGCCGAATTTAATAAATTTGCAATGTAACTTGAAATTGATATTTTGCAGTTATTAGGACGCTTTGTATTTTATCCCTAATATATAGAACCAAAAATACTACTTAATGTACAATATTGAATATATGTGAAGTAAAATACACCTTCATCCTACTATTTTGTGTGTGATAACTATCATTATTTTAGCTAGTAAGGGATTTTAGTAACAAAAGTTTTGTTTTATGTACATGGTAGTGTGTACCCTATTTTCAGTACATAGGAAGCTTGTGAAACAATTGGATGTTTGTTTTATAAAGTTGTTTTACAATGTTCTATACAAATAATATGGTTGCCCTTTATTTAAAAAATACAAGAGATATTGTTGGAGGAGAAATACTATTTAATAAAATATAGATGATAAACAGATTTGTGTAAAAAATAGTTATTACCCATGATTCAATGTTTTCCTTTTAGTTTATACATAATGCTAAGTTGTAAATGCATAATTCATATGAAAATAATACAAGATGTGAGAAAAAACTTTTTTTCTTGACGTTTTTATTAAAAAAAAGTTTAAATTTTTGTAAAACAGATCATAAAAATGAATTTCCATACATAATTCTATTGCGAATTATATTTTAAATTTAATATATACTCAAATATAAATAAATACTCCTTATTCTATACTAATAAAGTGTATTTGTTATAAAGATCAACTATAATTTCGCACCTACTCACATTCCTTAAATTACGATGCACTTTTACAGTATTATAGTTATTTCGTTACCACTTGTTACATTTATTAAAGTGAATACTCCGTTAGCATCGTTATGATTTAAAACTCAATGAAACGAAAAAGCGACAGTAAGAAACTAAATGCTTTAAAAATTAAGAAATCGACTACAAAATATAAAATTTTAAGGTAATGCACTAAAATGACCGAAACAAGATTGAACTGAAAGAAAATTAAAGGATCCCTCAACTTAATGCGAGTATTACACTTACGCTTTAAATTTTCATTTAAAATTAAACAATCTTATTTCAGTTGTTTAAGTGAATTACCGTTAAATTTTCTTTTTTTTAATTAATTTTATTTGAGATTTTTTAGTGCCCCAACATATACTTATAAACAAAATGCATTGCACAAAGGTTCTACGTAGAGACGACACTTTTCAATAAAATATGAGTATTCAAATTTGTTATTTTTTTCGGTACGCCCTCAAAAAAGTGTGATATATTCTTGGACAAAGACCAACAATGCAAGTATATAAAAAATTTCGTAAATAAAATAAAACATTTTTTTTAGCGTCTCTTAATACATTTTGGGAAATTGAACAATGTTTTCCATAGAGAACATAACATTTGTTTAACAGAAAGTTTTGGTAATCCTAATACAAATTGGTAAAGGCGTAATCTCTGTAGAAGGAGTTATCAAGAAGAGAAGTAGTGAATTCGTTGTTAACAACTGAGGATATGTTCTTGTTTCAAATAATAATATAAACACTTTCTATTTGTGAGTCCCATTTTTAACCGTTCCGTCAAAAACGGATATTCTATTTCCACCGTGTTTGTTTTAATTTTAAATATTTTCTTGTATTATTTTATGATCTAAACATGTGTAAATTTAGATTTGTAATTTAAAATAAAACTTTTGAGTTAGTATTGAATTTTGTTCATTTTGTCCAATTGAACGATTTATATCGAAATTGGCATCACCTTTAAGATACAGTCCACAATAATCTCAGCATTCTTTCATCTTTATTGAGTAATCATATTGATGCATGAGCATATAGTTAAAGATGTGTTATAAATATTTTTAAGCGTTAGAGACTTAGACTGAATATAATATATCCTAATATATTTCATAGACGGGTCATTGTCTGTTAGTAGGTTGGTTTACTGATAAAATACGGCATGACAAAAATGCAAGAATTTGAATCTTATTTATTAACAGATTTTTAAAATAACTAATTTTTGCATGCTTGTAAGGTAACCAGTCAATTTCTCATTTTATCATTTTATAGAAAGTCAGGGAAGATACTCCTATTAAAAGTCTTATAAAACATGACAAAATGAATATATTTAATCGATATTAGAATGCCAAGATTCAGACTCTCTCTATGGAAGTCTTATGAAAAAATAAATCGATATTAGAATGCAGGCCTCTTTAAAATTGTATACATAGACCATAAAATTCTATATTTCCCCTGGCTTCTTCAAAAACAAGACAAAAATGAAAAATTTACTGACATCTTACAGATCTGAAAAATTGATTAAAATAAGTATTTATACCATTGCTCAATATTTTGGTAAATTATGTGGTAGAGTAGCCAGTGAAGATACTTTTTCAGACGAAAACAGAAAACATTGCAATGTTATTAAATTAATCATTAGTAAATAAAATAAAGTATGTCTATAATCTATACATTTATTAGTGTCAAGTTGTAAAATACGTTTGAATATTTAGATCAATCATCAAGAAATAAAATTGACCTGGGTAGAGATAATGTTTAGCGAACTGCACTATTAATTACAGATATCGTGATCCAAATGACTGACAATAAGTGGAGGAAAGATCGTATTTGCAATGTTGGTTATTAGTTTTAAATCAAATGTATTTCGATTTCGATTCATATCATAGTAATCGAGATTGTTGTCACAATTTTTTGGGTATTTTAAAAAGAGTTCTGAAATATAGAGGACAAAATTTAGCGTAAATATATCCTATGCAATCGTTATTTAAATTAATTTTTAAAATATATCAAAATTAGCCATTCTCATAGATTTACGCGTACATAAAGTTTGTGATTTACTGTAAAGAAATAGAAAAGAACAGGTCAGGGGAGAGACATTTTGCATGTTTGTGGTGCGAATGTGAGAAAACTAAGTTAAAATTAATTAATTGAAATTCACTGTCCATAAAGTTGATGCAATATATTAACAGATGCTTATGATAAAACGGTTAAATATAATAATAACAACCAAAAAATAGTCATATTAAACATATTAATATTAAAACAAAACATGAATTTTGGATATACCTTCTCCGGCTTTAGATGATTTAAAAATATTAAGGTGTTTTATTGGTTAGTATGATTAGTTTAAAATGTAATGATAAACAAATATGCTTCACTCACGCAAACTATTTTGTTCATATTAATTTATTTAGGTGTATATTTTTTTTAAATTTGTATTTGTGACATTAAATTTTTTAAATTTAAATAATATTTATTTAAATAATATTTTATAAAATAATTACTAATTTATGCATGAACATTTGTTAAATATTATTTTTATATTCACAATGTTAAAATGAATGAAAATTGTATGTAACGTTTTTTATAAATCATTTGAACAATTTTTTTGTATAGGTAATAATAGTTTATGAAAATTTTCTTCAAAATATTTGTCATTTAGTTCACAATTGAAATCATTGTAAATCCTTCCAATGTCTAATAGTTAATTTTTACAAAATTTTCAGTAAAATCATTAATCATACATGGAAGAATCGGAATACGTTTTCAAAATACTTCATGTCTAAGTGAATATTTGCTAAAAAAATCAGTTGATATATAAAAAAAAAAAAAATGATGTTATGTACTCGTTCAACAGTATTATAAATTTAATATTTTAGTATTATGATAAATCTTACAACATTGTTCATAGTTTGTGACATATTTTTGTTGGGACTGACAAAATTGGCTCTTAAATGAGAAATTTGCTAAAAAAAAAAAATGGTCATCAGAAAGTAATTACTACGTAATAAATAATCATAATTATTCTGAAAATTTGAAGAAAAAAAAGTTATCATTTATGTTTAATACAAAATAATATTAGTTTTGAGTTAAAAAATAATAAGCATTTTTGATTAAAATTACATTGTTTTTATAAAATGGATATACTTTCAAACCTAATATGATACTAGAGACACTAGTCTAGTATTCAAAAGTGAATTTAAATATGCTCAAAATTAGGAGCTTTTAAGATGATATTTATTACGTGCTTCTTCTTAAACAGGTAATTATGATGCACTTCTCCCGTGGAATGACGCTGGCAGAGCAATGTTAAAAAATAACTTTACTAATAAAATGTAAGTGCCAGAGTTAGGTGTTTTTATGGAGTGTCTTCATTAAATCGATTTCACGGCAGCAGTGCACCATAATGATTCAATTTTTTTTAATTCAAAATTTCAGCACATAATCAAATTTTTCAGCACGTAAAGAGCACTTAATTTTAGCATATTTTTGCTCTGCTAGCTTAACTAGAATCGGCCATTGCGCTATATTAATAGCATATTGTTTAAACAAAATAGCATATTATTTAAACGAAATAGCATATTGTTTAAAAAAACCGTATTGTTTAAACAAAAGTAACACTTTATTTGTTTATAAAACGGAAATTGTGACCAATCTCTTTAATAACATTATAATATCAGTTAAATAATAATTAAAGCATATTAAATTTTATCCCAAGATATGTTTATGGATTAAGGTAGTACGAGCGCCAGGCGGTGTGGGGATAGGTATCGACTCTAGCGCGGTAAGGGGAACGCAGTAACCATATGATTTTTTTCAATATATAGATATACATTTAACATTGGCTAGTGGCGGCATTTATTGTTCTTTTAATTAATACACTTTAATTAGTCGGGCAAGTGTAAATGTTTTTGAATTAAATTGATCACTAATATATTTACTTTCATCCATAAGTTTTTTAAAAATATTCACCGACAGATTTACGAGAAAAATACAGAAATGTATCAATGTTTGAAGGTTACCCCATATGACCAATGTTAAATTGCTCAACTTTAAAGTTAATTATTTATTTAAATGATCGGGCAATCTCCTTCAAATTTTTGGAATTTGTTTAGACATATTTAAACTTTGTATTAAAAAAAAATCAAGCCTTTTATCAAAAGTTGCCTTGGTGCTCGTACTTCCTTAAATTAAAGGTCAATGAACATCAGTGTTTGATGCATTGCCGAAGGACAAAGTTTTTGCTTATTTGATTCAATTTGATTTTACAGAAAAGATCTATATTTTTCGTATCGATTGTCTCGATAAAGATATCGACATTGAAGTGCTCTCATTCGAAACGTAATAACCTAACTGAAAATTAAGTGAGTTTTCAACAAAATCGGCCAAGACGTCCTTTGTTGTCGAAAAAAATCTTAAAAATACCCATATGACTATCATAATATTTTTACTCTACTCTTAGGATGTTGTTCGCCCGAAGGTTGTAGATTGCATCTGGACCACTTGTTTTAAATTCGAATTTTCGTTACTTAAAAATTTAATAAAAAATAATTTCCATGCAAAAAAAAAACAGATGGTTGAAGAACGTTTACAAAGTTTTTTTTTTAATCAGGTTTATTATTAAAAAAAAGAACGAGATCCACTACATGAAAACTTTTAATGATTTTATTTCAAATGAAAAATAAAATAAATATTATTCACTTGTTATTATTTATGTAATAAAATATACTCGTAATAAACTTCTTTACCTCTTACAAATGGAAGGAATATGGACATAATAATATTAATAATTTTATTTATTATTAACATCTATAAAAAATATATAAATTTTACAATAATTTTAAAACTTTTCAATTTTTATTTGTATGAAAAACTTTTCCTGTAAGTATAAAGTTAATTTGTAATCGATAAGAATAATTTTGTTAAAGTTGCTTATTAATAGTTTGGAAAATTATTATCAACTTTTGTATTTAATGCATACAACATTTTTTATTAAAGTTAGTTTAAAAGGTTAAAAAAACTTACAGTTCATAAATTGTTCATTTTATTGGTTGGTATATTTATAAAGAGCCTAATAGGTGATAAAAATGTTGGGTTGGTATTTAAAGCAACATGAAAACATTTGTGTATGCCAGTCCGTACGCCCATCATTTCATGACTAAGAATAAAAATTTTTCACAAACGAACCACCTTCCAAAGATTGAACTTAAAAGTAAAAAATAATTTTAAATTAAAAACTTCTATAATAAATTTCCTTGTCGCCAATTACCTTTCTTAGTTGACCCGAACCAATAAATTTCTTAGTTGTGAAAAGATTGGTACTGATTTGAAAATGTAATTGGTCACAGGGAAATTATTTATAGAATTATTTTTTTAAGACGGTTCTTTTTCTGAAAAACTTTTACGTTAGAGTATTTATTATATTGTTTTATCCCCTTAGGGACATCATATCCAGGTTTCCGATAAAAAACCATCATTAAATCCGTTCATAAACGACGAAAGATGTTGGTTAACAAGAGATACCGAAACGAAATTTTTATGGTCTATTCATTATCTGAGCTCCATGAATCTATGACCTATCTTTTACACCATAAGACAAAAAAAGAGTTCAAATACTAATGTTATTTCAAAATTCAAATTCAAAAAAGTTTTATTTCAAACAATTTGTATGAATAAGATTCGGCAAAATTCTAGATTACATATTGTAAATTAATTCATCAATTATATTACATATTATTTTTCTAATACGTATTATTATTTATGTATTAATAATTATAATTGCATTTCTATGTAATAAACTCTCCATAGCTGTATGTACAACGTATCGAGTGTATTACTTTGATGTTAATAATTAAAGGCAACTCAAACATTGAGGTAGGATTTTTAAACAATTAATACTATTGGTTGTGATGTTTGCTTTTTAAAATAAATGTTTTATTCGTGAAACCAATTCTGTACAATCAAACTGTTGTATAACTATTTCATTCATTTTATTTTTGTTTCCAAAACCGTCATTACATTTTTATTCTAGTAGTGAAGTGTAATCAGGAAAATATTCTGGTTAAAATATTAGGGTAGAGATGTTTTTACTAAAAGAAGGTCGTGGATAGATCCTAAAACCAAAAAGTGGACACTCTAACTGCTGGTATCTGCTTACCATCTTGAAAAATTGAAACGTATTATAGAATCGATAATGTTAAAATTACAGGCATTTAAAGAAAAATGAAAATTTTTCACGATCTAAGAAATTTTCAGATACTTTAATATAAATGTAAAGAATGTTATCACTATGCGTGGTCTACAGTGTTTCTGTAAGGAATACTTTCGAAGTTATGAATGTCGAAAATCATAAATTTGTGTTCATACGAATAAATACCTTATTTGAGATTTAAAAATTTTAAGTATAATAATTGTTGTAAAATATACGTTGAATGCATTTTAGAAAAATATAAAACTTTTTTATGTAATTACGCATAAACCATAATTTAGGTCAATAACTTCCCCCTTTATAATTTATATTTACCAAATTTCTTTAAAAGACGAACAACAATTAGTAAAAATTTTTGAATTTCAAAGGTCCATTAAAAGTCTACCTTAAAAAAAAGTTTGTATAAAGAAGAAAGTTTTCATAAATTTCTACAGTTTCTGAAAAAAACAAACTCGAAAGGATAAATAATCCCATTTGGCAGTTGGTTTTAGACTCTATTCATCCTTCTATCAGTCAGAAAAAAATGCACTTATATTTTTGTGAACCCATTGTTTTGGATCTAATTATACTACACTATACTACCTACAATCATTTATCATTTTAATTTGAAATATGTTTTTAATCAAATACAAAACTTCAAAATATCAATTATTCAGTAAAATTGAACGATATAAAATGGGAAAATTCTATTCATATATAATGAAATGCATTAGCTTCGGGGGTTTATTTTCAAAAAAATAGTTTTTCATTAAAAAATAATTTCATAACAAATATTTTTTTCATTTCCTCATTAAAAACGTTATTGTTCATTCTTTGCTTGTATTGTTATCTTTCATTAGTTAGATAACTGATTTCGTGGAAATAATAGCAGGTTATACGAACAAAAAACTCTTTTTAAAATACTTAATTGGAAAAACTGGACTATCCAGACAATTTATATATTCAAAAAAAAAAAAAAAATTATAAAATCTATTACGAAACCGTCCGACTATTATATCCAATCGACTTACTTCATGTTAAAAGGTAAGATATTGTTGCATAGACTTGTCTACCTGTATTGGAAATCATCTTACTTTCACCCTGCGCCAGTTATACTTAAACGCAATTTGCATAGCTTACCTTCTCTATGTCGCTGAATTCATTGGGGTTTTAGTTTTGGTCTAAAAACATCCGAACCAGCTGTTTCTTGTAAACCATTGGCGTCTTAAATTTGTTCAGTAGGAGCGGAATTAGATTTCAATATTCAACTTTACTTTTTCATAAGATTTCTAATTAAAAGATAACATACCACTTCACCTCTATACGTACGTTAAGTAAAACAATAACAGGTGCAAAATGCGCTATACCATGTGACAGTCGTTATTAAGTTTATAAAACAATCCTTTTTGTGTATTGTATCCTGCGCGAGTGAAGGAAGTACTTCCTGGCCAGTGAAGGAATTCAATGGAATTTTTTCCTCTTAGGGTGGAAATTTTACTGAAACTTCCTTGACATCTAAATAAAAATTTGCTCTTGCAATTTATTTGATATGATTGATTTTACGAAATTTTCTTAAGGGCTACGAAAATCATAAAATTTTTACTGCCGATATCTAAGATTAATAGGTTCCCCGGTTTATTAATGAAATGATAAAAATAAAAATTAATATTATTTGTTGTATTTCATTCCAATCGTACGATTTAGATTTAGGGTACATCTGAAACATTAATAAATGGTTTATATGGTTAAAAAGATATCATTTCGTGATTAAACCTTTAATTTTTGTAGATCCAAGAGAATTAAATTTTGTTACTAAAAGCATACCATTGGTTTTTCAACCGGTATTATAATTCGTAAATTATTATAAACCGGTAGTTAAAATAACATAGTGCGATATCTTTTACATATCTTATATAAAATTCTCGTGTCACAGTGTTTGTAACAAAACTTCTTCAAAACGGTTTGTACGACGATTTTTTTGAAATTTTTTGTGTATACTCAGTAGGTCAGATAGTAGGTCGTTAACTGTAAAAGGAGACACGACACAATTTTTGTTATTAAACTGCATGGCTGTCAACTAAGTCACATAAGTATTTTATAGATGGCACCTTTTTACAATTTTACACCTAATTGATATATTATAGATTTTTACCATACACCACCTTTTTATCGTTTATCTATTTTCGTAGTTTTATATAAAATTATGTTTAATACACTTTCATAGAAAATTTTTCATCATTTCCATCATTAATTTATTCCATTTTTATTCATAATTGCAGAATATTACCTAGTTTCGGTTATTTAAGTGATATATAAATCAATAATATTCTTCACGTGTCATATTTGGTTGTTTATTATTAAACGGTTTACTTGTTTGTTCATTTTTGAAGAAATAAAATATTTATATATATTAAATTTTTGTATATATTCGGTAGGTTCGGGAATAGGCCATAAGCTATTTTTTGTACCCCTAAGCGAAAACGGTGGTCCACCCGAAAAATGTCTTTTATTGCAAGCACTTACTTAAAGTATGTTACAAATCCTATTAGTATTATTACCATGGATAATTTAAATTTAAAAATCAAAATATAATTTATTTATCTCTTCTTTTCTATATCAAGTGTGCATATCGCTTCGTGCAAGTATAACCGGAGTCATTTGCGGTTCTGGAGTTTCATCTACTGTTATTCATCAAGTATATGAGTACCACAGCACGATCTGCACGAAGTACGGGTGTATGAGATACCGGGTGTCCCACATCAAACCCGAGTGTATATATAAATATTTCGTGTCACGAGTATCCCACCCCAAATAGTTGGTTACACAAGCCCAAAATACCGGGCATCCTATAAGAAAAGATTTTCTGAAATTCTACCTCTAAGGAGATGAAAAGCAGAGGCAAAATTTGTATGGGACAACGGTATTCCTTTGTCCAATCGACTTCAAACCGGGTATGATTTAAAATATAAAATAATATTATACTTTGAAAATGCTGATATTGATTAGAAATATATTGTGATGAAACGACGTTATATATATATATATGCAAAACACTGTTTGCCGGGTTAGCTAGTATTATATATATGTATAATAGACACATTTAATAATATATGGAAGTTGATTAAAATTTCCTTGATTGTTTTTAGAATTGAATGTAGTTTATACAAATTTTCGCATCTTATTATCATGTAATATTATGATGGTTATGCATAAATTATTCTTGCTTTAACAAGTGGGGAAAACGTTTGGCATCTTATGAATATGTTCAACATAATTCGATGATACGAAAATAAGCATCATGTTATTTAATATATATGTTTGCTTGTATATTATATATAGGTGAATAGGATTTCTATGGAAATACCTCGAATATTTGCATTACTGATCGATATTTGCTTTCTTTTGATTATCAACTAAATACTTGAAAATTTAAAATCTTTATCTGAAAAGTGAATCTATTGTCATAAATACTCTTATTCAACATTAGCGAATGATATTTAATAACTACATTTTGATTGGTATGAAACATGTACTTTTTCTTGCAAATATAACTTCAACAAGAAGAAAGTTTCGGAAGCGATTCCGTCTTCCAAAAATATAAATAATTCTGAGCTCTTGCCGTCATCTTGTAAAACCAATGAATTTATATACACAGAAGTGTGAACATTATACATTTTTCATACAATGTTTAAAAAGTATTGCCGTTTTTAAGTCTGTTTTCTTGAAAAGTAGTATTACATATAGTTTTGGATCATACTATACTACATACTATCATATGGGTGTGTAGAATATATAACATCGAAATAGGTAGGTCTCTTTCTGTCTTCATCTAAGTTTTCGTTTAATTTGATTAAAATATATGTGTAAGCATGAGAGCGATAGAGTTATAGTATTAACGCTAAAGAAGATAAATTTACTTTGACAGTATGACAACATAGATGACAATTGACATATCGCTGACGTCAGTCATATTGTCGTTACGCTTATATGAAACACCAACTATTTCATTTTAACTCAATATTTCACGAATAGTATAGTCGTTACTCTAAATTCTTGCTATTTTTGGACACAAATATTTAGAATAAAATTGAGAGCACAATTTTATATAAAAATACAGTCTATTTGTATTTTTACAACCTTTTGCTGTTTGAAGTCGGTCAAAAGTATTATATGATAACATAGATTTTTGTTCATATTTTGGTAGAAATTAAAAAAATAAATGTAAAAAAAATGAATTGTTTCTTTTTTTTGTGTGTAATAGGCTATTTGACTTATTTTTGGACATCATTACCAAATAAAATCTACACTATTACCAATAAAATTGTTAAAGTAAAAATTTCCAAAATAGCGCAAAAAGCGATGTTTCTGTAATGACATTTGTCACATGGTATGTGTTACGCTAGTACAACGGTACTCCGTTCTTCTACCATTTGAATAAAAAGCGTTATAAAAACATATAAAACTTCACACAAATGAAACAAAAAGCTCGAGAAGTAAACTGATACATACAAATTGAAAAAACAATAAATGTCCTGTGAAGAATAGTAACGACGCTACTACAACGTAGGTCTACGGTGTTTTTTTTTTTTTTTTTTTGGTTTTAAAATAGTTACCACAGGATATTTTACGCTAGAACGTAAGTCTATTTAAATTGCACCATTTCAAGATTTTATACAAAATTAGTTATGGCTGAATTAATAAAACTAGACAATATTATTTACGCAAAATACTTTAGTGATAGTCCAGGGTTGCTTCTATAAAATTTGAACGGAGCAATTTTATTATAAGGAGAAACTAGAAGGGATTGATTTAAAACAATTAATATTTAAAACATTGTTTTCATTTGTTTCATAATTTTGAGAAACTAATGAAAAGTAAAACTATTAAATATAAACTATACATTGATATTCCCATTTATTTATGATCTACAGTTTTCAGTTTCAGTTTAAATTAATAGTAAACTAATTTTTATTTCTATTTTTAGGTGAGTGGGAATAAGTGCTATCGAATATGGATGTTGTAAGTAGGAAATTGGTTAGGAAGTTGTAAGTATTAGAATTAGTATATAAGTTCGTAACTATGAAGACTCTTTGGAGTTTTAAAATTTTTCTTTTCTTAGGAAATGAAAAATTATATAAATTGCTGTCTTGAAATATTTAAGCATGAAAATGAACATACATATCTAAACAGAATTATTTGTTTTGATTCTCGCGTATGTTGGAAATATTTATTATTGAATGACATTGTTAAAATACTCAGAAAACGTTTCAGAAAAAATGTAGAATATCTACAATTTATAACGGTATGCTCAAAAATGTTATTTGATTTTAAACGACAACCAACTTTTATGATTCGTATCTTGAACACGGAATATTAACATCAACAGAATGAATCTTTTCAATTTTCGTTACAAACCTAAAGACCACACAAACTCTTTACGATTCGTTAAGACCACGCAAGGTCTATGAGTAAAAACTGTGAAAAATCCATAGAAGAAAATTTCAAAATAACTAAAAATTTAATTCTTTATCTTTATTTTTATTTGTTGTTTTTCCTATTTGCCACAATTTTAACTTGAAATCAAATCACAAAAGCATGTATAATTTCAAATTACATAATTATAGTAAATACTTTATAGGTACATGGGCATAATTTCTACATTTTATCATCGTAAATGATCAACGGCCTAAATACTACATTTCGGTTTATTAAACAAGTTTATATTTCGATTGAGGTAATGCCATTTTTATGCCCGGTATACGTAAAAATGTAAACAAGTTGTTTTAAAGTCATGCCGATAAGCTCATATTATTTTCCTTGAAAATTGTAAGTATGATGGAAAATCAAATAATTACTGAAAATTCCTTAAGTTTAAATCTAACAATAAATTCATTTAAATTAATAGAATAAATTGTAACTACAGGCTCAAAAAAATTTGCATAATATATAAGTATGGCCAAATTATAATAACCTCTTAAATCCGTTCGATGCACGATGCAAATATAAACAATATTTGCTTGTTTTAAACAAAACCTTTTTGTAAACATTTTTTATCATTAAGTGTTTAGATTCGTCACAATTCCAGGAAGACATATAACATATTTATAAGAATCCTAGCAAGTTTATTTATACATAAATACGTGAATCATAAAAAATTAATATCAGTTTTTATGAAAATTGGGCGAACGGAGGAGTATGAAATTTATCAAACTTATAGTTTCTATAGAGAAGGACTAGAGAATGATATTATTTTTTTAAAATTACACATAAAAAACATTTAATTAATAAAAAACTCATTTTACATACAATGACACACCCATATATGAAAGGTGTGGCTTATATTACACACACTACCATATACACGCATATTTACTCTTTTGTTTAAAGGCACTCATATATTCTGTTTTGTTTGAAGGCAGTGAGATTCACCTTAGAATGATTATGATCGAATTGCTACCGCTGTAACGGGACTTAAGTAACTATTAAGAGTACAAATATTTCAAATCGAAATAAGTCTATTGCCGGAGAATATTTTATCTATAGATGTAGTATTACATTCGCACTCAACTTTTTTGAGTCTACATTGAGTGGATGTGCGTGCACATTGTATAGATAGATACGAACGCAGACCCAGCTATACAATGTTTGTACTCCAGATATATACGTGTTAGTAATATGATGTACATGTTAATATTTTATGTGGTCACGTTAGAATGTAATCGTTATGGTTGTTTATAAAATGGCATTAATAGTGCAAGTAAATATATTATTGTGATATAGAATACCTTTAAGCACGCAAAATTTAATTCACATAATTATATTATATTTAATTGCCATTCAATTATTATTACAAGTATATTATGCATAAAGTATTATACAACCACTGAATGGTGCTTATGGCCTCGTGAGTTTTCCAGTGAATATGAACAATTTTTGTACTAATTCCACAATAATCCATGTATAGATACGCAAAGCTCCATTCCTTCTTATGAGCTTCAACTACACTTCAACATGGGACACTTGGAAGTAAAAATTAAGTTCGAACAAATAGTAATTTGTTTATTTGTTTTATCCAACCACGGTACATCCAAAAGATGGGTTATGATTATAGCAGTCTATGTATGTGTATGGGATACGTATGTTTTACCATAGCAGTTAAACTACTGAACCGATTTTTATAAATGAGTTGTCCATTATTACAGTCCGGATGTTACAGGCCAATAAAAATAAATTCAACATTGTGGAATTTAAAATAAAAAAGTGGAGGCTACAAATAATTATTTTATTGCGTCTTATTGAGTGTCAAATGAAAGAGCTCAATTAGGGAATTTCAAAAACATATACATTAATAGCATTTATTTAACCTCAAAAGATCTAAAACTTAAATATAGTTTGACAAATGATTGTATGTTTGTTCTCGCTTAAGTTCAAAAATATTAAAATATTAAATAAAATAAAAAATCAACAAATATGGTAGAGCGAAAATTTTTTAAATTAAAACTACTTGGTACGTCAAGTACAAACAGGAGTGTTGAAAAGACGAATAAAACGGATAAATAATTCAGAACTCACGTGACCTATAATTAAAACAGTTTTAGAAGTCTTTATTTATTATTTCCATCGAAATTAAAATCAATATGTTCGAAATGCAAATAATAGCCTTCGAATTTTAACTATAAAATTATTACTTTTTAAATTATACGTTAATTGTGTCATTAATTCACATTTAAAGCAGTAATTTCTTTGAAATAAATATCCCAAATAAGAGAATTAAGATTTTATCAGTGTGTGCATGTATATATGCATGTATGTATTGTACGTGTGTAGAAATTTTTACGATCCGAGCGACATAGGCTATATTTTATATTTAGAGTAATATTAATATAATGTTACATCCAAAAAATTTTTATTTTGGATATCAAAAGAAAGAGTTTAGTTAGTTTCAAAATACGTACATTAATAGTATGCACTTGATTCAAAAATATTTTCAGTAAAAAACTAAGTTTAAAAGAACTGATACCCTACAACGATTATGTGCTCTTAAAACTACGAAACAATAAAATATTCCTATCCAAAATTTGATAAAAAGATCTTCAAAGGACAATCGTACCTCAAAATGTATTGTTGAGTACAAACAACTCTTTCGATAAGATATTATGCGATCACGGTTGTCCTCTGAACTTCAGTTTATCGAAATAAAGATAGGATTCTTTTCTTGTTTCGTACTTTTAGGAGCACATTAGGGTTTCAGTTCTTTTAAACATATTTTTTTTTTGTACTATTCAGTAGTAAAAGAAATTAATGTTTTCGGATCAGATTTTCGTAATCGAGTTTTTACCATTTATTTTAGTATTAATAGAAATGCATGTTTTTGGCCTCCTGAGACAATAAACATCATCGTATAGGTCAATATATCCCGAGAACTAAAACAATAATAATCAAATTTTCTACCTGAGCGTCGATGGATCTAAGGACGAGAAAGTATGTATTTCATTAAAATTGGTCTGACTGATGTACCAGTTTATACAAGTAATCTTGAGGTATTCAGTTTTTGCGATCATCGATTTTGTTACGATCATTGACTTAGTATACTAACAAAAATAATCATTTCAAGGTATACTTATTTCCGTTGTTTGTATAAAACGCAGAAGATTTCTTTTGCTATTGGAATTTAATTTAAATCATTGTAGTTTCCAAAAATTATTCTCAGTATCTTATTTATAACGTATTTTTTCAGAATTAGAAGCAAAACAATCTTGAAATAGTATGATTAACTTGACCCATATCTCTGCGGGTTAATGGGATGATATTGAAAATTAAAACAGTATAATATGTATCATAAATTATATATTTATTACATAAAATGAAAAACTATACAAGGCAAACACGGCAAAACACATTTATAAAAAAAATTTAAATATCCTTTAAAAGCATCAAACAATGCCATTGTATTATCACTGGAGTGCCTACCTAGATAGTTGTATTGTCATTCTGTGTGTTTATAGGATAAGCATTGGTTGTCCTTACTATATTTTGCATTCATTGGATACTTTCAGTAGTGAAAAATAATACATGATATTTGGTAAAAATTCAAATTGATGTATTCTTAAATATTCTTAATTTGAGTCATGATAGCACATGATTAATTTAATAACTTAATCTTAAAATTTGATATTTTTACTCTTATATGACGTGACCTAAAACACTAGACTGTCACAATGTGACGTAATTTCGGTTAAGTTACTAGTTATCGTTGTCAGTTCAATCCATCAACGTTATCGTAATTAGTAAAAAAAAATCTGAAAGTGTTTGGTTATGTTTTATTATCATGTGTTTATATACCAGTATTCTCAATATTATTTATATACCGATATTACGCAACGAAAATAGTATACAGTGTTTTTACGTTTATAATAAAGGTATAAAATTTAATCTTATTTTATGACAAGGAATCTTGTTTATTTTG
The DNA here is from genome assembly GCA_020423425.1 of Chrysopa pallens. Lineage (NCBI taxonomy): Eukaryota > Metazoa > Arthropoda > Insecta > Neuroptera > Chrysopidae > Chrysopa > Chrysopa pallens. The sequence continues at coordinate 40,555,082 of CM035592.1, read as the reverse complement.
CAATAATATTTTTTTTTTGTGGTTTTTTATTAAGAAACCAATAGTTTGAAGTCTTTTTTTTAAATATACTAAACTACACTATTGAGTTGTTACGACAATCAATTATAAATGGTTACTAAAACTTTTAGATAGAATTACAATAAATCCTTTTACTAGTAGTTAAAGAAAGAAATAATATTATCTCATTACTAGTTGATACTCGGCTTTTCGTTGCCGTAGAAGGACAAAAACAAATCAGATTTAATAATATATAAGCTATATTTTAAATTTCGTATTCGTCTCTTGTCCAAATATACGACAAAAATTTCCTTAAAGTCGGTGGGACCGTTTTCGAAGAGCTCGGTCACAGACACCAAGTTACAATATTGTAAAATTTGGCAGTTTCATTTAAATAATATTTTGTTGAAGATTTAAATCATCGTATTTCATACGATTTGTATTAAAATACAGATAGGGAAAAACTTCTGGTAATCAGGTGTACTACCAGCAATTCTCTTTGAATTCTCATTTTTATCACTTAAACGTATAAAAAAGTGTATTTAATACGTATTAAAAAAGTAAGTCTGTTTTCAACTCAATGCTTCCGTTTGTATTTAAAATTCAAATTAGTTTTTAAATCGAGGCAAATATTCTTTTTGAATTAATCTATTACTGTAAATAGAGGACATCCAATATTATGCTTTCAAAATATATCCTACCTACCTGTATTAAAAGCATCATAGGATAGTTAAAATACGTACCTAAGCATACGCTATTAAACATGACATACATTTATATAGGTATAAATTCAATCCCAACAAATGCCCGTTTATACTCCGTTTGTCATAGTACCTACTAAATGAATATCTGGAAGGATAACTTTTAAATGAGTCATAAACTGATATGCCTAGATTCTTCATGGAATTTTTTCTGAATAATTGAATATGTTTGCACTTGATTTGTACCATTATAACAAAAATTGTTAAAATCCAATTATTGTATGAAAAATTGAAAAAATTTTTGTTTGTCTTCATAACGATAAAAAAAATTAAAGGCAGTCATAGGTGCCGACAGAAGCGAAAACTTTTTAATTAAAAATACGTAAAAAATGATTATATCAAATTTTTTACGTCACGTGTTTTGTTTTAATACTTTCATGGCTGTTTTAAATTCGTGGTATCAAATTTCCAAGTTAATTTTAAAAAGGCTAGACTAGACAATCTATATATGGTTAAATATTATAAAATTTTTTAAGTTTAATTTTATTTTAGTAATTTTTATTAAAAAAAACAAAATATATCTAAGTTAATATATCTAAAATATAAATTTGTATCAAAATATGTCGCAAACTATATGGAACATGGAAACTATGTTTGCGAATGGTACGGTTTCTATTAAGCACGATGTCGAAAATTCCTATAAATATTGTATTATCATTGTCAACCATATTTTATGACTCTTCAATAACTATTTCAAAGTAAATTATGGGTATTATAAGTATAATTTTATTTATTAAAGTGCAAGGACTAAATTAATATTTCTGTTTCTTAACAAATATTTTAATTTATAATGATTTTCGCTTCAATTAAAATTATACTAAGTGAAAACTTGACATGTCGTTGATAGCGCGATCTAGAAAGTTTCATTTCTCGTGAAAGTAAACAACGGTGCCCTAAGAAGATTTTATGCCAAAAATAATCCTATAATTATTGCTGCGGAGCACACAGCTCCACTGTAACTTTGAAAACGCATTGTATTATACTATAGGACACCTAGTAACAATTTTCTAAATGTCTAGACCAAAGATTATATTTCAGAATTATTCTTCATATATCTTTCTACATGTATGTCGGAGTCACGATCGTCCGTTGGTTGGTCGTTTGGTTTGTTAGTTGATTCAAAGTTAAAACTGAGGTTGAATAGAGGTAGGGTTGGCTTAATCTATTCAAAGCACCTATCTACTATATATAATTAAATTATTTCCTGATCATCAGTTTACGTAATTATTGTAGATATGTAATGTTTTTGTTAGTACAATATTTGTTAAAAAATCATTCTCATCGTCGCCATCATCATCATCATTACTAGGCACTCAAAAGCTGTCTACCTGGCATTATATATATATGATAGTTTAATTAAACGTTTATTAATTACATTTATTTATTCACTTAAGTGTTTGTTTGATTATTTATTCACTTTTTAATTTAATAATCTTTTGTTTTTTTTTCTCTTTCATATATTTTTATATCCAAAATGTATAGAATATGACAAAATATATTAATTTTAATCTAAAGTTTGTAACGCTACTAAATATTGAAGACTCTAAGAAAGTTTTAGTAAAGGTGTGCTTAGTGTGCTAATAAACTACACATCTCTTCATCTGCTTGTCATTAACATGATACAAACATGAAAAGAGATTGTAAGCTGATATGTTGAAGGCGTATTCCAGACCTCAAAAAGGTGTTTAAGTTCGTGAAAGAAGTAAGGTTAATAAAGAAATGTGTAGATTTAAAACAAACAACTTTCATGTTTGAATTTTTCGTCAACTTCTTGGAATTGTCACAATTTTAGCTCCAATTTACTTAATGAACATCGAAACGACTGTTTTGTATTTTGAACCATTTGAAATAGTTTTTTAATTCTAAAAATGAAGAAAACAAAAATTTTTAAAGCAAATTTAATAATGCTCATTATATGATTCGAGTATTTTTGAAAGTTGCTAAGAACCCTTAAAAATGACTAAATTTTTAGTTTTCCAGAGCAAATGAAGTCACAAAAAATCCATAAAATTCACACAAATAATCGATCACTATCTGAAAGATTCTAAAATATTGTATTGTATTTTAATCGAATACAGAAACAAAATTACTGTAAAGCATTCCTTAATAAAATTGTAAAAAACAATGAAAAATTTGTTTTCTTCAATTACAGTAAAAGTTTCTGTAAACACATTTATCTTAAATGGATTATATCTGCTAAATTTGTGAGTGAAGATATAGTTACGGTACTACCAAAAAGATTTTAAGGTACGCTAAACTTTGTAAAACTATAAAATTTGTCATGGCTACCCGCAAAAAAAATGGAAGATCATAATAAGAATAAAAAAAAAAAAAGATATTGGGAGGAAATAAATATAATTTAGTGCTACATCGTTCGTTAAATATATAGATAACCGATTTAAACAAAAAAATTTCAATATATTGCTGAAATTGACCATAAAATAAATAAACAAAATTCAAATTTATGTTAAATTTCGCGAAAAATTTAAAATATTCCACTTTATATTTATAAACTATATATGAGCACTAAAATAGGTATATTACTTATAATAATTTTCTTCGTAATATATAAAGATGAAAATTTGAATTGACTTGGAAAACAAAGTAAAGTTTGTTTTCATTTTTTTATTTTCTCTTGTTATTATAATATGATATAAGGCATGTCATTATGTGTATTAATATCAGTTTTTACATTTTTGTGACAGCTAATTTTTATAAGTGACAGTTAATTTTGTGTAAAATAATTTTATATATTTATTTTCATCTTGTGTATTTTCTCCTGTTACCGAACTTACATAGTGTGAATTTTCTTATTAGTTTGAATGTACACTTTAATATAAAAAAATTGCTTCGACGTTGACATTATTTTTTAGTGTTTATATTAGAAATAACATAGTTTTTGATTTTGACTTGTCAAAAACAAAATTCTATTTTTGTAGGACTGCAATTCGTCATTTTAAAACATTAAATGAATAACTCATTTAAATCTTCATTTGTAACAAACTATATTAGCTAGGGGTTGTAATTTTGCTTATACAAAAATAGAATTCTAAGAACATGTATGTTATTTGTCATTTTAATCAATATTTATTTATGACGCACCATCTGTAAAAATCGTAAAAAATTTACATTAAAATTTAATTTTAAGTATCGAAAATGATAAATAATTGATTAAGGAAAACTGTGAACCTGTTTTCTAGTTGCACCGATATTACTTCCCAATTTGCATTAACTATACTTTAAAAAAACATACTCATTGGATACTTTGTAATTTTGACTTGCAATTTGTGTATTTAATTGGGCTCAATTAATCTATTTTTTAAGGGTTTTTGTTTAAATCGTTCGGAATGATTCATCAGATGCTGGATACCATGTGCTAGATGGTGGATACAGTGAACCATTTCTCTGTATACAGTAAGTCACATCATAAATAAAACTAAAAAAAAAATACATTTTCTAAGCTTATTAGACAGAAACCTAAAAACCTCACCACAAATCTGCTTGGAACTGTCAAAAAAATTCCAACCATCCAATACCAGTGATTATATTTTGGGCCTAAAACTTTGACACCTTTGTTTAATTGTCTGTTGCCCCCTTAAAAGCTAATTTTTATACAATTTTCTTGCTAAATCATAAAATGGAAGTGCGCAGTTCTTGTGTGCAAATGGAAGTGAGTATTCCTGCATTACACTAGTTTAAATGCTAGTGTTACATCAGTGTACATTGATTTAATTATATCAATTTAGACAATCTCTCAATCATATTATTTATTATGTTCATAAGTTAAATATGCTGCCATGTATCATCTTGCTGATGGCAGAATGTTGATCATGAAGCATTAATTATTGGACAATTAAAAAACAAAGCAGTTTTCCTTTTTAATTTGGTTAAATTTCTCTCTTTAATAATTAAATTTCCTCTTATTAATTATTCAATTGACCGATAAATAAATATCATGTGCATAGATATTTGGAACTGAAAACTGATTCATATTTATTTTTGTGACTATTGATTGTATTCCATTCGAAAACTTCTCAAATATTTTAAGAACATCCATCAGTACCATTCTGGAGAAATAACGTTCGCACGTAGCCTCTTTTAAATTTTCAATAGTTCAAAAAGATTATCTTACCAAAAAACGAAAGAAATTTAAGTTCAGTATTCCAATCAAAACCAGCAGACCCAGCCACGCTTTGCGGAGACATTTTCCACTTACCCTAAATGAAATGAGAATAAAGATTTTTATCTTCCAAAAATTATTTCAATGAATATTATACGCTGTCATAAATAGCAAAATATAATTGAATTTAGAATCTTTCTTTTTGATTAATGAATATTTTTAAATCGAAAGTGGGTATATCCAAATAATGATTTTTGGCATGGAAATTATGGGACTAAGCCAATCAAAATAACAAAAATCGTTAATTTTACAATACAAAAAAGGAAATGAATTATTTTAATAAAAATGCCCTGAGAGATTGGATGCTCGTGACATGTGAATTTTATATAAACGAAAAAAAAAAACAACATATTATACTTATTTAAAAAACATGCATTTTCACGATGTTATTCCACATTGTAAGTACAAAGCAATAGCAGCATTAATTTCTTTCACCGACTGCTTTTATACATTTGAAAGAATGATAAAATATGTTAAAAGAAATATCAAAAATTTTAAGAAAATAAAAAAACAACAGTAAGAGAAAAAATTATTTTATGTTTGGCTCACATATATAACAAATATCTCTACATTCATTTCATATTTAATAAATGAAATATATTTTTCTTTAATAATTTCAAAAATCATGCAGAATTTATTCTACTGTAAGTAATGAATGGGTAAATATAAATCGGTTTTAAGTAGGTCCCATCATTCGAATTCAATTTTTTTTTTTTACAATTACCTTCATGTTTATTTTTCAAGTATATTGACTGATTTGTTTATGATAAGAGCTTTTTTATTCGTATTTCATCGACCAGGAATACAAGCGTATGATGATAGTTTTTCTGTTTTTGTTCCAAATCACAAATTTTACCAGCCAAGATAAGGAGTCAACATTTTTTAAATTTTTGCTAATTATTTGTGTGGACAAAATATTTTACCAATTTTAACTCTCCATACAAAAAAATCTCACACACATACATTTTCGGCGCATAAGCCTTATCATATCATAAGGAAGATTTCAATCGTACGCTCTCACTAATTTGTTTCAGAAGGAAATTTGAGACTTGAAATAGATCGAACACTTTTTGGGAATTGAAATAGAACAATAATTTTGTAATATATACAAAAATAATACAAATAAATACATAGGACAAACGTATTTTGACCTATGCGTTGTATTTTCCGATTGACCGCCAACAGACATTTCATTTTATCGCGTATTGGAACTTCTTGTATGGAAAAAAAAAACTCTAAAAATAATGTTCGTCTACTTTAAATTTGTAGGAGCTTAAAAAAATTTTATGAATTTCATAATAAAAAAGCAAATCTGCTTAAGATTTTATCGAAATTGATTGTAAAATTATTGTTAAGTCTAAATATTATATACTAAAAAACTGTTAATATGCATATCCTATGCAAATTTCCTTTGCAAAAGTAGTTCAAATTTATGAAAAGCTTTATAAAAAGTCAAATGAAAGTATTCAACACAAAGAATTTATTAATATAATAAATATTTTTTCATTATAAAAAATAGTGTATAATAAAAATTACATTTCTAGAAAACGGTTTTATAAATTCGGAAATTCACAACGGTTGTTCTTAATGAGTGTAATCAAGTTTTAGCAATCATTCTGTATTTATTACCAATTTTATTATTCTACAACTTTCTACACAAAGTACAGAAAAAAAAACCCATAGAGAAAAAAACTTCTGTGCTATATAATACAGCTTCCTTACTGTTCACAGAGCTATTATAATTCTACCTTATCATCATCAATGGAGACAAACATCTGTACATATAAAAAACAAGAAATGAATAAAACTCTATGACAAAAAAGTACCATTACAATTCCTGGACTGTGTGATAAATGGGTGACGATTATAATGAATAAATATTTTTAAATAGTTTAAAGCATGCAATTTTCTAGTTTAAGAAAGATTTACAAAATAATGTTACGTAAAAAAAAGTAGTTTATTTACAATGTTTAGAACACAAAAAAGAAAACGGGCTTTCGTGGCAGTCCATATGCCAAAGAACAAAGTTTTTTTAATTATTCTAATGTTAACATACTACTCTTAATTTAAATGTTAATTCAATGTTAAAAAATCATGTTTCCTTAACAACTTCTTAACTATATTTTATCATAAAAAATTTGGATCCATGATCTTGGAATCTCCTCATCCAAGGAATTTCGAAAACAATTTATATCATTTAAAAGATCAGAAAATCATCATAAAAGATCTGATATTCCTATTAATCAGTCAGCCTTTGAAAAATTTTATAGACTTTCTTTCTAACTTAACTTTAATCTTTGTGTCTCAAATACGTTATCAAAATTTCAGCTCCCTATGTTTATTTGTTTTTGAGTTATCTTGATGACGGACAGACTCTTGAGCATGCAGACTAATTAGGTGTACGCCCACACTAAGAACTTTGTGTCTTTAATATTTTTCTGCGTTACAAACCTTAGACTAAAATTGATATACATATATGTGTCCAGTATAAAAACTTTAAATGGAAATTTGGTAAACGATTTAATAGAGTTTGTGTAAAAATGAGTAAATGAAACGATAATGAGTTTATCATTAAATTCGAATTAAAACAGATAATTTTTACCCAAACGGAAAATAACCAGATAGCTTTTTTAAAATTAGCTCCCGTAGAATCATGATAGTTTTCCAAACAGCAACACTATAAAATTGATAAAATCGTTTTTTTATGCTTTTTAAACACTTATTTAATTATTTAATTATATGACTCGAATCTATAATGTTCAATTTCCAAGTATGCAAACTGAACACTGTATCCCGTGAACACACTTCAAGAATAAATAACTGCACATGTATCTTTAAAATTTTCTGCTAATTGCAGATTCTACCAACTGATTCACTTTGTACATCATATATCTATATAAATGAACATTTATTTATTACTCGAATACATACTCTTTGTTGAGTTGGGTTATCCACTTGAACGACTAACGGGATTTATATGAAATTTATTCATTTTAAACGATCCTTTCACCCATTCAATCTTCCCAATATTATTATTGTACCTATATATACAAATATATTTTAAACATCTATTCAATGTCGTCGCTATGTTATTATTACTACCGCACCACGGTGATATCACATATATGTAAGTTTTATTTTTTATTTTTTAATCGCTTCTATTATCCTTATTATTATGAATTTTATCTGTATCCTTCTACCACATATTCTCCTATTCTCTTTGATCTCAAAGAATTGAAATGAATAATAACAAATTGTATTAATTAAAAGCCCTAATAAATTGCGATTCCTATAATTATTCAAATTTTTATCCCCAACTTGAATCGAAAGACGAGAGCTGTCTTTTCTTATTTGAAAATTTACTGAAGCAGCGATATTTATATATGCCAATACATAAAAAATTGATAAAAAGTTGAATGTCCGCACCTTTCTCTCCCCCATCTCATCCAATTTGAGTGTTTAATAGCTCAAATGAAAGGTCTCTTGAGTCACTGAGTGTTCTAAGCTTTAAACTCTTAATCTTCATTAGAACTGGAACATTTGGATACAAAACTATCCCAACATTTTGCGAAACAAAAACATCATAATAAATGCATATTTTATAATTTGACCTAGGAACACTTACAAAAGATTGTTGAGAGCGCAACACACACTCATCACTGTGATTTGAATAATTTCAGGCCTGTCTGGAAAACGTTATAGTTGTTTTGAATTTAAGATTCAAATTTAAGCTTTTATTAATATACACTATTAATTCTGCGGAACTGCACAGTAAAACAGCAAACAGCATATAAAACAGCATTTTATCTTTGTAATTTTCAAGGTCACTTAAATTCAAATTCAACGCTTTAGGGAGATGTGTGTTTTTTTTCGTATCGATTATCTTGAGAAAAACAATGATATCGACGTTGGACTGCTTTTATTACACCCATAATTAAGAAACTTCGGTTCAGTTGCTTTTTGTTGAGGATAAAAACCTTTAAAAAGGCAAAAAATATCCATATTCGTTAATTGGGAAGTTCGTCGTGTGGACATTGCGTGTCGTATTACGATCATTTGTTTCTTCCAAAAAACTCATTATAAAAAACATACGCACCATATATTATGATCATAAGACTTAAATAATTAGTAATAAACTTTTCTAAATAAATTATTTTTAATATTTGAAATAAAATTATATATCCAATTCTTTCATAAAAACATTAAACATTATAAATATAAGTTTAAAAATGTTTAAACTACCTAATAAATTAAATTGTGTAAAACACATTTAATTATAAAAATATTTTAACACGTAATAAAATAACATAAATTCATAATTATATTTAAAAACAAAAAAAGTTGTTACCATGTTGTGTTTTACCTTACTACCTTTTACATGAAAAAAAAAAAAAAAAAAAACACAATATTTTTATAAACATGTAACAACAACACATTGTTTTATATATAATATTTAGCTTATACGCTACGCTGCCAGCAATACTAGCATATAATTTTAAAATATTCGCAAACTAGTGTGTCCGGTTATAAGGTTTAATGCAGGATTCTGTAGATATTTCTTACTTCCTTATTAGTCCAGACAAAATGTATATTGAATGGACTATTACTGATTTTTCAATATGCGTTATTAATGTTACTTTCAATCTTGATTTGCAACACTTGAATGCTGTGCTATTAAACTGACGGCCGAAAAACTATCATTGTGTGACACTTTTTTTGGATTTACACCAATAACTCCTTAACCATAGGAGTTTGGAAAATTTTTATAATAATAAATTTCTATAAAATGAACTGCGATTTCGTCACACATTTTTTGGATTTGTGCCTTAACCCTACGGGTGTCATTTTAAAGTAAACTTACCCTTATTTGAAAAAAATGATAACCATTTTCCAATTATGCACGGTTAAGTAACGACAAAAATATGAAAAAAATTAGACAAAACCGCATTTATTCGGCCACCATTCCAATACTTTAAGAGCTATATCTCCATAAATATTTGTCTAAGGAAAACTTTCATATTTAAGCATTGTTGAATAACGTTGAAAAACTACAGCAGTTTTCCAAACTCGCGTGGTTAAAGAGTGATTGGTGAAAATAAAAAAAATATTTTCACAGTTTATCAGAATATAGACTCACAGTTATATTCCGAAACTCATTCTAAAATCAGTTAGACTCCATTAACCTATTATAAATTCATGCTCATTTTTGTATGTTTCGTTTAGGCTATTTTTTTATGGAAATTCAATTTGTAAAATAGATTCTACTTTACAAATGACCATAGTGTTTTTTTACGTACGAAATAGTTTGTCTTACAAATAATGTCGTTCAGCCATATAACTTAACTACTCTTAAACAGTCCTTCTATAACAGTGGGTGTGCTATCCTAATTTTCTATTGAAATTTAATATTGCCTACATGTTTTTGAAATATAAGAATTAAACTTTTTCATTGGATATCGAACATGACACATTTCAAAACGCAAAATTTTTAAGATGCCCCCTTTTTTCATTGCTACATCTACCATATTGACCTTTGCTATTATAATATAAAACCTAATTCACTAGGACTATAGAAACGACTCAACCGACTCTCAATTCATGAAAATCAAACATAGATAATACATACATAAACCTTTAGATCCCTTCCTTTCTTGCCGTATGCGGATAAAAAGTCCTCTTATTACAATGAAAAATTGAGCGTCCAAAATATTGTTTTATTCAAATGTGTAGTGTTGGATATCACATGAAAGATATAAGTAATTAAATTTCAAAAAAATGCATAATGAATTTTCCATATAGATACAATTTAATTTTATCAAGAAAATTATGAAAGTACACCCGCTGTTATAGAAAGTACTTAACGTGTAAGGTGAGCTAAATTTATTGGAAAATATATTAAATGTCTAGTTGTGAACAGGAAAAACTATTTCATACGTAAAGAAACAATATGAGGAAATTTGTCAAATAGAAACTGTATTACAAATTGCTTCCTTGATTTGTAAATTTTACAATGACAGGATATGTAACTGTTAACATGCTAACCTATTAACTATAACATATAACATGTGTAGTTGCTTTAAATGCGTTAGATGGTTCGAGTTAGCATCATGCGTTACCACAAAATATATTTAGGTGGATATTTTTTGGCATTATTAGCTGGTAAGGTTTAATTTTATTTAAGACAATGTGAGTGAGTATGAGTTCATGGTAATTTTTTGGAAAAATGTGTTTTACTCTGATCATTTTGTTCATTCACGGCATTGAAGGCATTTTTTCCAGTTCATTTATTCGCTTACGAGTTAACTTGTTTGAAACATAAAGGATCTACATATTGAAGAAATGTACTAATTAGGTGAATTTACAAATATCTTTATATGTCTAAATTTTTTATCTAAAGTACCTAATCTAAAGTATTAAGCGTTTGAAACTTTTGACTAAATTAAATCTTATAAACTAGTAAAGCCTTTACTTAGATGCATAAATTGTTAATTGTTGGAAATAAAATAAAAATATTGTCTTTTTATCAGTAGGGTGATATAAAGATTTTTATTTATAACATAAATCATTCAACGGTATCCTAAAATTAAAATAAAAACAATTTATGTACGGACAATAGAATATTTAATAGGCTTATTGTTGTTTTATTTTTTATAAAACAGTAAATGTGTGGTAAGTATTCCATTTAAAATTGAATGCTATTTTTACATTTATATTACAAAGGCGACGATAGCCGATTAGAGTCCGTACTATT